>JARQOD010000003.1:468523444-468636290 GCA_033576555.1 Oophaga sylvatica
GAGGGCCAGATGCTATACTGGATGGGCTGCTGGTAGAGGGCCAGATGCTAGACTGGATGGGCTGCTGGCAGGCGGGCCCAGATGCTAGACTGGATGATTTGCTGGTAGAGGGGGACGGATGCTAGACTGGATGAGCTGCTGGTAGGGGGGCCAGATGCTAGACTGGATGGGCTGCTGGTAGGAGGGCCAGATGCTAGACAGGATTGGCTGCTGGTAGGGGGGCCAGATGCTAGACTGGATGGGCTGCTGGTAGTCGGGCCAAATGCTAGACTCGATGGGTTCCTGTTGGGGGGTGGATGCTAGACTACATGAGCTGCTGGTAGGGGGGCCAGATGCTAGACTGGATGGGCTGCTGGTAGGGGGGCCACATGCTAGACTGGATGGGCTGCGGGTAGGGGGACCAGATGCTTGACTAGATGGGCTGCTGGAAAGGGGCCAGATGCTAGAATGGATGGGTTGCTGGTTTGGGGTAAGATGCTAGAATGGATGGGCTGCTGGTAGTGGAGACAGATGCTAGAATGGATGGGCTGCTGATAGAGGGGGCAGATGCAAGAATGGATGGGCTGCTGGTAGGGGGGCACATGCAAGAATGGATGGGCTGATGGTAGGGGCAGATGATAGAATGGATGGGCTGCTTTAAGGGGCAGATGCTAGAATAGTTGGGCTGCTGGTAGGGGGCAGATGCTAGAATGGATGGGCTGCTAGTACAGGGGCAGATGCTAGAATGGATGGGCTGCTGGTAGGGGGGCTGATGCTAGAATTGATGGGCTGCTGGTAGGATGGGCAGATGCTAGGATTGATGGGCTGCTGGTAGGGGTCAGATGCTAAACTGGATGTGCTGCTTGTAGGGAGGTCAGATGCTAGAATATTCTGGTGGGGGGGCAGATGCTAGAATTGATGGGCTGCTGGTAGAAGGGGCAGATGCTAGAATGGATGGGCTGCTGTTAGAGGGACAGATGCTAGAATCTATGGGCTGCTGGTAGGGGGGCAGATGCTGGAATGGACAGGCTGCTGGTGGGGGGGGCATATGCTATAATGGATGGGCTGCTTGTAGGGGGCCATCCATTCTAGCATCTGCACCCTACCAGCAGCCCATCCATTCTAGCATTTGCGACCTACCAGCAGCCAATCCATTCGAGCATCTGCCCCTACCAGCAGCCCATCCAGTCAAGCATCTTGCCCCCACCAGCAGCCCATCCAGTCTAACATCTGGCCATCCTAACAGCAGCCCATCCATTTTAGCATCTGGCACCACTATCAGTAGCCAATCCAGTCTACCATCTTGCCCCCTACCAGTAGCCCATCCAGTTTAGCATCTGCCCCCTAGAATGGATGGGCTGCTGGTAGGAGGGCAAGATGCTAGACGTCAATGGGCTGCTGGTAGGGGAACTAGATGCTAGACTGGATGGGCTGCTGGTAGGGTGCCCAGATGCTAGACTGTATGGGCTGCTGGTAGGGTGACCAGATGCTAGACTGGATGGGCTCTTGGAAGAGGGCCAGATGCTATACTGGATGGGCTGCTGGTAGAGGGGCCAGATGCTAGACTGGATGGGCTGCTGGCAGGCAGGCCAGATGCTAGACTGGATGATTTGCTGGTAGAGGGGGACGGATGCTAGACTGGATGGGCTGCTGGTAGGAGGGCCAGATGCTAGACAGGATTGGCTGCTGGTAGGGGGGCCAGATGCTAGACTGGATGGGCTGCTGGTAGTCGGGCCAAATGCTAGACTGGATGGGTTGCTGGTGGGGGGGCGGATGCTAGACTACATGAGCTGCTGGTAGGGGGGCCAGATGCTAGACTGGATGGGCTGCTGGTAGGGGGGCCACATGCTAGACTGGATGGGCTGCTGGTAGGGGGACCAGATGCTTGACTAGATGGGCTGCTGGAAAGGGGCCAGATGCTAGAATGGATGGGTTGCTGGTTTGGGGTAAGATGCTAGAATGGATGGGCTGCTGGTAGGGGAGACAGATGCTAAAATGGATGGGCTGCTGATAGAGGGGGCAGATGCAAGAATGGATGGGCTGCTGGTAGGGGGGCACATGCAAGAATGGATGGGCTGATGGTAGGGGCAGATGATAGAATGGATGGCTGCTTTAAGGGGGCAGATGCTAGAATGGTTGGGCTGCTGGTAGGGGGCAGATGCTAGAATGGATGGGCTGCTAGTACAGGGGCAGATGCTAGAATGGATGGGCTGCTGGTAGGGGGGCTGATGCTAGAATTGATGGGCTGCTTGTAGGATGGGCAGATGCTAGAATTGATGGGCTGCTGGTAGGGGTCAGATGCTAAACTGGATGTGCTGCTTGTAGGGAGGTCAGATGCTAGAACATTCTGGTGGTGGGGGGCAGATGCTAGAATTGATGGGCTGCTGGTAGAAGGGGCAGATGCTAGAATGGATGGGCTGCTGTTAGAGGGACAGATGCTAGAATCTATGGGCTGCTGGTAGGGGGGCAGATGCTGGAATGGACAGGCTGCTGGTGGGGGGGCATATGCTATAATGGATGGGCTGCTTGTAGGGGCATCCATTCTAGCATCTGCACCCTACCAGCAGCCCATCCATTCTAGCATTTGCGACCTCCCAGCAGCCAATCCATTCGAGCATCTGCCCCCTACCAGCAGCCCATCCAGTCTAGCATTTGTCCCCCCTACCAGCAGCCCATCCAGTCTAGCATCTTGCCCCCCCTACCAGCAGCACATCCAGTCTAGCATCTTGCTCCCTCTACCAGCAGCTCATCCAGTCCAGCATCTGTTCCCTTACCAGCAGCCCATACAGTCTAGCATCTTGTTCAACGACCAGCGGCCCATACAGTCTAGAATCTGGCCCCCCTACCAGCAGCCCATCCAGTCTAGCAGTCCGCTCCCCCTACCAGCAGCCCATCCAGCCTAGCATCCGGCCCCCCCTACCAGCAGCTTATCCAATCTAGCATCTGGCTCCCCCTACCAGCAGCCCATCCAGTCTAGCATCTGGCCACCCCAACCAGCAGCCCATCCAGTCTAGCATCTGGCCCGACTACCAGCAGCCCATCCAGTCTAGCATCGGGCCCCCCTACCAGCAGCCCATCCAGCATACCTCCCAACTTTTGAAGATGGGAAAGAGGGAGAAAGGTTGCGGCGCGCAGAGCGCGCCGTGGCAAATTGTAGGCCACGCCCCAACCACACCCATTTCAAACTAGTCACACCCATGTCCACGCCCGACCACACCCATTTAGCACTGGTGATCACACTAACTGGTACTTAGGACACACTGGTACTGAGTAAAAGAAAGAACAGAGAGAGAAAAAAAACAGAAAGAAAGGAGATAGAGAAAGAAAGAAAGACAGAAAGAGGGGAAAGCAACAAAGAACAGAGAGAAAGTAGAGAGAAAAAGAAATAAAGAAAGGGAAGAGAAAGAACAGAGAGAAAAAAAACAAAGAGGGGAAAGAAAGAAAGAAAGAAAGAAAGAGGGGAAAGAAAGAACAGAGAGAAAGAAAGAAAGAGGGGAAAGAAAGAACAGAGAGAAAGAAAGAAAGAACAGAGAAAGAAAGAGGGGACAGAAAAAAAGAACATAGAGAAAAAAAGAAAGAGGGGAAAGAAAGAACAGAGAGGGAGAGAGAAAGAAAGAGGGGAAAGAAAGAACAGAGGGAGAGAAAAAGAAAGCGGGGTAAGAAAGAACAGAGAGAGAAAGACAGAGGGGAAAGAAAGAACAGAGAAAGAAAGGAAGAAAGAAAGAGAGGAAAGAAAGAACAGAAAGAGAAAGAAAGAGAGAATGAAAGAACAGAGAGGAAGAGAGAAAGAGGGGAAAGAAAGAACAGAGAAAGAAAGACAGAGGGGGAAAGAAAGGACAGAAAAAGAAAGAAAAAATAGAGAGAGAAAGAAAGAGGGGACAGAGAACAGAGAGTGAAAGAAAGAAAGAAAGAAAGAAAGAAAAAGAAAGAAGGGGAAAGGAAGAACAGAGAGAGAGAAAGAAAGAAAGAAAGAAAGAAAGAAAGAAAAGAAGAAAGAAAGAAAGAAAGAAAGAAAGAGGGGAAAGAAAGAACAGAGAGAGAGAAAGAAAGAACAGAGAGAAAGAAAGAAAGAAAGAAGGGAAAGAACAGAGAGAGAAATAGAAAGAGGGGAAAGAAAGAACAGAGAGAGAAAGAAAGAACAGAGAGGGAGAGAGAAAGAAAGAGGGGAAATAAAGAACAGAAAGACAGAGGGGGAAAGAAAGGACAGAAAGAAAAAGAAAGAAAGAATAGAGAGAGAAAGAAAGAGGGGAAAGCAAGAACAGAGAGAAAGAAAGAAAGAAAGAAAGAGGGGAAAGAAAGAACAGAGAGAGAGAAAGAAAAAAGAACAGAAAGAAAGAACAAAAGAAAGAAAGAGGGGAAAGAACAGAGAGAGAGAGAAAGAAAGAAACAGAGAGCGAAAGAAAGAGGGGACAGAAAAAAAGAACAGAGAGAAAAAAAGAAAGAGGGTAAAGAAAGAAACAACAGAGGGAGAGAGAGAAAGAAGGGAAAGAAAGAACAAAGAGAGAAAGAAAGAACAGAGAGATAGAGAGAAAGAAAGATGAGAAAGAAAGAACAGAGAGAGAGAAAGAAAGAGAAAGAAAGAACACAGAGAGAGAGAAAGAAAGAACAGAGAGAGAGAAAGAAATAAAGATTCTATAAAGATACTATAGCAGCCCAGCTCACATTGTAGTGCCCACAAAAGCCTCCCGGTGCAGGACATATCATGATCCGCTCACACGGCCGACATCCCCGATTCCAAGGCGAGGACACGGTGATGGATCTGAAGCATTCCCTTAACTGCCTCCATGGTTCCGTCACAATCTCCTCCCGAAATTACCTCATTTCCGGTCATCTTCCAGCACGTCACTTCTGGTGGAACATCACGTGCGAGTTTTAAAGTGCTCTTCGGGGCTCCGGCATGTACTCCTGTGTCCACGGGAAAAGCTCCCAGCCGGGACAGCGGGGCAGACTCTCAAAATCGGGAGTGTCCCGCTGAATTCAGGACGGTTGGGAGGTATGAATGCTCCCCACCATACACCTTGTACATGCACGGCTATGCACACCTCACACACACACGGTTCCACTTTGTATGCCTCGTACACACACGGCTCCGCTCCATCCACCTCGCACACACAAGGCTCCACTCCGTACACCTTGTACACACGCAGCCACGCTTTGTACACCTTGTACACACACGACTCCACTCCATAAACCTTGTACACATGCGGCTTTGCAGCATACACCTCG
The DNA here is from genome assembly GCA_033576555.1 of Oophaga sylvatica. Classification (NCBI taxonomy): domain Eukaryota; kingdom Metazoa; phylum Chordata; class Amphibia; order Anura; family Dendrobatidae; genus Oophaga; species Oophaga sylvatica. Next base: position 468,528,650 of record JARQOD010000003.1, read on the forward strand.
TACACACGCGGTTCTGCTCCGTACACCTCGTACACACGCGGCTCCGATTACATACACACAAGGCTCCATCCATACACACACGGCTCAAGCACGGAGCCCTGTGTGTACGGAGCTGAGCGACGCAGCTCTGTACAATTCACACACAGGGCTCTGTTTCGTACACACACAGCACTGCTACATCCACCTCGTACACACGGCTCCGCTCCGTGACACACCTCGTACACGCGCAGCTCCGCTCACCTTGTACATGTGCGGCTTACCTCGTACACACACGGATCCGCTCCATACACCTCGTACACATACGGCTCCGCTCGTACACCTCGTACACACACGGCTCCGCTCCGTACACCTCGTACACACACGGCTCCGCTCCGAACACCTCGTACACACACGGCTCCGCTCTGTACACCTCGTACACACACGGCTCCGCTCCGTACACCTCGTACACACACGGCTCCGCTCCGTGCACCTCGTACACACACGGATCCGCTCCGTGCAACTCGTACACACACGGCTCCGCTCCGTGCACCTCGTACACACACGGCTCCGCTCCGTGCACCTCGTACACACACGTCTCCGCTCCGTGCACCTCGTACACACACGGCTCCGCTCCGTGCACCTCGTACACACACGGCTCCTCTCCGTGCACATCGTACACACACGGCTCCGCTCCGTGCACCTCGTACACACACGGCTCCTCTCCGTGCACATCGTACACACACGGCTCCGCTCCGTGCACCTCGTACACACACGGCTCCGCTCCGTGCACCTCGTACACACACGGCTCCGCTCCGTGCACCTCGTACACACACGGCTCCGCTCCGTGCACCTCGTACACACACGGCTCCGCTCCGTGCATCTCGTACACACACAGCTCCGCTCCGTACACCTCTTACACACACGGCTCCGCTCCGTACACCTCGTACACACATGGCTCCGCTCCGTACACCTCGTACACACACGGCTCCGCTCCGTACACCTCGTACACACACGGCTCCGCTCCGTACACACGGCTCCGCTCCGTGCACCTCGTACACACACGGCTCCGCTCCGTGCACCTCGTACACACACGGCTCCGCTCCGTGCACCTCGTACACACACGGCTCCGCTCCGTGCACCTCGTACACACACGGCTGCGCTCCGTGCACCTCGTACACACACGGCTCCGCTCCGTGCTCCTCGTACACACACGGCTCCGCTCCGAACACCTCCTACACACACGGCTCCTCTCCGAACACCTCGTACACACACGGCTCAGCTCCGTACACCTCGTACACACACGGCTCCGCTCCGTACCCCTCGTACACACACGGCTCCGCTCCGTACACCTCGTACACACACGGCTCCGCTCCGTACACCTCGTACACACACGGCTCTGCTCCGTACACCTCGTACACACACGGCTCCGCTCCGTACACACGGCTCCGCTCCGTACACCTCGTACACACACGGCTCCGCTCCGTACCCCTCGTACACACACGGCTCCGCTCCGTACACCTCGTACACATACGGCTCGGCTCCGTACACCTCGTACACATACGGCTCGGCTCTGTACACCTCGTACACACACGGCTCCGCTCCGTACACCTCGTACACTCACGGCTCCGCTCCATACACCTCGTACACACACGGCTCCGCTCCGTACACCTCGTACACACACGGCTCCGCTCTGTACACCTCGTACACACACGGCTCCGCTCCGTACACTTCGTACACACACGGCTCCGCTCCGTACACACGGCTCCGCTCCGTACACCCCGTACACACACGGCTCCGCTCCGTACCCCTCGTACACACACGGCTCCGCTCCGTACACCTCGTACACGCACGGCTCCGCTCCGTGCACCTCATACACGCACGACTCCAACTTGTACACACTACAGCACTGCTACATCCACAGTCCCCACCCCACACACACACAAATTTACCCTCATCCAGCACGATGACAAGTTCTACCATCACAGCGCAGATCCTGCACACAAGAGGACACTGATCATGTGACCCCTGACTCCTCCCCTCCTGTGACCTCATCACAGGTCCTATGGGCACAGAAGAGAACAGCATAGCAGCGTCACTGCTAGCTGTGAGCCGCTGAACTGTAGAGACAAGGAGGGCAGCAAGGGGTGCATGGGGGCGTGGCGGCTCATCTCACTGCGGGACACGGTTGGGAGGTATGCATCCAGTTTAGCATCGGGCCCCCCTACCATCAGCCCATCCAGTCTAGCGTCGGGCCCCCCTACCAGCAGCCCATCCAGTCTAGCGTCAGGCCCTCCTACCAGCAGCCCATCCAGTCTAGCATCTGGCCCCACTACCAGCAGCCCATCCAGTCTAGCGTCAGGCCCCCCTACCAGCAGCCCATCCAGCCTAGCATCTGGCCCGCCTACCAGCAGCCCATCCAGTCTAGCATCTGGCCCCCCATACCAGGAGCCCATCCAGTCTAGTATCTGGCCCTCCTACCAGCAGCCCATCCAGTCTAGCATCTGACCCCCCTACCAGCAGCCCATCCAGTCTAGCATCTGGCCCCCTACCAAGAGCCCATCCAGTCTAACATCTCCCCCCCACCAGCAGCCCATCCAGTCTAACATCTGGCCATCCTAACAGCAGCCCATCCATTTTAGCATCTGGCACCACTATCAGTAGCCAATCCAGTCTACCATCTTGCCCCTACCAGTAGCCCATCCAGTTTAGCATCTGCCCCTAGAATGGATGGGCTGCTGGTAGGAGGGCAAGATGCTAGACTGGATGGGCTGCTGGTAGGGGAACTAGATGCTAGACTGGATGGGCTGCTGGTAGGGTGCCCAGATGCTAGACTGTATGGGCTGCTGGTAGGGTGACCAGATGCTAGACTGGATGGGCTCTTGGAAGAGGGCCAGATGCTATACTGGATGGGCTGCTGGTAGAGGGGCCAGATGCTAGACTGGATGGGCTGCTGGCAGGCAGGCCAGATGCTAGACTGGATGATTTGCTGGTAGAGGGGGACGGATGCTAGACTGGATGAGCTGCTGGTAGGGGGGCCAGATGCTAGACTGGATGGGCTGCTGGTAGGAGGGCCAGATGCTAGACAGGATTGGCTGCTGGTAGGGGGGCCAGATGCTAGACTGGATGGGCTGCTGGTAGTCGGGCCAAATGCTAGACTGGATGGGTTGCTGGTGGGGGGCGGATGCTAGACTACATGAGCTGCTGGTAGGGGGGCCAGATGCTAGACTGGATGGGCTGCTGGTAGGGGGCCACATGCTAGACTGGATGGGCTGCGGGTAGGGGGACCAGATGCTTGACTAGATGGGCTGCTGGAAAGGGGCCAGATGCTAGAATGGATGGGTTGCTGGTTTGGGGTAAGATGCTAGAATGGATGGGCTGCTGGTAGTGGAGACAGATGCTAGAATGGATGGGCTGCTGATAGAGGGGGCAGATGCAAGAATGGATGGGCTGCTGGTAGGGGGGCACATGCAAGAATGGATGGGCTGATGTAGGGCAGATGATAGATGGATGGCTGCTAGGGGGCAGATGCAAGAATGGATGGGCTGCTGGTAGGGGGCAGATGCTAGAATAGTTGGGCTGCTGGTAGGGGGCAGATGCTAGAATGGATGGGCTGCTAGTACAGGGGCAGATGCTAGAATGGATGGGCTGCTGGTAGGGGGGCTGATGCTAGAATTGATGGGCTGCTGGTAGGATGGGCAGATGCTAGGATTGATGGGCTGCTGGTAGGGGTCAGATGCTAAACTGGATGTGCTGCTTGTAGGGAGGTCAGATGCTAGAATATTCTGGTGGTGGGGGGCAGATGCTAGAATTGATGGGCTGCTGGTAGAAGGGGCAGATGCTAGAATGGATGGGCTGCTGTTAGAGGGACAGATGCTAGAATCTATGGGCTGCTGGTAGGGGGGCAGATGCTGGAATGGACAGGCTGCTGGTGGGGGGGGCATATGCTATAATGGATGGGCTGCTTGTAGGGGGCCATCCATTCTAGCATCTGCACCCTACCAGCAGCCCATCCATTCTAGCATTTGCGACCTACCAGCAGCCAATCCATTCGAGCATCTGCCCCCTACCAGCAGCCCATCCAGTCAAGCATCTTGCCCCCACCAGCAGCCCATCCAGTCTAACATCTGGCCATCCTAACAGCAGCCCATCCATTTTAGCATCTGGCACCACTATCAGTAGCCAATCCAGTCTACCATCTTGCCCCCTACCAGTAGCCCATCCAGTTTAGCATCTGCCCCCTAGAATGGATGGGCTGCTGGTAGGAGGGCAAGATGCTAGACGTCAATGGGCTGCTGGTAGGGGAACTAGATGCTAGACTGGATGGGCTGCTGGTAGGGTGCCAGATGCTAGACTGTATGGGCTGCTGGTAGGGTGACCAGATGCTAGACTGGATGGGCTCTTGGAAGAGGGCCAGATGCTATACTGGATGGGCTGCTGGTAGAGGGGCCAGATGCTAGACTGGATGGGCTGCTGGCAGGCAGGCCAGATGCTAGACTGGATGATTTGCTGGTAGAGGGGGACGGATGCTAGACTGGATGGGCTGCTGGTAGGAGGGCCAGATGCTAGACAGGATTGGCTGCTGGTAGGGGGCCAGATGCTAGACTGGATGGGCTGCTGGTAGTCGGGCCAAATGCTAGACTGGATGGGTTGCTGGTGGGGGGGCGGATGCTAGACTACATGAGCTGCTGGTAGGGGGGCCAGATGCTAGACTGGATGGGCTGCTGGTAGGGGGGCCACATGCTAGACTGGATGGGCTGCGGGTAGGGGGACCAGATGCTTGACTAGATGGGCTGCTGGAAAGGGGCCAGATGCTAGAATGGATGGGTTGCTGGTTTGGGGTAAGATGCTAGAATGGATGGGCTGCTGGTAGGGGAGACAGATGCTAGAATGGATGGGCTGCTGATAGAGGGGGCAGATGCAAGAATGGATGGGCTGCTGGTAGGGGGGCACATGCAAGAATGGATGGGCTGATGGTAGGGGCAGATGATAGAATGGATGGCTGCTTTAAGGGGGCAGATGCTAGAATGGTTGGGCTGCTGGTAGGGGCAGATGCTAGAATGGATGGGCTGCTAGTACAGGGGCAGATGCTAGAATGGATGGGCTGCTGGTAGGGGGGCTGATGCTAGAATTGATGGGCTGCTTGTAGGATGGGCAGATGCTAGAATTGATGGGCTGCTGGTAGGGGTCAGATGCTAAACTGGATGTGCTGCTTGTAGGAGGTCAGATGCTAGAATATTCTGGTGGTGGGGGGCAGATGCTAGAATTGATGGGCTGCTGGTAGAAGGGGCAGATGCTAGAATGGATGGGCTGCTGTTAGAGGGACAGATGCTAGAATCTATGGGCTGCTGGTAGGGGGGCAGATGCTGGAATGGACAGGCTGCTGGTGGGGGGGCATATGCTATAATGGATGGGCTGCTTGTAGGGGGCCATCCATTCTAGCATCTGCACCCTACCAGCAGCCCATCCATTCTAGCATTTGCGTCCTACCAGCAGCCAATCCATTCGAGCATCTGCCCCCTACCAGCAGCCCATCCAGTCAAGCATCTTGCCCCCCTACCAGCAGCCCATCCAGTGAAGCATCTGGCCCGCCTATCAGCAGCCCATCCAGTATAGCATCTGGCCGGCCTACCAGCAGCCCGTCCATTCTAGCATCTGGCCCGCCTACCAGCAGCCCATCCAGTCTAGTAACTGTCCCACCTATCAGCAACCCATCCAGTCTAGCATCTAGCCAACCTACCAAAAGCCCATCCAGTCTAACATCTGGCCCCCCTACCAGCAGACCATCCAGTATAACATCCGACCCCCCTACCAGCAGCCCATCCAGCCTAGCATCCGGCCCCCCATACCAGCAGCCCATTCAGTCTAGCATCCGGCCCCCTTAACCAGCTGCCCATACAGTCTAGCATCTGGATCCCACCACCAGCAGCCCATCCTGTCTAGCATCCGGCCCCCCCTTCCAGCAGGCCATCCAGTCTAGCATCCGGCCCCCCTACCAGCAGCCCATCCAGTCTAGCATCCGTCCCCCCTACCAGCAGCCCATCCAGTCTAGCATACGGCCCCTTCTATCAGCAAACCATCCAGTCTCGCATCCGGCCCCCCCCTTTTAGCAGCCCATCCAGTCTAGCATCCGGCCCCCCGTACCAGCAGCCCATTAAGTCTAGCATCTGGCCCCCCTACCAGCAACCCATCCAGTCTAGCATCTTGCCAACCTACCAAAAGCCCATCCAGTCTAACATCTGGCCCCCTACCAGCAGACCATCCAGTATAACATTCGACCCCACTATCAGCAGCCCATCCAGTTTAGCATCCGGCCCCCCCTACCATCAGTCCATCCAGCCTAGCATCCGGCCCCCATACCAGCAGCCCATCCACTCTAGCATCTAGCCCCCCCTACCTGCAGCCCATTCAGTCTAGCATCCGGCCCCCCTAACCACCTGCCCGTACAGTCTACATCTGGATCCCACCAGCAGCAGCCCATCCTGTCTAGCATCCGGCACCCCTACCAGCAGCCAATCCAGTCTAGCATCTGGCCCCCCTAACAGCAGCCCATCCTGTTATGATTTGGTAGCTGAGGAGAGCAGGCAAAAAAGGAATACACCAGAGCAGTTGGAAACTATGAGATTGCAGTACCCTGACTAACCACCACAACTAGAGGCAGCCGTGGAGCGTTCCTATGTTGGTCCTAGACGCCTCGTCACAGCCTGAGAAACTAACTACACCTAAAAATAGAAAGAGGAAAGCTATCTGCCCCGGAGCAGATCCCCAAAGAACATAGAAAGCCCCCAAACATGTAATGGCGGTTAGACAAGAAGAAATACTGACACAGACAGAAAATAGTATGAGCAAACGTTGGGGTCCAAACTTACTAAATAGAAAAGGATAGGAAGGGCACTTACTGCAATCCCAAAAAACCCTGAAAAGCACCAACTCAACTAATTTCAAAAACACCTGAGATCACACGACCTCTACCACCTAAATTAGTTCTCTGGTGTAACCAAAAACAAAACAGCAGCCACTGAAAAAACTGGAAAAAGCAAATGTACAAACATCAGTGGCTGAACTGAACTGAGAGGCAAAAGCCCCCAGAGGGGACCCTGAAGGCCCCCACAGAAGTGCAGGACAAAATGCAAAAATCAAGCACAAAAACAAAAAGAAGAAAATGTCTTATCTGTTAGCAGGAAATGCAGACACGACACAGCGGGCTACCAAGGAAACAGGAATCAAGGATTGAGACCAGAACAATTGATCAGAAACAGGAAGAAAAGCAGTGTGTATAGAATGTCACGATCAACCTAAATAAATGAATGAAGAAATATATATGTTTAAAAGTATATTTAAATTTTATTGGTACAAAAAACATATACTGAAAAACAAGAGACCAGTAAAAACATTAAAAAGGACTGTGAAAAGCCCATAGTAGAAACTTAAAGACCCATGTGAGAGTCCACTTAACAAACTCCCAGAGAAAGCTGACTAAAGCAAGCACACATGTGTAACACAATAAAAAGAATATATATGAATATATATACCAATGTAGCTGAACAACACAATAATGTGTGATAGATTGTTACAACATGTAAAATAATGACAATACTATAACTGAACAATCATATTCTCATGTATGAACAATGATAATGACTAGCAGAAAATACATTTGTGTTCAAAGATGGAATGAACCTGAGTGTTCTAATGCCAAGTTGCGGATGAAGTGGCAAACTTCATACCCGGTAACATTATGCAATAACCTCTGTAAGCCCTGGTAGAAAAATGCCCAAAAAGAGATGAAACAAAGTTCGGGCAAAAATAGACCAAATAAGTGCACATGAGAGATAAATCGACCTGGGTAGGAGTGCCACAATGAAAAAAATCACAACACAGAAACCATGTCCTCACAAATAGGTGAAGACAGGCAATAAACCTGCAGTCAGCATGGAATAGATCTGGGAGTCTGTGCCCCACGTGTATCGCCACTGGAGAACGTGACTTCCTCAGGGGAAAGATGGTGACCTGTAGCACAGCATAATCTTTTATACCCGAAAAAATTAGTGGTAAATACCTTGCACTCCTGTCTGGCACTCGGTGAGTCGGCGTCCGGATGTAGCAGCCGCGCATGCGCGGCTACCTAACAACAGGACGCCGGAACCTCGAGCGCCCCCATGGAAACAGCGAGGAGGCAGCGCATGCGCAGTAAGAGGGTGGAAAGAAGAAAAGAAAAAGTTTATGAGGTAAAAAGAAAAGTAATGAAAAGGATGTGAACCAAGAGTATGGAGGTCTGGACTTGCACTTAAAAATATAGTGCATATGTGGTAATGTAGCAATACAGGCTCATTAAATGAGATAGTAAAATAATGGCAAATATCTTATTACAAATATGCGCAAGATTTTTTTCTCTAATAAGACAAAAATGTGCAAGGTCTTGCACTTGAAAATATAGTGCATAAGTGGTAATATAGCAATATGGGCTCATTAAATGAGATGGTAAAACAATGGCAAATATTTTATTAAAAATATGCCCAAGATTTTTTTCCTAATAAGACAAAAATGATGTAATATTACATGATACCTGGAGAAAAGATAACAAGACTAGATAAAGTCTCAAAAAATTCTCAAAAAAATCTCAAAGAATCGGGAATGTGAGAGAAACCAAAAAATATATATATATACCAATTAGTGTAAGAAAAAGAAAAATAAAAAATAAAAATGAAAAAATAAACAAATAGTGAAAAATAGGAAATAAAGCTGAAAAAAAATTAAACAATAAAAAATCGAAAATGAAAAAAAGCCTGTTGGGAGAAATAGTAAATTATATGCAGATATGTAAATATTTGGTTATTTTTATTTTTTATAATAGCCGGTAAATAATAATTCCTCGTTCAGTCCTCCAGGTGCCAGGCTATTGAGTTTGAAAATCCATCTTGATTCCCTTCTCAATAGTTCGTCAGTACAATGACCCCCTCTGATAGTAGAATCCACCTTATCAATGACCAAAACACGTAAGTGCTTGGTAGAACTATTATGGGTTGAAAGAAAATGGTTGGCCAATGAAGAAATTGGCTTTCCCAAGGCCTTATCCCTACATGCACAAGTTATGTTGGAAATATGATGTTGAATTCGTCTGCGGAATTCCTGGCCCGTTTGTCCCACATAAGTCTTAGGGCACCCACAGGCTAAAATGTAAACCACATTTTTTGTGCGACAATTGGCATAAAACCATGTCTGTACCCGTTCCAGTGGAGCTGGCAGGGTAATGGTATCATTCGCAAGCACAAAAGGGCAAATAGTACAATTGCCACATGGATATGTGCCAATAAGTCTATGACCCCTGCCCAAAGTTTGAGTTGGGCGTCTGAAGTGACTTGAACAGAGAGCACCTCTGAGATTCTTGGCACGTTTAGCAATAAGCTTAGGTTTTTCAGTTACAAAAGGTAGGACCCTAGGTTCACTCAATAAAATGTTCCAATTTTTTCGCATAATGTTGTGAATTTCAGTCCAATGATTAGACTGAAGGAGGCTAGATCACTCACATCACGTTTCAGAGAGAGGGGTTATCCCAAACGTGTTATTTCACAGGCATATCAAGCTTCAAGACAAAAAGAGCGCAGTGAACTTTTGCAACCTAGACAGAAGAAAGGATTCTCTACAACCAATATTATTACACCATATAATAATCATTGGACTGAAATTCACAACATTCTGCGAAAAAATTGGAACATTTTATTGAGTGAACCTAGGGTCCTACCTTTTGTCACTGAAAAACCTAAGCTTATTGCTAAACGTGCCAAGAATCTCAGAGATGCTCTCTGTTCAAGTCACTTCAGACGCCCAACTCAAACTTTGGGCAGGGGTCATAGACTTATTGGCACATATCCATGTGGCAATTGTACTATTTGCCCTTTTGTGCTTGCGAATGATACCATTACCCTGCCAGCTCCACTGGAACGGGTACAGACATGGTTTTATGCCAATTGTCGCACAAAAAATGTGGTTTACATTTTAGCCTGTGGGTGCCCTAAGACTTATGTGGGACAAACGGGCCAGGAACTCCGCAGACAAATTCAACATCATATTTCCAACATAACTTGTGCATGTAGGGATAAGGCCTTGGGAAAGCCAATTTCTTCATTGGCCAACCATTTTCTTTCAACCCATAATAGTTCTACCAAGCACTTACGTGTTTTGGTCATTGATAAGGTGGATTCTACTATCAGAGGGGGTCATTGTACTGACGAACTATTGAGAAGGGAATCAAGATGGATTTTCAAACTCAATAGCCTGGCACCTGGAGGACTGAACGAGGAATTATTATTTACCGGCTATTATAAAAAATAAAAATAACCAAATATTTACATATCTGCATATAATTTACTATTTCTCCCAACAGGCTTTTTTTCATTTTCGATTTTTTATTGTTTAATTTTTTTCAGCTTTATTTCCTATTTTTCACTATTTGTTTATTTTTTCTTTTTTCTTTTTTATTTTTATTTTTCTTACACTAATTGGTATATATATATTTTTTGGTTTCTCTCACATTCCCGATTCTTTGAGATTTTTTTGAGAATTTTTTGAGACTTTATCTAGTCTTGTTATCTTTTCTCCAGGTATCATGTAATATTACATCATTTTTGTCTTATTAGGAAAAAAATCTTGGGCATATTTTTAATAAAATATTTGCCATTGTTTTACCATCTCATTTAATGAGCCCGTATTGCTATATTACCACTTATGCACTATATTTTCAAGTGCAAGACCTTGCACATTTTTGTCTTATTAGAGAAAAAAATCTTGCGCATATTTGTAATAAGATATTTGCCATTATTTTACTATCTCATTTAATGAGCCTGTATTGCTACATTACCACATATGCACTATATTTTTAAGTGCAAGTCCAGACCTCCATACTCTTGGTTCACATCCTTTTCATTACTTTTCTTTTTACCTCATAAACTTTTTCTTTTCTTCTTTCCACCCTCTTACTGCGCATGCGCTGCCTCCTCGCTGTTTCCATGGGGGCGCTCGAGGTTCCGGCGTCCTGTTGTTAGGTAGCCGCGCATGCGTGGCTGATACATCCGGACGCCGACTCACCGAGTGCCAGACAGGAGTGCAAGGTATTTACCACTAATTTTTTCGGGTATAAAAGATTATGCTGTGCTACAGGTCACCATCTTTCCCCTGAGGAAGCCACGTTCTCCAGTGGCGATACGCGTGGGGCACAGACTCCCAGATCTATTCCATGCTGACTGCAGGTTTATTGCCTGTCTTCACCTATTTGTGAGGACATGGTTTCTGTGTTGTGATTTTTTTCATTGTGGCACTCCTACCCAGGTCGATTTATCTCTCATGTGCACTTATTTGGTCTATTTTTGCCCGAACTTTGTTTCATCTCTTTTTGGGCATTTTTCTACCAGGGCTTACAGAGGTTATTGCATAATGTTACTGGGTATGAAGTTTGCCACTTCATCCGCAACTTGGCATTAGAACACTCAGGTTCATTCCATCTTTGAACACAAATGTATTTTCTGCTAGTCATTATCATTGTTCACACATGAGAATATGATTGTTCAGTTATAGTATTGTCATTATTTTACATGTTGTAACAATCTATCACACTTTATTGTGTTGTTCAGCTACATTGGTATATATATTCATATATATTCTTTTTATTGTGTTACACGTGTACTTGCTTTAGTCAGCTTTCTCTGGGAGTTTGTTAAGTGGACTCTCACATGGGTCTTTAATTTCTACTATGGGCTTTTCACAGTCCTTTTTAATGTTTTTACTGGTCTCTTGTTTTTCAGTATATGTTTTTTGTACCAATAAAATTTAAATATACTTTTATACATATATATTTCTTCATTCATTTATTTAGGTTGATCGTGACATTCTATACACACTGCTTTTCTTCCTGTTTCACATCAGTATTTTAGTGTGTGGTCACAGATCCCTGTTTATATATTTTTGTAGTGCCCGCAAATTCGTTTGGTTATACAGAACAATTGATCACTGGCAACCCGGATGGGAAGGTGACTCCCTTATATAAGACCAGTCAGTAACACCTGATTCCCAATCCTCACAATCTTCACTGGACAGTCCAGTACCGTTTGTAACCACCAGAGGGAGCTTCTGCTCAGAACTCATTTCCAGCCTATTCACAACACAATCCAGTCTAGCATCTAGCCACCCCAACCAGCAGCCCATTCAGTCTAGCATCTGGCCCCCCCTATCAGCAGCCCATCCAGTCTAGCGTCGGGTCCCCCTACCAGCAGCACATCCAGTCTTGCATCGGGCATCCCTACCATCAGCCCATCCAGTCTAGCATCGGGCCCCATTCCTAGCAGCCCATCCATGCTAGCATCGAGCCCCCTACCAGTAGCCCATCCAGTCTAGCATCTGTCCCTCCTACCAGCAGCCCATCCGGTATAACATCTGCCCCCCCTACCAGCAGCCCATCCAGTCTAGCATCCGGCCACCCTACCAGCAGCCCATCCAGTAGAGCATCTGGCCCCCCTACCAGCAGCCCATCCAGTCTAGAATTGGGTTCCCCTACCAGCAGTCCATCCAGTCTAGAGTCGGGCCTTCCTACCATCAGCCCATCCAGTCTAGCATCGGGCCCCCTACCAACAGCCCATCCCGCCTAGCGTCGGACCCCCCTACCAGCAGCCCATCCAGTCAAGCGTCGGGCCCCCCTACCAGCAGCCCATCCAGTCTAGCGTCGGGCCACCCTTCCAGTAGCGCATCCAGTCTAGCATCTGGCCTCCCTATCAGCAGCCCATCCAGTCAAGCATTTAGCCCTCCTACCAGAACTATCCAGTCTAGCATCTGGCCCCGCTCCCAGCAGTTCTTCCAGTTAGCATCTATCCCTCCTACCAGCAGCCCATCCAGTCTAGCATCTCCCTCCCTACCAGCAGCCCATCTAGTCTAACATCTGGCCACCCTACCAGCAGCCCATCCAGTCTAGCATCTGGCCCCCTACCAGCAACCCGTCCAGTCTAGCATCTGGCCCCCCCTACCATCAGCCCATCCAGTCTAGCATCTAGCCCCCCTACCAGCAGCCCATCCAGTCTAGCATCTGCCCCCTAGAATGGATGGGCTGCTGGTAGGAGGGCCAGATGCTAGACTGGATGGGGTTATCGTACGGAAGCCAGATGCTAGACTGGACGGGCTGCTGGTAGGGTGGCCAGATACTAGACTGGATGGGCTGCTGGTAGGGTGGCCAGATGCTTGACTGGATGGGCTGATGGTAGAGGGTTCGGATGCTAGACTGGATGGGCTGCTGGTAGGCGGGCCAGATGCTAGACTGGATGGGCACCTGGTAGGGGGGCCAGATGTTAGAATGGATGGGCTGAAGGTAGAGGGGTCGGATGCTAGACTGGATGGGCTGCTTGTAGGGGGGGCAGATGCTAGACTGGTTGGGCTGCTGGTAGGGTGGCCAGATGCTAGACTGGATGGGCTGCTGGTAGGTTGGCCAGATGCTAGACTGGATGGGCTCTTGGTAGGGGGCCAGATGCTAGACTGGATGGGCTGCTGATAGAATGGCCAGATGCTAGACTGCATGGGCTGTTGGTAAGGGGGCAATATGCTAGACTGGATGGGCTCCTGGTAGGGGGCCAAATGCTAGACTGGATGGGCTGCTGGTAGAGGGGCCAGATGCTAGACTGGATGAGCTGCTTGTATGGGGGCCAGATGTTAGACTGGATGGGCTGCTGGTAGGGGGGGCTAGATGCTAGACTGGATGGGCTGCTGGTAGGGGGGCCAGATGTTAGACTGGATGGGCTGCTGGTAGGGGGGTCAGATGCTAGACTGGATGGGCTGCTGGTACGAGGGCCAGATACTAGACTGGATAGGCTCCTGGTAGGGGGGACAGATGCTAGACTAGATGGGCTGCTGGTAGAGGGGCAAGATGCTATACTGGATGGGCTGCTTGTAAGGGGGCAGATGCTAGACTGGATGGGCTGCTGCTATGAGGGCCAGATGCTAGACTGGATTGGCTGCTGGTAGGCGGGCCAGATGCTAGACTAGATGGGCTGTTGGTAAGGGGGCAAGATGCCAGACTGGATGGGCTCCTGGTAGGGGGCCAGATGCTAGACTGGATGGGCTGCTTGTAGGGGGCCAGATGCTAGACTGGATGGGCTGCTGGTAGGGGGGCTAGATGCTAGACTGGATGTGCTGCTGGTAGGGGGGCCAGATGCAAGACTGGATGGGCTGCTGGTAGGGGGGGAAGATGCTAGACTGGATGGGCTCTTGGTAGGGGGGCCAGATACTAGACTGGATGGGCTCCTGGTAGGGGGCCAGATACTAGACTGGATGGGCTCCTGGTAGGGGCCAGATGCTAGATGGATGGGCTGCTGGTAGAGGGGCCGGATGCTAGACTGGATGGGCTGCTTGAAAGGGGGCAAATGCTAGGCTGGATGGACTGCTAGTAGGGTGGCCAAATGCTAGACTGGATGGGCTGCTGGTAGGGGGACAAATGCTAGACTGGATGGCCTGTTGGTAGGAGGGCCAGATGCTAGACTGGATAGGCTGTTGGTAGGGGGGCAATATGCTAGACTGGATGGGCTCCTGGTAGGGGGCTAAATGCTAGACTAAATGGGCTGCTGGTAGAGGGGCCAGATGCTAGACTGGATGGCTGCTTGTAAGGGGGCCATATGTTAGACTGGATGGGCTGCTGGTAGGGGGGCCAGATGATAGACTGGATGGGCTGCTGGTAGGGGGCCAGATGCTAGACTGGATGGGTGCTGGTATGGGGCCAGATAGCTAGACTGGATGGGCTCTGGTAGGGGGCAGATGCTAGACTGGATGGCTGCTGTAAGGGGCAAGATGCTAGACTGGATGGGCTGCTGGTAAGGGGGCAGAAGCTAGACTGGATGGGCTGCTGGTAGGAGGGCCAGATGCTAGACTGGATGGCTGATGGTAGGGGGCCAGATGCTAGACTGGATGCTGCTGGTAGGTGGCCTAGATGCTAGACTGGATGGGCTGCTGGTAGGGTGGCAGATGCTGACGGGATGGGCTGATGGTAGATGGGCAGATGCTAAACTGGATGGCTGCTTGTAGAAGGGCCAGATGCTAGACTGGATGGGCTGCTGGTAGGCGGGCCAGATGCTAGACTGGATGGGCCCTGGTAGGGGGCCAGATGCTAGACTGGATGGGCTGAAGGTAAGAGGGGTCGGATGCTAGACTGGATGGGCTGCTTGTGGGGGGCAGTTGCTAGACTGGATGGGCTGCTGGTATGGTGGCCAGATGCTAGACTGGATGGGCTGCTGGTAGGTGGCCAGATGCTAGACTGGATGGGCTCTGGTAGGGGGCGAACTAGACTGGATAGGCTGCTGGTAGAAGGGCCAGATGCTAGATGCATGGGCTGCTGGTAAGCGGGTCAGATGCTAGACTGATGGCACCTGGTAGGGGGCCAGATGCTAGACTGGATGAGCTGATGGTAGAGGGTCGGATGCTAGACTGGAAGGGCTGCTTGTAGGGGGGCAGATGCTAGACTGGAAGGGCTTCTGGTAGGGGGCCAAATGCTAGACTGGATGGGCTGTTGGTAGGAGGGCCAGATGCTAGACTGGATGGCTGCTGGTAGGCGGGCCAGATGCTAGACTGGATGGGCTGTTGGTAAGGGGGCAATATGCTAGACTGGATGGGCTCCTGGTAGGGGCCAAATGCTAGACTGAATGGGCTGCTGGTAGAGGGGCCAGATGCTAGACTGGATGAGCTGCTTGTAGGGGGGCCAGATGTTAGACTGGATGGGCTGCTGGTAGGGGGGCTAGATGCTAGACTGGATGGGCTGCTGGTAGGGGGGCCAGATGTTAGACTGGATGGGCTGCTGGTAGGGGGAGATGCTAGACTGGATGGGCTGCTGGTAGAGGGCCAGATACTAGACTGGATGTGCTCCTGGTAGGGGGCCTAGATGCTAGACTGGATGGGCTGCTGGTAGAGAGGCAAGATGCTATACTGGATGGCTGCTTGTAAGGTGGCCAGATGCTAGACTGAATGGGCTGCTGGTAGAGGGCCAGATGCTAGACTGGATGGACTGCTGGTAAGGGGGCCAGATGCTAGACTGGATGGGCTGCTGTTAGAGGGGCAAGATGCTAGACTGGATGGGCTCGTGGTAGGGGGCCAGATGCTAGACTGGATGGGCTGCTTGTAGGGGGGTCAGATGCTAGACTGGATGGGCTACTGGTAGGGGGCTAGATGCTAGACTGGATGGGCTGCTGTAGGGGGAGCCAGATGCTAGACTGGATGGGCTGCTGGTAGGGGGGGCAGATGCTAGACTGGATGGGCTCTTGGTAGGGGGCCATATGCTAGACTGGTTGGGCTGCTGATAGGGGGTCAGATGCTAGACTGGATGGGCTGCTGTAGGAGGACCAGATACTAGACTGGATGGGCTCCTGGTAGGGGGGCCAGATGCTAGACTGGATGAGCTGACTGGTAGGGGGTCGATGCTAGACTGGATGGGCTTCTTGTAGGGGGGGCAGATGCTAGACTGGATGGACTGCTAGTAGGGGGGCCAGATGCTAGACTGGATGGGCTTCTGGTAGGCGGGCCAAATGCTAGACTGGATGGGCTGTTGGTAGGAGGGCCAGATGCTAGACTGGATGGGCTGCTGGTAGGCGGGCCAGATGCTAGACTGGATGGGTTGTTGGTAAGGGGGCAATATGCTAGACTGGATGGGCTCCTGGTAGGGGCCAAATGCTAGACTGAATGGGCTGCTGGTAGAGGGGCCAGATGCTAGACTGGATGAGCTGCTTGTAGGGGGGCCAGATGTTTGACTGGATGGGCTGCTGGTAGGGGGGCTAGATGCTAGACTGGATGGGCTACTGGTAGGGGGGGCCAGATGTTAGACTGGATGGGCTGCTGGTAGGGGGCCAGATGCTAGACTGGATGGGCTGCTGGTACGAGGGCCAGACACTAGACTGGATGTGCTCCTGGTAGGGGGGCCAGATTCTAGACTGGATGGGCTGCTAGTAGAGGGGCAAGATGCTATACTGGATGGGCTGCTTGTAAGGTGGCTAGATGCTAGACTGGATGGGCTGCTGGCAGGCAGGCCAGATGCTAGACTGGATGGGCTGTTGTTAAGGGGGCAAAATGCTAGACTGGATGGGCTCCTGGTAGGGGGCCAGATGCTAGACTGGATGGGCTGCTTGTAGGGGGCCAAATGTTAGACTGGATGGGCTGCTGTTAGGGGGGGCTAGATGCTAGACTGGATGGGCTGCTGGTAGGGGGGCCAGATGTTAGACTGGATGGGCTGCTGGTAGGGGGGCCAGATGCTAGACTGGATGTGCTGCTGGTATGAGGGCCAGATACTAGACTGGATGGGCTGCTGGTAGGCAGGCCAGATGCTAGACGGGATGGGCTCCTGGTAGGGGGCCAAAATCCTAGACTAAATGGGCTGCTGGTAGAGGGGCCAGATGCTAGACTGGATGGGCTGCATGTAGGGGGGCCAAATGTTAGACTGGATGGGCTGCTGGTAGCGGGGGCTAGATGCTAGACTGGATGGGCTGCTGGTAGGGGGGCCAGATGCTAGACTGGATGTGCTGTTGGTATTAGGGCTAGATACTAGACTGGATAGGCTGCTTGTAGGGGGGCCAGATGCTAGCCTGGATGGACTACTGGTAGGGGGGCTAGATGCTAGACTGGATGGGCTGCTGGTAGGGGGGCCAGATGCTAGACTGGATGGGCTGCTAGTAGGGGGCAGATGCTAGACTGGATGGGCTCTTGGTAGGGGGGCCATATGCTAGACTGGTTGGGCTTCTGGTAGGGGGGTCAGATGCTAGACTGGATGGGCTGCTGGTAGGCGGGCCAGATGCTAGACTGGATGGGCTGCTGGTAGGAGGGCTAGATACTAGACTGGATGGGCTCCTGGTAGGGGGCCAGATGCTAGACTGGATGGGCTGCTGGTAGAGGGGCCAGATGCTAGACTGGATGGGCTGCTTGTAAGGGGGGCAGATGCTAGACTGGCTGGACTGTTAGTAGGGTGGCCAGATGCTAGACTGGATGGGCTTCTGGTAGGGGGGCCAAATGCTAGACTGGATGGGCTGTTGGTATGAGGGCCAGATGCTAGACTGGATGGGTTGCTGGTAGGCGGGCCAGATGCTAGACTGGATAGGCTGTTGGTAGGGGAGGCAATATGCTAGACTGGATGGGCTCCTGGTAGGGGCCAAAATCCTAGACTAAATGGGCTGCTGGTAGAGGGGCCAGATGCTAGACTGGATGGGCTGCTTGTAGGGGGGCCAAATGTTAGACTGGATGGGCTGCTGGTAGGGGGGCTAGATGCTAGACTGGATGGGCTGCTGGTAGGCGGGCCAGATGCTAGACTGGATGGGCACCTGGTAGGGGGGCCATATTCTAGACTGGATGGGCTGAAGGTAGAGGGGTCGGATGCTAGACTAGATGGGCTGCTTGTAGGGGGGGCAGATGCTAGACTGGATGGACTGCTAGTAGGGGGGCCAAATGCTATACTGGATGGGCTTCTGGTACGGGGGCCAAATGCTAAACTGGATGGGTTGTTCGTAGGAGGGCAAGATGCTAGACTGGATGGGCTGCTGGTAGGCGGGCCAGATGCTAGACTGGGTGGGCTGTTGGTAAGGGGGCAATATGCTAGACTGGATGGGCTCCTGGTAGTGTGCCAAATGCTAGACTGAATGGGCTGCTGGTAGAGGGGCCAGATACTAGACTGGATGGGCTGCTGGTAGGGGGGGCTAGATGGTAGACTGGATGGGCTGCTGGTAGAGGGGCCAGATGCTAGACTGGATGGGCTGCTTGTAAGGGGGCCAGATGCTAGACTGGATGGGCTGCTGGTAGAGGGGCTAGATGCTAGACTGGATGGGCTGCTGGTAAGGGGGCCAGATGCTAGACTGGATGAGCTGCTGGTAGGCGGGCCAGATGCTAAACTTGATGTGCGGCTGGTAGGGGGGCAAGATGTTAGACTTGATGGGCTGCTGGTAGAGGGGGGGCCGGATGCTATACTGGATGGGCAGCTGGTAGGGGGCAGATGCTGGAATTAATTGGGTTGCTGGTAGGGGAGCAGATGCTGCAATGGATGGGCTGCGGTAGTGGGGCAGATGCAAGAATGGATGGGCTGCTGGTAGGGGGCACATGCAAGAATGGATGGGTTGCTGGTAGGGGGGCAGATGCAAGAATGGATGGGCTGCTGGAAGGGGGCAGATGCTAGAATGGATGGGCTGCTGGCAGAAGGGGCAGATGCTAGAATGGATGGGCTGCTACTAGGGTCAGATGCTAGAATGGATGGGCTGTTGGTAAGGGGGCAAGATGCTAGACTGGATTGGCTCCTGGTAGGGGCCAGATGCTAGACTGGATGGGCTGCTTGTAGGGGGCCAGATGATAAACTGGATGGGCTGCTGATAGGGGGCTAGATGCTAGATTGGATGGGCTGCTGGTAGGGGGGCCAGATGCGAGACTGGATGGGCTGCTGGTAGGGGGACAGATGCTAGACTGGATGGGCTGCTGGTAAGGGGCCAGATGCTAAACTTGATGGGCGGCTGGTAGGGGGACAAGATGTTAGACTGATGGGCTGCTGGTAGAGGGGCCGATGCTATACTGGATGGGCAGCTGGTAGGGGGCAGATGCTGGAATTAATGGGTTGCTGAGGGGGAGCAGATGCTGCAATGGATGGGCTGCTGGTAGTGGGGCAGATGCAAGAATGGATGGCTGCTGGTAGGGGGGCACATGCAAGAATGGATGGGTTGCTGGTAGGGGGGCAGATGCAAGAATGGATGGGCTGCTGGAAGGGGGCAGATGCTAGAATGGATGGGCTGCTGGCAGAAGGGGCAGATGCTAGAATGGATGGGCTGCTACTAGGGTCAGATGCTAGAATGGATGGGCTGTTGGTAAGGGGGCAAGATGCTAGACTGGATTGGCTCCTGGTAGGGGGCCAGATGCTAGACTGGATGGGCTGCTTGTAGGGGGGCCAGATGATAAACTGGATGGGCTGCTGATAGGGGGCTAGATGCTAGATTGGATGGGCTGCTGGTAGGGGGGCCAGATGCGAGACTGGATGGGCTGCTGGTAGGGGGGACAGATGCTAGAATGGATGGGCTCTTGGTAGGGGGGCCATATGCTAGACTGTTTGGGCTGCTGATATGGGGGTCAGATGCTAGACTGGATGGGCTACTGGTAGGCGGGCCAGATGCTAGACTGGATGGGCTGCTGGTAGGAGGGCCAGATACTAGACTGGATGGGCTCCTGGTAGGGGGCCAGATGCTAGACCGGATGGGCTGCTGGTAGATGGGCCAGATGCTTGACTGGATGGGCTGCTGGTAGGGGGCTAGATGCTAGACTGGATGGGCTTCTGGTAGGGGGGCCAGATGCTAGACTGGATGGGCTGCTGGTAGGGGGGACAGATGCTAGACTGGATGGGCTGCTGGTAGGGGGGCCAGATGCTAGACTGGATGGGCTGCTTGTAAGGGGGCCAGAAGCTAGACTGGATGGGCTGCTGGTAGAGGGGCTAGATGCTAGACTGGATGGGCTGCTGTAAGGGGGCCAGATGCTAGACTGGATGATCTGCTGGTAGGCGGGCCAGATGCTAGACTGGATGGGCTGCTGGTAGGGGGCTAGATGCTAGACTGGATGGGCTGCTTTTAGGGGGGTCAAATGCAAGACTGGATGGGCTGCTGGTAGTGGGGCCAGATGCTAGACTTGATGAGCTGCTGGTAGGCGGGCTAGATGCAAGACTGGATGGGCTGCTGGTAGGTGGGCCAGATGCTAGACTGATGGGTTGCTGGTAGGGGGGCCAGATGCTAGACTGGATGGGCTTGCGGTAGGGGGCAGATGCAAGAATGGATGGGCTGCTGGAAGGGGGCAGATGCTAGAATGGATGGGCTGCTAGTAGGGAGGGCAGATGCTAGAATTGGATGGGCTGCTGGCAGAAGGGGCAGATGCTAGAATGGATAGGCTGCTACTAGGGTCAGATGCTAGAATGGATGGGCTGCTGAAAAAGGGGGCAGATGCTAGTAGGAATAGGTTGCTGCTAGGGGGAGCAGATGCTAGTAGGAATGGGCTGCTGCTAGGGGGAGCAGATGCTAGAATGGATGGGCTGCTGTTAGGGTTCAGATGCTAGAATGTATGGGCTGCTACTGGGGGGCCATCCATTCTAGCATATGCGCACTACCAGCAGCCCATACATTCAAGCATCTGCCCCGTACCGCAAGCTCTTCCAGTCTAGCATCTGCCCCTCTACCAGCAACCCATCAAGTCTAGCAACTGGCCCGCCTACCATCAGCCCATCAAGTCTAGCATCTGGCCCGACTACCAGTAGCCCATCCAGTCTAACATCTAGCCCCCTACCAGCAGCTCAACCAGTCTAGCATATGGCCCCCCTACCAGAAACCCATCCAGTCTAGCATCTAGCCCACCTTCCAAAAGCCCATCCAGTCTAGCATCTGGCCCCCCTACCAGCAGCACATCCAGTATAACATCCGACCCCCCTACCATCAGCTCATTCAGTCTAGCATTGGCTCCCCCTACCAGCAGCCCATCCAGTCTAGCATCCGGCCCCATACCAGCAGCCCATCCAGTCTAGCATCTGGCCCCCCCTACCAGCAGCCCATTCAGTCTAGCATCTGGCCCCCCTACCAGCAGCCCATCCAATCTAGCATCTGGCCCCCACTACCAGCAGCCCATCCAGTCTAGCATCCGGCCCCTCCTATCAGCAGCCCATCCAGTCTAGCATCCGGCCCCCCTACCAGCAGCCCATCCAGTCTT
Organism: Oophaga sylvatica; assembly: GCA_033576555.1. Lineage (NCBI taxonomy): Eukaryota > Metazoa > Chordata > Amphibia > Anura > Dendrobatidae > Oophaga > Oophaga sylvatica. Next base: position 468,550,340 of record JARQOD010000003.1, read on the forward strand.
GCATCCGGCACCCCTACCAGCAGCTCATCCAGTCTAGCATACGTCCCCCTACCAGCAGCCCATCCTGTCTAGCATCGGCCCCCCTTCCTGCAGCCAATCCAGTCTCGCATCCGGCCCCCCCTACTAGCAGCCCATCCATTCTAGCTTCCGGCCCCCCCTACCAGCAGCCCATTCAGTCTGGCATCCAGACCCCCTACCAGCATCACATCCAATTTAGCATCCGGCCCCCCTACCAGCAGCCCATCCAGTCTAGCATCCGGCCCCCCCTACCAGCAGCCCATCCAGTCTAGCATATGGCCCCCCTACCAGCAGCCCTTCCAGTCTAGAATCTGGCCCCCCCCTACCAGCAGCCCATCCAGGCTAGCATCTAGCCACACCAACCAGCAGCCCATCCAGCCTAACATCTGGCCCCCCTACCAGCAGCCCATCCAGTCCAGCGTCGGGTCCCCCTACCAGCAGCACATCCAGTCTAGCATCGGGCACCCCTACCATCAACCCATCCAGTCTAGCGTCGGGCCCCCTCCCAGCAGCCCATCCAGTCTAGCGTTGGGCCCCCCTACCCTCAGCCCATCCAGTCTAGTATCGAGTTCCCCTACAAGCAGCCCATCCAGTCTAGGGTCTGGCCTCCCTACCATCAGCCCATTCAGACTAGCATCGTCCCCCCTACCAACAGCCCATCAAGTCTAGCGTCGGGCCCCCCTACCAGCAGACCATCCAGTCAATCGTCGGGCCCCCCTACCAGCAGTCACATCCAGTCTAGAATCGGGCCCCCCTACCAGCAGCCCATCTAGTCTAGCTTCGGGCCCCCTTCCAGTAACGTATCCAGCCTAGCATCTGGCCTCCCTACCAGCAGCACATACAGTCTAGCATCTAGCCCTCCTACCAGAAATATCCAGTCTAGCATCTGGAACCGCTCCCAGCAGCCCTTCCAGTCTAGCATCTGTCCCTCCTACCAGCAGCCCATCCAGTCTAGCATCCGGCCACCCCTACCAGCAGCCCATCCAGTCTAGCATCTGGCCCTCCTATCAGCAGCCCATCCAGTCTAGAATCGGGTTACCCTACAAGCAGCCCATCCAGTCTACAGTCGGGCATCCCTACCATCAGCCCATCCAGTCTAGCATCGGGCCCCCCTACCAAGAGCCCATCCAGTCTAGAATCGGGCCCCCCTACCAGCAGCCCATCCAGTCTAGCGTCGGACCCCCCTTCCAGTAGCGAATCCAGACTAGCATCTGGCCTCCTTACCAGCAGCCCATCCAGTCTAGCATCTAGCCCTCCTACCAGAACTATTCAGTCTAGCATCTGTCCCCGCTCCCAGCAGCCCTTCCAGTCTAGCATCTGTCCCTCCTACCAGCAGCCCGTCCAGTCTAGCATATCCCCCCCTACCAGCAGCCCATCCAGTTTAGCATCTGCCCCTTAGAATGGATGGGCTGCTGGTAGGAGGGCCAGATGCTAGACTGGAGGGGCTGCTGGTAGGGTGGCCAGATGCTAGACTGGATGGGCTGCTGGTAGGGTGTCCAGATGCTAGACTGGATAGGCTCTTGGTAGGGGGACAGATGCTATACTGGATGGGCTGCTGGTAGATGGGCCAGATGATAGACTGGATGGTCACCTGGTAGGGGGGCCAGATGCTAGACTGGATGGGCTGCTGTTAGAGGGGTCGGATGCTAGACTGGATGGGCTGCTTGTAGGGGGGCAGATGCTAGACTGTATGGACTGCTAGTAGGAGGGCCAAATACTAGACTGGATTGGCTGCTGGTAGTGGGGCCAAATGCTAGACTGTATGGGCTGTTGGTAAGAGGGCAAGATGCTAGACTGGATGGGATTCTGGTAGGCGGGCCAGATGCTAGACTGGATGGGCTGTTGGTAGGGGGCAAGATGCTAGACTGGATGGGCTGCTGGAAGGCGGCCAAATGCTAGACTGGATATGCTGATGGTAGGGGGGGCTACATGCTAGGCTGGATGGGCTGCTGGTAGGGTGGCCAGATATTAGACTGGATGGGCTGCTGGAAGGGGGGCCAGATACTAGACTGGATGGACTGCTGGTATGAGCGCTAGATACTAGACTGGATGGGCTCCTGGTATGGGGGCCAGATGCTAGACTGGATGGGCTGCTGGTAAAGGGGCAAGATGCTATACTGGATGGGCTGCTGGTAGGAGGGCCAGATGCTAGACTGGATGGGCTGCTGGTAGGCGGGCCAGATGCTAGACTGGATGGGCTGTTGGTAGGGGGCAAGATGCAAGACTGGATGGGCTCCTGGTAGGGTGCCACATGCTAGACTGGATGGGCTGCTCGTAGGGGGGCCAGATGCTAGACTGGATGGGCTGCTGGTAGGGGGGCAGATGCTAGAATGTATGGGCTGCTACTCTGGGGCCATCCATTCTAGCATCTGCCCCCCTAACAGCAGCCATCCATTCTAGCATTTGCCCCTACCAGCAGCCAATCCATTCAAGCATCTGCCCCCTACCGCAAGCCCATCCAGTCTAGCATCTGGCCCCCCTACCAGCAACCCATCCAGTCTAGCATCTGGCCCACCTACCAGCAGCCCATCCAGTCTTGCATCTAGCCCGCCTACCAGCAGCTCATCAAGTCTAGCATCTGGCCCCACTACCAGCAGCCCATCCAGTCTTGCATTTGGCCCCCCTAAAAGCAGCCCATCCAGTCTAGCATCTAGCCCCTACCAGCAGCCCATCCAGTCTAGCATCTGGCCCCCCTTTCAGCAGGCCATCCAGTATAGCATCTGGCCCACCTACCAGCAGCCCATCAAGTCTAGCATCTAGGCCCCCTACCAAAAGCCCATCCAGTCTAGCATCTGGCCCCCTACAAGCAGCCCATCCAGTATACCATCCAACCCCCCTACCAGCAGCCCATTCAGTCTAGCATCCTGCCCCCCCTATCAGCAGCCCATCCATTCTAGCATCTGGCCCCCATACCAGCAGCCCATACAGTCTAGCATCTGGCACCCCTACCAGCACCCATCAGTCTAGCATCCGACCCCCTACCAGCAGCCCATCCAGTCTAGCATCTGGCCCCTCTACCAGCAGCCCATCCAGTCTAGCATCCAGCCCCCCTAACAGCACCATCCAGTCATAGCATCGGCCTCCCTACCAGCAGCCCATCCAGTCTAGCATCGGTCCCCTACCAGCAGCCCATCCAGTCTCAGCATCCGGACCCCCTACAGCAGCCCATCCAGTCCAGCATCGGCCCCCCTACCAGCAGCCCATCCAGTCTAGCATCCAGCCCCACCAAACCAGCATCACATCCATTAAATGCTCGTCCCCTACCAGCAGCCCATCCAGTCTAGCATCCGCCCCCCTACCAGCATCCATCCATTTAGCATAGGACCCCCTACCAGCAGCCCATCCAGTCAACCTCTGCCCCACTACCAGCGCCATCCTCTACTTCCACCCCACCCAGCCATCCATCTACATCTGCCCCCCTACAGCAGCCATCCGTGGCATCAGCCCCACCTACCAGCATCACATCCATATAGCATCGGCCCCCATACCAGCAGCCCATCCAGTCTAGCATCTGCCCCCCTATCAGCAGCCATCCATTACATCTGCCCCCTACACAGCCCATACAGTCTAGCATCTCACCTACAGCATCCCATTCAGTCTACATCCGCCCCCCTACCAGCAGCCCATCCAGTCTAGCATCTGGCCCCCACTACCAGCAGCCCATCCAGTCTAGCATCCAGCCCCCCCCCTAACAGCAGCCCATCCAGTCTAGCATCGGGCCTCCCCTACCAGCAGCCCATCCAGTCTAGCATGCGTCCGCCTACCGCAGCGCCCATCCAGTCTCGCATCCGGACCCCCCTACTAGCAGCCCATCCAGTCCAGCATCCGGCCCCTCCTACCAGCAGCCCATCCAGTCTGGCATCCAGCCCACCTACCAGCATCACATCCAATATAGCATCCGGTCCCCCTACCAGCAGCCCATCCAGTCTAGCATCCGGCCCCCTCTACCAGCTGCCCATCCAGTTTAGCATATGGACCCCCTACCAGCAGCCCATCCAGTCTAACCTCTGGCCCCACCTACCAGCAGCCCATCCAATCTAACATCTAGCCACCCCAACCAGCAGCCCATCCAGTCTAACATCTGGCCCTCCTACCAGCAGCCCATCCAGTCTGGCATCCAGCCCCACCTACCAGCATCACATCCAATATAGCATCCGGCCCCCCTACCAGCAGCCCATCCAGTCTAGCATCCTGCCCCCCCTATCAGCAGCCCATCCATTCTAGCATCTGGCCCCCATACCAGCAGCCCATACAGTCTAGCATCTGGCAACCCCTACCAGCATCCCATTCAGTCTAGCATCCGCCACCCCCTACCAGCAGCCCATCCAGTCTAGCATCTGGCCCCCACTACCAGCAGCCCATCCAGTCTAGCATCCAGCCCCCCCCTACCAGCAGCCCATCCAGTCTAGCATCCGGCCCCCCTACCAGCAGCCCATCCAGTCTAGCATGCGTCCGCCTACCAGCAGCCCATCCAGTCTCGCATCCGGCCCCCCCTACTAGCAGCCCATCCAGTCCAGCATCCGGCCCCTCCTACCAGCAGCCCATCCAGTCTGGCATCCAGCCCCACCTACCAGCATCACATCCAATATAGCATCCGGCCCCCTACCAGCAGCCCATCCAGTCTAGCATTCGGCCCCCCCTACCAGCAGCCCATCCAGTTTAGCATATGGCCCCCCTACCAGCAGCCCATCCAGTCTAACCTCTGGCCCACCTACCAGCAGCCCATCCAATCTAGCATCTAGCCACCCCAACCAGCAGCCCATCCAGTCTAACATCTGGCCCCCCCTACCAGCAGCCATCCAATCTAGCGTCGGGCACCCCTACCATCAGCCCATCCAGTCTAGCGTCGGGTCCCCCTACCAGCAGCACATCCAGTCTAGCGTCGGGCCCCCCTCCCAGCAGCCCATCCAGTCTAGCGTCGGGCCCCCCTACCAGCAGCCCATCCAGTCTAGCATCTGTACCTCCTACCAGCAGCCCATCCAGTCTAGCATCCGGCCACCCCTACCAACAGCCCATCCAGTCTAGCGTCGGGCCCCTACCAGCAGCCCATCCAGTCTAGCGTCGGGCCCCCCTACCAGCAGCCCATTCAGTCTAGAATCGGACCCCCCTACCAGCAGCCCATCCAGTCTAGCGTCGGGCCCCCCTTCCAGTAGCGAATCCAGCCTAGCATCTGGTCTCCCGACCAGCAGCCCATCCAGTCTAGCATCTAGCACTCCTATCAGAACTTTCCAGTCTAGCATCTGGCCCCGCTCCCAGCAGCCCTTCCAGTCTAGCATCTGTCCCTCCTACCAGCAGCCCATCCAGTCTAGCATCTCCACCGCTACCAGCAGCCCATCCAGTCTAACATCTGGCCACCCTACCAGCAGCTCATCCAGTCTGGCATCTGGCCCCCTACCAGCAGCCCGTCCAGTCTAGCATCTGGCCCCCCCTACCATCAGCCCATCCAGTCTAGCATCTAGCCATCCTACCAGCAGCCCATCCAGTCTAGCATCTGCCCCCTAGAATGGATGGGCCTCTAGTAGGAGGGCCAGATGCTAGACTGGATGGACTGATGGTAGGGGGGCCAGATGCTAGACTGGATGGGCTGCTGGCAGGGTGGCCAGATGCTAGAATGGATAGGCTGCTGGTTGGGTGGCCAGATGCTAGACTGAATGGGCTCTTGGTAGGGGGCCAGATGCTAAACTGGATGGGCTGCTGGTAGAGGGGCCAGATGCTAGACTGGATGGGCTGCTGGTAGGCGGGCCAGATGCTAGACTGGATGGGCACCTGGTAGGGGGCCAGATGCTAGACTGGATGGGCTGCTGGTAGAGGGGTCGGGTGCTAGACTGGATGGGCTGCTTGTAGGGGGGGCAGATGCTAGACTCGATGGACTGCTAGTAGGGGGCCAGATGCTAGACTAGATGGGCTGCTGGTAGGGGGTCCAAATGCTAGCCTGTATGGACTGTTGGTAGGAGGGCCAGATGCTAGACTTGATTGGTCTGCTGGTAGGCGGGCCAGATGCTAGACTGGATGGGCTGTTGGTAGGGGGGCAAGATGCTAGACTGGATGGGCTCCTGGTAGGGGGCCAGATGCTAGACTGGATGGACTGCTGGTAGAGGGGCCAGATGCTAGACTGAATGGGCTGCTTGTAGGGGGGCCAGATGCTAGACTGGATGGGCTGCTGGTAGGGGTGTCTAGATGCTAGACTGGATGGGCTGCTGGTAGGGGGGCCAGATGGTAGACTGTATGCGCTGCTGGAAGGGGGGCCAGATGCTAGACTGGATGGGCTGCTGGAACGAGGGCCAGATACTAGACTGGATGGGCTCCTGGTAGGGGGGCCAGATGCTAGACTGGATGGGCTGCTGATAGAGGGGCAAGATGCTATACTGGATGAGAAGCTGGTAGCAGGGCCAGATGCTAGACTTGATGGGCTGCTGGTAGGTGGGCCAGATGCTAGACTGGATGGGCTGTTGGTAGGGGGGCAAGATGCTAGACTGAATGGGCTCCTGGTAGGGGGCCAGATGCTAGACTGGATGGGCTGCTTGTAGGGGGGCCAAATGCTAGACTGGATGGGCTGCTGGTAGGGGGGCCAAATGCTAGACTGGATGGGCTGCTGGTAAGGGGGCAAATGCTAGAATGTATGGGCTGCTACTAGGGGGCCATTCATTCTAGCATCTGCACCCTACCAGCAGCCCATTCATTCTAGCATTTTCCCCTACCAGCAGCCAATCCATTCAAGCATCTGCCCCCTACCACAAGCCCATCCAGTCTAGCATCTGACCCGCCTATCAGCAACCCAGCCAGTCCAGTATCTGGCGCTCGTACCAGCAGCCCATCCAGTCTAGCATCTGCCCCCCTTCCAGCAGGCTATCCAGTCTAACATCTGGCCCCCTACCAGCAGCCCATCCAGTCTAGCATCTAGCCCGCTACCAGCAGCCCATCAAGTCTAGCATCTAGCCCCACTACCAGCAGCCCATTCAGTCTAGCATCTGTCCCCCTAAAAGCAGCCCATCCAGTCTAGCATCTAGCCCTCTACCAGCAGCCCATCCAGTCTAGCATCTGGCCCCCCTTTCAGCAGCCCATCCAGTATAGCATCTGGCCCGCCTACCAGCAGCCCGTCCATTCTAGCATCTGGCCCGCCTACCAGCAGCCCATCCAGTCTAGCATCTGGCCCCCCTACCAGAAATCCATCCAGTCTAGCATCTAGCTCACCAACCAAAAGCCCATCCAGTCTAGCATCTGGCCCCCCTACCAGCAGCCCATCCAGTATAACATCTAACCCCCTACCAGCAGCCCATACAGTCTAGCATCCGGCCCCCCTACCAGCAGCCCATCCAGGCTAGCATCCGTCCCCCATACCAGCAGCCCATCCAGTCTAGCATCTGGCCCCCCTAACAGCAGCCCATCCAGTCTAGCGTCTGGCCCCAATACCAGCAGCCCATCCAGTGTAGCATCCGGCCCCCCTTACCAGCAGCCCATCCAGTCTAGCATCCGGCCCCCCTATCAGCAGCCCATCCAGTCTAGCATCCGACCCCCCTACCAGCAGCCCATCCAGTCTTGCATACGTCCCCCTACCAGCAGCCCATCCAGTCTAGCATCCGGCCCCCCTACCAGCAGCCATCCAGTCTCGCATCCTGCCCCCCTACTAGAAGCCCATCCAGACTAGCATCCGTCCCCATACCAGCAGCCCATCCAGTCTAGCATCTGGCCCCCCCTAACAGCAGCCCATCCAGTCTAGCGTCTGGCCCCCAATACCAGCAGCCCATCCAGTGTAGCATCCGGCCCCCTTACCAGCAGCCCATCCAGTCTAGCATCCGGCCCCCCTATCAGCAGCCCATCCAGTCTAGCATCCGACCCCCCTACCAGCAGCCCATCCAGTCTTGCATACGTCCCCTACCAGCAGCCCATCCAGTCTAGCATCCGGCCCCCCCTACCAGCAGCCCATCCAGTCTGGCATCCAGCCCCCCCCTACCAGCATCACATCCAATTTAGCATCCGGCACCCCTACAAGCAGCCCATCCAGTCTAGCATCTGGCCCCCCCTACCAGCAGCCCATCCAGTCTAGCATATGGCCCCCCCTACCAGCAGCCCATCCAGTCTAGCATCTGGCCCCCCTACCAGCAGCCCATCCAGTCTAGCATCTGGCCCCCTTACCAGCAGCCCATCCAGTCTAGCGTCGGGTCCCCCTACCAGCAGCACAACCAAATCCAAAAAGAAAAATGGGAAGCTTATATCACCATAAAAATACAAATTTTATTCAAAATGTTTAATATACATATACGGATATAAAAATCCGAAAAATGGGGACACAAAATGCAGAAAAATGGCCCAAAAGCAGGTACAAACAAGATAGAAATATCCTAATAGCGCATATATCCGTGTTAATACATTCAAAAGGCTAATGGTTTTCTATATATCAGTGTTTCCACATTCAAAAGCTGTATAAGCTAAAGGCAAAGATACCAGACAGAATTCATCATGCCCATATATATATATGCGCATAAAATAGCCAAAGAAAGTCATAAACTTGCCCTCCCACTAATAATGCTAGCACTAGCGCTAGCTTGTTCACAAGGTGACGCCAGTCCATGCTGACGTCGAGCGGTGAGTCAGAGGAAGCGCTGCAATTGAATGCATCAGGCTCTCTCTCTATATATATCTGTAACAAAGAGCACATGTATGCAACGCTCCCTTGTGAACAAGCTAACGCGAACGCTCGTCAGGGGTGCCCAGGCTCCTGGCAGGTATGATCTCCCACTAGCGGTTCTATTTATATATACTCTATATCACTCTGTGCATCTGAAAGCATTTTTCGTATACAACACAGCACTTGCTGCAGACTCTGCATTTGCACATTGGTAATACAAGCGCTAGCATTATTAGTGGGAGGGCAAGTTTATGACTTTCTTTGGCTATTTTATGCGCATATATTATCTGTTTGAGGGATGTCTCCAAATATACTTATGGGCATGATGAATTCTGTCTGGTATCTTTGCCTTTAGCTTATACAGCTTTTGAATGTGGAAACACTGTATATAGAAAACCATTAGCCTTTTGAATGTATTAACACGGATATATGCGCTATTAGGATATTTCTATCTTGTTTGTACCTGCTTTTGGGCCATTTTTCTGCATTTTGTGTCCCCATTTTTTGGATTTTTATATCCGTATATGTATTTTAAACATTTTGAATAAAATTTGTATTTTTATGGTGATATAAGCTTCCATTTTCTTTTTGGATTTATAATGTTTGGAAGTACCGCATAATCTAGGCAAAACATTTATTGTGATGCTCAGCAGCACAACCAGTCTAGCTTCGGGCACCCCTACCATCATCCCATCCAGTCTAGCCTCGGGCCCCCTCCCAGCAGCCCATCCAGTCTAGCATCTGTCCCTCCTACCAGCAGCCCATCCACTATAGCATCTGGCAACCCCTACCAGCAGCCCATCCATTTAGCATTCGGCCACCCCTAAAAGCAGCCCATCCAGTCTAGCATTGGTCCCCCTACCAGGAGCCATCCAGTCTAGAATCGGGTTCCCCTACCAGCAGCCCATCCAGTCTAGCGTCGGGCCTCCCTACCATCAGCCCATCAAGTCTAGCATAGGGCCCCCCTACCAACAGCCCATCCAGTCTAGCGTCGGACACCCCTACCAGCAGCCCATCCAGTCTAGCGTCGGGCCACCCTAACAGCAGCCCATCCAGTCTAGAATCGGGCCCCCCTACCAGCAGACCATCCAGTCTAGTAGTCGGTCCCACCCTATCCAGTAGCGAATCTAGCCTAGCATCTGGCCTCCCTACCAGCAGCCCATCCAGTCTAGCATCTGGCCCCCTACCATACATCCAGTCTACATCTGGCTCCACTCCAGCAGCCCATCCAGTCTAGGATCTGTGCCTCCTACCAGCAGACCATCCAGTCTAGCAGTCTGCTACCCCCTACCAGCAGCCCATCCAGTCTAACATCTGGCCACCCTAGCCAGCACCCATCCAGTCTAGCAATCTGGCCCCTGCCAGCAGCCTGCCAGTCTAGATCGGGCCCCCTACCTTGTAGCCCATCATCTAGCATCTGGCCCCTACCAGCAGCCATCCAGTCTAGCATCTCCCCTAGAATGGATGGGCTGCTGGAGGTCCAGATGCTAACTGGATGGGCTGATGGTAGGGGGCCAGATGCTAGACTGGAGGGCTGCTGGTAGGTGCCAGATGCTAGACTGGATGGGCTGTAGAGGGGCCAGATGCTAGACTGGATGGGCTCTGTAGGCGGGCCAGATGCTAGACTGGATGGGCTGTATGGGGGCCAGATGCTAGACTGGATGGCTGCTGGTAAGGGGTCGGATGCTAGACTGATGGCTGCTTGTAGGGGGGCAGATGCTAGATGGATGACTGCTAGTAGGGCATACAGCGATGGGCCCAGATGCTAGACTGGATGGGCTGGTAGGGGGCCAAAATGCTAGACTGGATGGGTGCTGGTAGGGGGCCAGATGCTAGGACTGGATGGGCTGCTGGTAGGGGCAGAATTGCTTAGACTGGATGGCTGTGTAGGGGGCAAGATGGGCGATGGCTGTAGGGCAGTCAGATGGCTGTGTAGGGGGCCAGATGCTAGACTGGATGAATGTAGGAGGGGGCCAGTGCTGAGTGGCTGTGTAGGGGCCAGATGCTAGACTGGATGGGCTGCTGGTAGGAGGGCCAGATGCTAGACTGGATGGGCTGCTGGTAGGGGGCCAGATGCTAGACTGATGGCGTGGTGGGCAATGCTAGACTGGATGGGCTGTGGTAGGGGCAGATGCTAACTGGATGGCTTGTAGGGCATCTGAGGATGGGCTGCTGGTAGGGGGGCCAGATGCTAGACTGGATGGGCTGCTGGTAGGGGCCAGATGCTAGACTGGATGGGCTGCTGGTAGGGGGCCAGATGCTAGACTGGATGGGCTCTGTAGGGGGCGATGCTAGACTGATGGGCTGCTGTAGGGGCAGATGCTAGACTGGATGGGCTGCTGGTAGGGGGCCAGATGCTAGACTGGATGGCTGCTGGTATGGGGCCAGATGCTAACTGGATGGGCTGTGGTAGGGGGCCAGATGCTCGACTGGATGGGCTGCTGGTAGGGGGTCAGATGCTAGACTGGATGGGCTGCTGGTAGGCGTGCCAGATGCTAGACTGGAGGGCTGCTGGTAGGGGGCCAGATACTAGACTGGATTGGCTCCTGGAGGGGGCCAGATGCTAGACTGGATGGGCTGCTTGTAGGTCAGTGCTTACGTATGGCTTCGTAGGGAGATGCTAGACTGCATGGGCTGCTGGTAGGGGGGCCAGATGCTAGACTGGATGGGCTGCTGGTAGGGGGGCCAGATGCTAGACTGGATGGGCTGCTGGTAGGGGGGCCAGTCTAGACTGGATGGCTGCTGGTAGGGAGGCCGGATGCTAGACTGGAGGGCTGCTTGTAAGGGGGCCAGATGCTAGACTGGATGGGCTGCTTGTAGGGGGTCTAAATGCTAGACTGGATGGGCTGCTGGTAGGGGGGCAGATGCTAGACTGGATGGGCTTTTGGTAGGGGGCCAGTTGCTAGACTGGATGGGCTGCTGGTAGGGGGTCAGATGCAAGACTGGATGGGCTGCTTGTAGGCGAGCCAGATGCTAGATGGATGGGCTGCTGGTAGAAGGGCCACAAACTAGACTGGATGGGCTCCTGGTAGGGGGGCCAGATGCAAGACTGGATGGGCTGCCGGTAGGGGGGGCAGATGCTAGACTGGATGGCTCTTGGTAGGGGGGCCAGATGCTCGACTGGTTGGGCTGCTGGTAGGAGGGTCAGATGCTAGACTGGATGGGCTGCTGGTAGGCGTGCCAGATGCTAGACTGGATGGGCTGCTGGTAGGAGGGCCAGATACTAGACTGGATTGGCTCCTGGCAGGGGGGCCAGATGCTAGACTGGATGGGCTGCTTGTAAGGTTGCCAGATGCTCGACTGTATGGGCTTCTGGTAGGGGGGCTAGATGCTAGACTGCATGGGCTGCTGGTAGGGGGGCCAGATGCTAGACTGGATGGGCTGCTGGTAGGGGGGCCAGATGCTAGACTGGATGGGCTGCTGGTAGGGGGGCCAGATGCTAGACTGGATGGGCTGCTGGTAGGGAGGCCGGATGCTAGACTGGAGGGGCTGCTTGTAAGGGGGCCAGATGCTAGACTGGATGGGCTGCTTGTAGGGGTCTAAATGCTAGACTGGATGGGCTGCTGGTAAGGGGACCAGATGCTAGACTGGATGGGCTGCTGGTAGGTGGGCCAGATGCTAGACTGGATGGGCTGCTGGTAGGGAGGCCGATGCTAACTGGAGGGGCTGCTTGTAAGGGGCCAGATGCTAGACTGGATGGGCTGCTGGTAGTGGGTCTAGATGCTAGACTGGATGGGCGGCTGGTAGGGGCAAGATGTTAGACTTGATGGGCTGCTGGTAGAGGGGCCGATGCTAGACTGGATGGGCTGCTGGTAGGGGTCAGATGCTGGAATTAATTGTGTTGATGGTAGGGGGAGCAGATGCTGCAATGGATGGGCTGCTGTTAGGGGGGGCAGATGCAAGAATGGATGGGCTGCTGGTTGGGGGCACATGCAAGAATGGATGGGCTGCTGGTAGGGGGGCAGATGCAAGAATGGATGGGCTGCTGGAAGGGGGGCATATGCTAGAATGGATGGGCTGCTGGTAGGGGGGGCAGATGCTAGAATGGATGGGCTGCTGCTAGGGGCAGATGCTAGAATGGATGGGCTGTTGGTAAAGGGGACAGATGCTAGTAGTAATGGGCTGCTATTAGGGGGAGCAGATGCTAGTAGGAATGGGCTGCTGCTAGGGGAGCAGATGCTAGAATGGATGGGCTGCTGTTAGGGGGCAGATTCTAGAATGTATGGGCTGCTAATAGGGGCCATCCATTCTAGCATCTGCGCCCTACCAGCAGCCCATCCATTCTAGCATTTGCCCCCTACCAGCAGCCAATCCATTCAATCATCTGACCCCTACCGCAAGCCCATCCAGTCTAGCATCTGGCCCCTCTACCAGCAACCCATTCAGTCTAGCATCTGGTCCGCCTACCAGCAGCCCATCCAGTCTAGCATCTAGCCCGCCTACCAGCAACCCATCAGGTCTAGCATCTGGCCCCACTACCAGCAGCCCATCCAGTCTAGCATCTGGCCACCCTACCAGCAGCCCATCCAGTCTAGCATCCGGCCACCCTACCAGCAGCCCATCCAGTCTAGCATCTGCCCCTAGAATGGATGGGATGATGGTAGGAGGGCCAGATGCTAGACTGGATGGGCTGATGGTAGGGGGGGCCAGATGCTAGACTGGACGGGCTGCTGGAAGTGTGGCCAGATGCTAGACTGGATGGGCTGCTGGTAGAGGGGCCAGATGCTAGACTGGATGGGCTGCTGGTAGGCGGGCCAGATGCTAGACTGGATGGTCACCAGGTATGGGGGCCAGATGCTAGACTGGATGGCTTGCTGGTAGAGGGGTCGGATGCTAGACTGAATGGGCTGCTTGTAGGGGGGGGCAGATGCTAGACTGGAAGAACTGCTAGTAGGGGGGCCAGATGCTAGACTGGATGGGCTGCTGGTAGGGGGGCCAAATGCTAGACTGGATGGGCTGTTTTTAGGAGGGCCAGATGCTAGACTGGATGGGCTGCTGGTAGGCGTGCCAGATGCTAGACTGGATGGGCTGTTGGTAGGGGGGAAAGATGCTAGACTGGATGGGCTGCTGGTAGGCGTGCCAGATGCTAGACTGGATGGGCTGTTGGTAGGGGGGCAAGATGCTAGACTGGATGGGCTCCTGGTAGGGGGCCAGATGCTAGACTGGATGGGCTGCTTGTAGGGGGGCAGATGCTAGACTGGATGGGCTGCTGGTAGGGTGCCAGATGCTAGACTGGATGGGCTGTTGTAGGGGGGAAAGATGCTAGACTGGATGGACTGCTGGTAAGGGGGGCTAGATGCTAGACTGGATGGACTGCTGGTAGTGGGGCCAGATGTTAGACTGGATGGGCTGCTGGTACGAGGGCCAGATACTAGACTTGATGGGCTCCTGGTAGGGGAGCCAGATGCTAGACTGCATGTTCTGCTGGTAGAGGGGCAAGATGCTATACTGGATGGGCTAATGGTAAGGGGGCCAGATGCTAGACTGGATGGGCTGCTGGTAGGAGGGCCAGATGCTAGACTGGATGGGCTGCTGGTAGGCGGGCCAGATGCTAGACTGGATGGGCTGTTGGTAGGGGGGCAAGATGCTAGACTGGATGGGCTCCTGGTGGGGGCCAGATGCTAGACTGGATGGGCTGCTTGTAGGGGGGCCAGATGCTAGACTAGATGGGCTGCTGGTAGGGGGGCTAGATGCTAGACTGGATGGGCTGCTGGTAGGGGGCCAGATGCTAGACTGGATGGGCTGCTGGTAGGGGGGGCAGATGCTAGACTGGATGGGCTTTTGGTAGGGGGGCCAGTTGCTAGACTGGATGGGCTGCTGGTAGGGGGGTCAGATGCAAGACTGGATGGGCTGCTGGTAGGCGAGACAGATGCTAGACTGGATGGGCTGCTGGTAGGAGGGCCACATACTAGACTGGATGGGCTCCTGCTAGGGGGGCCAGATGCTAGACTGGATGGGCTGCTGGTAGGGGGGGCAGATGCTAGACTGATGTTCTCTTGGTAGGGGGGCCAGATGCTCGACTGGATGGGCTGCTGGTAGGGGGGTCAGATGCTAGACTGGATGGGCTGCTGGTAGGCGGGCCAGATGCTAGACTGGACGGGCTGCTGGTAGGAGGGCCAGATACTAGACTGGATGGGCTCCTGGTAGGGGGGCCAGATGCTAGACTGGATGGGCTGCTGGTAGGGGGGCCAGATGCTAGACTGGATGGGCTGCTGGTAGGGGGGGCCAGATGCTAGACTGGATGGGCTGCTGGTAGGGAGGCCGGATGCTAGACTGGAGGGGCTGCTTGTAAGGGGGTCAGATGCTAGACTGGATGGGCTGCTTGTAGGGGGTCTAGATGCTAGACTGGATGGGCTGCTGGTAAGGGGACCAGATGCTAGACTGGATGGGCTGCTGGTAGGGGGGCCAGATGCTAGACTGGATGGGCTGCTGGTAGGGAGGCCGGATGCTAGACTGGAGGGGCTGCTTGTAAGGGGGCCAGATGCTAGACTGGATGGGCTGCTGGTAGTGGGTCTAGATGCTAGACTGGATGGGCGGCTGGTAGGGGGCAAGATGTTAGACTTGATGGGCTGCTGGTAGAGGGGCCGGATGCTAGACTGGATGGGCTGCTGGTAGGGGGCAGATGCTGGAATTAATTGTGTTGCTGGTAGGGGGAGCAGATGCTGCAATGGATGGGCTGCTGTTAGGGGGGGCAGATGCAAGAATGGATGGGCTGCTGGTTGGGGCACATGCAAGAATGGATGGGCTGCTGGTAGGGGGGCAGATGCAAGAATGGATGGGCTGCTGGAAGGGGGGCAGATGCTAGAATGGATGGGCTGCTGGTAGGGGGGGCAGATGCTAGAATGGATGGGCTGCTGCTAGGGGCAGATGCTAGAATGGATGGGTAAAGCAGCCCATCCAGTCTAGCATCTAGCCCCTACCAGCAGCCCATCCAGTCTAGCATCTGGCCCCCCTAAAAGCAGCCCATCCAGTCTAGCATCCGGCCCCTCTACCAGCAGCCCATCCAGTCTAGCATCTGGCCCCCCTACCAGCAGCCCATCATGTCTAGCATCCGGCCACCCCTACCAGCAGCCCATCCTGTCTGGCATCTACTCCCCCTACCAGCAGCCCATTCCTTCCAGCATCTGCCCCATTTACCAGCATCCCTTCCATTATAGCATCTGCCCCCCTAGCAGCAGCCCAATCAGTCTAGCATCTAGCCCGCCTACCAGCAGCCCATCAAGTCTAGCATATGGCCCACTACCAGCAGCCCATCCAGTCTAGCATCTGGCCCCCTAAAAGCAGCCCATCCAGTGTAGCATCTAGCCCTCTAACAGCAGCCCATCCAGTCTAGCATCTGGCCCCCCTTTCAGCAGCCCATCCAGTCTAGCATCTGGCCCCTCTACCAGCAGCCCATCCAGTCTAGCATCCGGCCCCCCCTACCAGCAGCCCATCATGTCTAGCATCCGGCCACCCCTACCAGCAGCCCATCCAGTCTAGCATCTGCTCCCCTACCAGCAGACCATTCCTTCAGCATCTGCCCCATTTACCAGCATCCCTTCCATTATAGCATCTGTCCCCCTAGCAGCCCATTCATTCTAGCATCTACCCCTACCAGCAGCTCATCCATTCAAGCATCTGCCCCCCCTACCAGCATCCCACCAATTCTAGCATCTGCCCCCCCACAGCAGCCAATTCTAGCATCTGCCCCCCTACCAGCAGCCCATCCAGTTTAGCATCTGCCCTCTACCAGCAGCCCATCAATTCTAGCATCTGCCCCCCTACAAGCAGCCCATCAATTCTAGCATCTGCCCCCCATACCGGCAGTACATCTATTCTAGCATCGGCCCCCTTACCAGCAACCCATCCATTCTAGCATCTGCCCCCTACCAGCAGCCCATCAATTCTAGCATCTGTCCCCCCTACCAGCAGCCCATCCATTCTAGCATCTGCCCCCCTACCAGCAGCCCATCCATTCTATCATCTGCCCTTACTGAACCAAATACTGGAGTTTATGTCTAAAAAAAAGAGAATCCAATATTTTCTCAACCGCATACTCCAGATTGCCCTGAACCAAAACAGGGTCAGGAGGCGCAGCCATAGGAACCACTGGCTCGACAAACCTCTTCAATAAGGACTTGTGGAACATGTTATGGATCTTAAATGTCCCTGGAAGAAGCAAACGGAAGGAAACAGGATTAAGAATCTCCATGATCTTATAAGGTCCAATCAACCTAGGCTTAAACTTTGGAGATGCAACCCTCATAGGGATATTTGTTGAGGACAACCAAACAAGTCCCCACTTTAAACCGAGTACCATCAGTCCTATGCCGGTTGGCAAACCGTTGGGCCTTCTCCTGAGAGAGAGACAACCTCTCCACTACCTGGTCCCAAATCTGCTGCATTCGCTCCACAACAGAGTCAACACTCGGACAGACAGAAGCCTCCGCCTGTCCCAAAGAAAATCGAGGGTGAAACCCAAAATTGCAGAAAAATGGAGACATCAAGGTGGCAGAGCTAGCCATATTATTAAGAGTAAACTCAGCCAAAGGCAAAAAAGAGACCCAGTCATCTTGATCAGCAGACACAAAACAACTCAAATAATTCTCCAAGGTCTGGTTTGTTCTCTCGGTTTGTCCATTGGTCTGAGGATGAAAAGCACAGGAGAAAGATAACTGAACACCAAGTTTAGAACAAAATGTCCTCCAAAATCTGGAAACAAACTGGACTCCTCTATCAGACACAATGTTCTCCGGAATGCCATGTAACCGAACCACGTGCTGAAGGAACAAAGGCACCAAGTCGGAGGAGGAAGGCAACTAAGGCAATGGCACAAGATGTATCATCTTGGAAAACCTATCACAGATTACCCAGATGACGGTCATTCTCTGAGAAACAGGGAGGTCGGAAATAAAATCCATAGAGATATGGGTCCATGGCCTCTTGAGCACAGGTAATGGCATTAACAAACCACTAGAGCGAGAGCAAGGCTTGGAGCGAGAGCAAGTCCCACAGGACTGCACAAATTCCCTGACGTCACGAGACAAAGTAGGCCACCAAAAGGACCGACTCACCAAGTCTCTGGTACCAAAAATCCCGGGATGACCAGCCATTGCGGAACAATGAATCTCAGACATCACACTCTTCTTCCACTGGTCTGGGACAATTTCCCAATAGGGCAGCGCTCAGGTTTATCCTTACTGACACCCTTCCAGAGCCAGTCTCAAATTGGGCGAGATGGCGGAAAGAACTACACCCTCTTTCAAAATAACAGTAGGATCAGATAACTCAGGAGAGTCCGCAAAGAAACTCCTCGAGAGGGCATCCACCTTAACATTCTTAGTGCCAGGAAGAAAGGAAACCACAAAATTGAAACGTGTGAAAATCAAGGCACACCTGGCCTGTCTAGGATTAAGTTGCTTGGCTGATTCGAGATAAACCAGATTCTTATGGTCCGTGAGGACCACCACCTGATGTTTGGCTCCTTCCAGCCAATGTCTCCACTCTTCAAAGGCCCACTTATGGCCAATAACTCCCGATTACCCACGTCATAATTACGTTCAGTTGGAGAAAATTTTCGAGAGAAAAAGGCACAAGGGTTACTCATAGAGGTTTCTGAATCTCTTTGGGACAAAACGGCACCTGCCCCAATTTCAGAGGCATCAACCTCCACCTGAAACAGTAGAGAAACATCAGGCTGCCGTAGAACAGGAGCAGAAGTGAATCTCTGCTTAAGTTCCTGAAACGCAGAGACTGCCTCAGGAGGCCAGTTCACCACATCAGAACCCTTTTTGGTCAAATCAGTCAATGGTTTAACAATACCGGAGAAATTACCAATAAATTTACGATAAAAATTGGCAAAACCCAAAAATCTCTGAAGAGCCTTTAATGAAGTAGGTTGGACCCAATCACAGATGACCTGATCCTTGACCGGGTCCATTTCAATAACAGACGGAGACAAAATGAATCCAGAAATGAGACCTTCTATACGCCAAAAAGACACTTTGATCCCTTCACATACAGTGCATTCTCTCTCAAAATCTGGAACACAGTCCGAACATGTTTCACATGAGAGTCCCAGTCATTGGAAAAAATCAAGATATCATCCAAATAAACAATCAGAAATGTATCCACAAAATCCCTGAAAATATCATTCATGAAGGATTGGAAGACGGAAGGAGCATTAGTGAGCACAAAGGGCATCACTAGGTACTCAAAATGCCCCTCTGGGGTATTAAATGCCATCTTCCATTCATCCCTGTGCTTAATGCGAATAAGGTTATACGCCCCCCTGAGGTCAAGCTTGGTAAACCAACTAGCACTTTTCACCCTGGAAAACAGGTCAGAAATCAAGGGTAACGGCTATTGATACTTCACAGTGATCTTATTCTAGAGACGATAATCAATACACGGCCTCAATGAACCATCCTTTTTGGCCACAAAGAAAAAACCGGCACCCAAGGGTGAAGAGGATGGTCTGATATGACCTTTCTCCAATGACTCCTTGATATAAGATTGCATAGCATCGTGTTCAGGTACAGACAAGTTAAAAAGGCCACCTTTAGGAAATTTACCACCAGGCATTAATTCAATAGCGCAATCATAGCTCCTGTGAGGGGGCAAGGATGCAGATTTACTTTCACTAAAAACATCCGAAAAATCAGTCAAAATGTCAGGAACATCCTGAGACTGGGGAGAGGCAGAAAAAACAGGAGTGTCGGCATTAATACATTGGCAGCCCCAACTGGTCACAGACACAGATTTCCAATCCAAAACAGGATTATGAGACTGTAACCAAGGGAAAACTAGTACAATAATGTCATGCAGATTGTACAGCACCAGAAATTTGCAACTCTCCTAATGAACTGGTTCAACCCTCACTATCACCTGAGTAGAAAACTGGGGTTTATTCTCCGCCAAAGGGGTAGAATCAATGCCCAGTAGGGGAATAGACTTCCGCAGGGGTATCATAGGAAACCCACAACGTTTGGCAAAGTCAAAATCCATCAGGTTAATATCTGCTCCTGAATCAAGAAAAGCCTGAGCAGAAAATGTGGACAGGGAGCAAATTAGGGTAACAGTCAACAGAAATTTAGTCTGAACACTACCCAAGACAACTGAGCGTGCAAAACGTCTTCCCCGTTTAGGGCAGACTGAAATAGCATGAGAGGCGTCACCACAGTAGAAACATAACCCATTGCGCTTTCGAAACTCATGACGCTGTGCCCCAGAAGTCACTCTATCACACTGCATGGGCTCAGAAGCTGGCTCACAAGGCAACACTATCTCACGCATACCTCTGCGCTCACGCAAACGTCTGTCAATTTGAATAGCCAATGACATAGAATCATTGATACCAGAGGGAGCAGGGAATCCCACCATTACATCCTTTACATTCTCTGACAGCCCCTTCCGAAAAAGGGCTGCCAAAGCATCATCATTCCATTTGGTCAGGGACTGCCCACTTTCGGAATTTCTGACAGTACAACTCAGCGTCTTCAAGACCCTGATTTAATGCCAACAAGGTTTTTTCAGCTTGATCAGTGACATTAGGTTCATCGTACAATAACCCCAGATCCAGAAAAAATGCATCAATATCATTCAAAACAGAATCCCCAGGTGTCAGGGAAAAAGCCCAATCCTGAGGATCGCCGCGCAGGAGAGAGATGACAATTTGAACCTGCTGTGCTGCGTTCCCTGAGGACTTAGGCTTTAAGGCAAAAAACAACTTACAGTTATTTTTGAAATTCAGAAATTTAGCCCGATCCCCAAAAACAAATCTGGTATGGGAATCATAGGTTCCACTACCGGCAACCCAGCAAGATAGGCAGCAATACTCCGAACCTCAGTGGCAAGCTGATCCACACAGATAGACAACTGTGCAAGCTCCATTGAAAGAAAAAAAAATCCTTCTCAGCACCCAGAGAAACAGAGGGAAAAAAAAATGCAACAAACAGGGAAAAGAAAAGGAAAATCTCTGACAACTCTGACAATCTTTTTTCTTTCCACACTTTTTTCCCTTCTATGAGTACCATATAATTTTCAGATTAGGCCGGTGATACTGTTATGTTTTGGTAGCTGAGGAGAGTAAGCAAAAACGGCAATATACCAGAGAGGCTGGAACCTATTGGATTGCAGTAACCTGAACTAACCACACAACTAGAGGTAGCCGTGGAGCGTTCCCACATTGATCCTAGATGCCTCGTCACAGCCTGAGAGATAACTACACCTAAAGGCAGAAAGATGAAAGCTATCTGCCCCGGAGTAGATCCCCAAAGAAAATAGGAAGCCCCCAAACATGTAATGGCGGTTAGTCAAGAAGAAACACGGACTCAGACAAAAAATAGAATGAGCAAATGCTGGGGCCCAATCTGTCTAGACAGAAAAGTACAGGAAGGGATACTCATTGCAATCCAAAAAAACCCCTAAAAATACCAACTCTACTGATTGCAAAAACACCTGAAATCAAACGACCTCTACCACCTAAATCAGTTCTCTGGTGTAGCAAAACTAAGCCACAGCCACTGAAAAAACAGGAAAAAGCAAATGAACAAACAACAGTGGCTCCAGATAAACTGAGAGGAGCACAAGCCCTCCGGAGGGAACCTGGCTGACCTCCACAGAAGTGCAGGGAACAATGCAAAAAGCAAGCACAAAAATAAAAGCATAAAATATCTTATCTGATAGCAGAAGATGCAGGCAAGACTCAGCAAGCTTCCAAATGAACCAGGAACCACAATTGAGACAAGAACAATTGATCACCGGCAAACATCATGGGAGGGAACCTCCCTTATATCAGACCAGTCCGTGATCCCAGATTGCCATTCCTCGCTGAAAGGTTCAGTACTGTCAGTAACCACCAGAGGGAGCCTCTGCTCAGAAACCATTTTTAGCACATTCATAACAATAATGCTTCAAATATAATGGACCCCATATATAATGCTCCATATATAATGGGCCCCATGTGATGCTCCATATATAATGTGCCCCATATGATGCGCCATATATAATGGGCCCCATATGATTCTTCAGTATATGATGTGCCCCAAGGATGATGCTCCAGTGTATGATGGGCCTTTATAATGCTCCATATAGAATGGGCCCCATGTGATGCTCCAGAGTATAATGGGCCCCGTGTATGATGCTCCAGTGTATGATGGGCCTCAATTACAATGCTCCAGTGTATGATGCACCCTATATATAATGCTGCAGTGTATAATGGGCCCTATCTATGATGCTCAAGTGTATGATGGGCCCCATATATAATTCTCTAGTGTATAATGCTCCCCATATATTGCTCCAAACATTAAAAAAATGAAATACCTCTTTTTGCTGGGCACTGCTCTACTCTGGATTCCTCAGCGTTGCCATCTTTCAGCTCTCTGCACTGTGACTCTTCAGGCAGAGGGCGCACAGACGTGATATCATCGCGCTCTCTGACCTGAATGTCACTGTCAGGAAACGCGGAAGACGTCACAGCGGAGGAGCAGGTAGAGGTTTTTATTGCATGTGTTGTGGCCCTGAGCAAGCGGGGGGGGCACACTCGTGGGTGCTGGAATGGGCACCAGGGCCCTCATTGTATGTCGGTGTGTCTGACGGTGAGTGGGCCCCCCCACCTGTTCAGAGCCCCAGATCTTTCCTGGGTGCGCCAGGTGCTGACGCCGGCCCTGGGAAGTAAAGCCCAGTTAGGGAGGTGGAATAACTGGCATATGTTGAAGTGTAAGCTGGACATTCCGCAGCTGCAAATGGAGGAATAGGAGAAGTCGGAGGAAGAGGAGGACAACGAGAGCCATTTTGCTGGCAACATATGTGTCATCAGGGGAAGGTGGTACAAAATCCTTTGAAACCAAGGCATGGTTCATTTTAATGAAGGTGAGATCACCTACATTTTGGGTCGACAGCCTGGTCCTTTTTTCTGTCAAGATTGATTCAGCAGCACTGAAGACTCTTTCTGATAGCACACTACCAGCAGAGCAAGCGAGCTACTGTAAGTCATATTGTGCCAATTCAGGCCAGGTGTCCAGTTTACAGGCACAGTAGTCAAAGGGGAATGAACTGTGAGGGAGAACATCGATAGGGGAGTAGAGGTAATTTTGAACCATAGTTGACAACTGCTGTCTCCTGTTTGTTACAATCGATTCAGTATTACAAGTCGTGTGAGTGGTACTTGAGAAATCAGTCCACAACATGGTCAAGAAACACCTGTCTCCAACGCCACTTTGGCTGTGTGCACCACGAACACCTCTTCCATGTTTCCCAGTACGGCTCATGGTAGAACCTGCACCACTGCTGTGTGCTGGGTATGCCTCTAACAAACGGTTTACCAGAGTTGCTTGTTTGCTCGCCAATATTAGCTCTAGGTTCTCTTGTGGCATGGTGTTCTGTAATTTGCCTTTATAGAATGGATCGAGGATGCTGGCAAAAAGTAGTCGTCATACTTCATAATTTTGGCAATGCGGGGGTTCCTTTTTAGGATCCTCAATACATAATCACACATGTGGGCCATTGTTCCAGGTGTCAATGATGCACTCACAGTGGTGGATGGAGGAGCACTTTCTGCCAAATCCACATCCCTCCAGTCATGCACAAACCCTTACCTGACCTTGGCAAGCCAACAGTTTCTC
Organism: Oophaga sylvatica; assembly: GCA_033576555.1. Classification (NCBI taxonomy): domain Eukaryota; kingdom Metazoa; phylum Chordata; class Amphibia; order Anura; family Dendrobatidae; genus Oophaga; species Oophaga sylvatica. The sequence continues at coordinate 468,573,587 of JARQOD010000003.1, forward strand.
TTGCCCCTGAGAAGCATCCTCCTTCCCAAAATAATCTTCCCCCTCCTCTTCCTGTTCTTCCTCCATCTCGTTCAGGACAGTTCCCTGAACAGACAATGGCTGACTGTCTTCAAGTCTTCCCTCCTCCTCTTCCTCCTTTTACTCCTCCGCTGCAGATGCCTGATCCTTAATGTGCGTCAAAGTTTGCATGAGCAGACGCATAAGTGGGATGCTCATGCTTATGATGGCATCGTCTGAGCTTACCAGCCATGTGCATTCCTCAAAACACTGAAGGACTTTACAGAGATCTTTCAGCTTTGTGCACTGCACACCCAACAACTCGATGTCTGCCCTCAAACTGCCCGCCCGTGTATCCTCCCACAAATGCATTGCAGCCTGCCTCTGTTCGCACAGCCTCTCAGCCATATGCATGGTAGAGTTCCACCTTGTTGCCACGTCTATAATTAAGCGGTGCTTGGGGAGGAGGAGCAATCGCTGCAGCCTCTGCATACGACTGGATTCTACGGGAGAGCGACGGTTGTGCGTATGGAGCAGGGCTTGTAACTCCGGATAATTATTTATGAAGCACTGCACCACCAGGTTCAAGGTGTGAGCCAGGCAAGGTATGTGTCTGAGTTTTGCCAGGACTATGGCCGCCACAAAATTACAGCTGTTATCATTGACTACCTTGCCTGGCTCAAGATGTAGACTGCCCAAAAGACATCATCTGTCGCCCAAAGACATCACCTTTAAAACAGCCTGCTGACGCTTACCATTAGCTGTTCGATAGTGTGACACCTTGAGTACAACACTGGCAGCTGCGGATGGAGTGCTCGTGCGACTGCGCTCTGTCGATGAGCTTTCGCTTCTGGAGGAGGAGGGTCAAATGCCTACAGCCAACTGTTGCCTATACCGTGGGCTAGGCAGCACTGTCCCCTGTGAACCCTGCATCCACCACATTAACCCAGTGCGCAGTGATGGACACGTAACGGCCCTGGCCATGCCTACTTGCCCACGCATCTGTTGTGAGGTGCACCTTTCCACTCACTAATTGTTTGAGTGCATGGACAATGATGTCTTTCACATGCAGGTGGACGGCAGGGATGGCTTTTCTAGCAAAGACGTGCCGACTGAGAAGGTCATAGCATGGAACAGCGTAGTCCATGAGCTCTCAGAACGCTGCGCTTTCAACCAAACTGAAGGGCATCCTCTATAATGAGATCGTTTGGCAATGTAGGCGTTCAAAGCCAGTGTACGCAAATGAGAGGATGAGTACTTTTTTGTCCTACTCAGAGTCTCTGCTACAGTGAGCTGGACTTGAGAGCTTTACAGATGGCGGAATTAGCGGTGGACATGCCGGACTGAGGTGATGGTGATGGCCTAGATGCAGTTTTTCGTTGGAAAACCATTGGGATTCTCTGACTGCTTTGGCCTTGCGACAACACCTCAACATTTCTTGCTAGTGGTGTGCTAACAAGTGGGCTTACAGTGGGGGAAGTGATGTAGCGTTGCTGGCTACCTTCAGTTGGAGGAGGTGCAAGTGTGCTACCTGAGGTATTGTAGTCCGTCCATGCTTGCAAGTGCATGGTGTTTACATGTCTAAGCATGCAACTGGTATTCAAATTTCGGAGATTTTTCCCTCGGCTAAAGGTCCTACTGCACTTCTTACAGATAACCTTTGCCTTATCAATAGGATTTTGATCAAAAAGTGCCACACTGCACTCTTCCTACTATGGGATAAATTTTCAGGGCTTGCACATTGTGCTAATTTGACCGTCTGGCCAAGCTGTCCTGCAGCTCTTTTTGTTTTTTTAACACGTTTTTGGACTGCTAAGGTGCTGCCAGATAACCGCAGCTGCGATGTCGATGCCTGCTGCGGATCCTTCTCCTCTTCTGAGCTATTGCCAGCGGCACCCTCATCCCCCAATGGATGCTAATCCGGGTCAACAATTGGGTCATCCGTCACCTCCTCTTCAATTTCATCTGCACCTTCCTCTGTGTCACCGTGTAAGTGGTATAGTATGCGGGAAGGGGCACCTGAGTTTCATCAGGGTCAGATTCTGGCTCAGTAGACTGCGAGGGCAATGTAGTGCTCTGTGTGAATGTACCAGCAGAATCAAATAGCAGTGGCTGTGCATCAGTGCACTCCATGTCATATTCATCTTGAACTAGAGAATTCAGGATTTGACTTGATAACTTAGGCATGGTATGTGAAAAGAGCTCCAGGGAGTAATCTGAAGTGTGGCCTGCCACATCCTTCACTTTTGGGGGGGTGTGAAAATACAAGGAAAGGTGTTGTTCCTGACCGGGAGCCTGCACTGATGACTCAGTGCTTGCAGTTTTTGAAACTTCTGAAGAGGAGGCGATAGAGCTGGAGGCTGTTTCGGCAATGTAAGCCAAAACCTGTTCCCGAAGCTCCGGCTTTAAAAGCTACTCCCAGAAAAGGCAGCCTTCCAGGCCTTTTGGAGCCAGATGATGACGCAGGCTCAACATCTCCTGCCTTAGGTGCTATTGTGCTTTTGGCACTACCAGCAGATGCACCGCCATCAGTACCAGCTGTCCCCCGCCCACATCCGCAGCCTTTGCCACCATACTTCCTCATGTTTGGGAAAATGCACCAAAAATACCAGCAGATATATGGTACTTTATGAGGAGCTTACAGCTGTATACGGTGTAGGGGAAAATTTAAATCTCCGCATATATTTCTGGAGTCACACACAGAAGCTCACTCAGTTTGGATTTGACCGTAATACAAAGAGCAGAAAAATGGTACTGTATCAGAAACGTACAGCTGTATGCGGTGTAGGGGAAAATTTAATTTTCCGTATATATTTCCGGAGTCACACACAGACGCTCACTCAGTATGGATTTTCCATAACACAAAAAGCAGAAAAATGGTACTGTATCAGAAGCGTATAGCTGTATATGGTGTAGGGTAAAATTAAAATCTCCGTATATACTTCCGGAATCACACACAGACGCTCTCTCAGTTTGGATTTGACTGTAATACCAAAAGCAGAAAAATGGTACTGTATCAGAAGCGTATAGCTGTATATGGTGTAGGGGAAAATTTAAATCTCCTTATATATTTGCCAGAGTCACACACAGACGCTTACTCAGTATGGATTTGACCGTAATACAAAGAGCAGATATAAGGTACTGTATCAGAAGCGTAAAGCTATAAACGGTGTAGGGGAAAATTTAAATCTTTATATTTATTTCCGGAGTCACACACAGACGCTCTCTCAGTATGGATTTAACCGTAATATAAACAGCAGAAATACGTTACTGTATCAGAATCATATAGCAGTATAAGGTGTAGTGAAAAATTTAAATCTCCATATAAATTTCCGGAGTCACACACAGACGTTCACTCAGTATGGATTTGACCATAATACAAAGAGCAGATATAAGGTACTGTATCAGAAGCGTACAGCTGTATACGGTGCAGGGCAAAATTTAAATCTCAGTATATATTTACGGAGTCACACACAGACGCTCTCTCAGTATGGTTGAATCGTATTACAAACAGCAGAAATACGGTACTGTATCAGAAGCGTAAAGCTGTATACAGTGTAGGGGAAAATTTTAATCTCCATATATATTTCCGGAGTCACACACAGACGCTCTCTCAGTATGAATTGGATCGTAATACAAAAGGCAGAAATTAGTGTTGAGCGATACGATACTGCAAATATCGGGTATCGGCCGATATTAGCTGTATCGGGCTTTCGATTCCGAGTACCGATATTTTCGTCATATCGGATACCGGAATCGGATTTGTCACTGTCACTGTGAGTGTCCGTCGGTCGGGTCTGTCAGGAGTCAGCGGCACTTACTGGCAGAAGATCTCCGGCGGTCACGTCCTGGACTGCTTGATGGCCGCCATTATCTTCTCCCTGGCGGTCACATGCAGTTTTTCGCGATAACTGCAGTGACTGCAGGGTAATCCCGGCCGTAAACCAGTCCGATGACGTCACCGCCGGGGAAGCAGGTAATCAGCTGTGCTGCGCCGGGATGACAGGCTCTGCCTGCCTGCCTCTGATGTCATTCTGATGTAGCAGAGCTGGATCGTCGTGGGACACTCGTTACTATGGACTGCGTCGGACAGGTGGTATACTGCTGTTTTTTTTTTTCATTTTTTTACAGGAGATCGATGGCGTCGCAGGATGAGACTGTAATAAAAGTAATGAAAACTGTGTTGTTTTTTTTATTAAATTAAAAAACTTTTTTATGAACATTCACCCGTCCGGGTACATCAACAATTTAACTATTTACATACAGGGACCCTGTCCGGGTTATTTATAATTCTTTGGCAGGGGTGTTCCAGGTACCACCTGGTACTCTTCTGATGCTTGCCAAACATCCGAGACACCAAGGACCACCAGGACCTGATGACGTCGTGTGGCCTGTACAGTCAAGTCGTGACCCGCTATCTGTGTCTGTGTGGCCACCTCTTTCATCTCCCTCCGGGTCTGGAGCCCTATGTCCCGGACTGAACGAACCCCAGGGGGCCTAACAGGCGCCGGGTACGGGCCAGCTATCATTATCATGTCCATAGCTGGGGCTGCTGAGAAGACCACTGAGGGAGGCTGGGGAGATTTACGGCGTGGGGTGGGCACTTGTGCAGAGGCCTGGATGTGGGAGGCTGAAGGCTCCGAGGGTCTCACAGGTTCCTGACACTCTGGGGACCAGGGGTCGCACCTGGTGACATTTAGGGCATACCATCCATTGTAACCCCAGTGTCGGGTGTAAGTTACCAAGTCTCCTGGCAACAGGTCCCTTCCCGGGTGTCCTTCTGGGAGGTGAGTCTCCACGTCCCGCGGGTCACAAACACTTCTAAATAAAGTCCAGGCTCCTGGATGAAGCCCCAACCAGCTTTCAATTTAAAGCTCCGTACTGCATCCTTACGCCACGGCTCCCTCAGGGTTCCTTTATCTTTTCTCATCCGGTCCTTATCTGCCCGGACCTTCTCGATGTGACGTTGGCGAAGCTTCTGGGATTCGCGCTGCTCCCTTTGTCGCTCGGCTTCTCTCTCCCGACGTCTACACTCTTCCTCCTGACGCCGGTTGTAATTCTCCTCCACCAGCATCTCCATGTCTCCACCATCAAACTGCAGCTTACGATGTCCAGTTTGCGGCAGCTCTCCCGGCGCCCGACAGTCCTGGCGGCGCTCACCTGCGGAGGAAGCAGCCGGCTCTGGAACAGATGACAGTCGGGGCTCCGGTACAGACAGGTAGACCTCTGGTGCCTGCGCGGCCTCCTCCATGAGGACGGGTGTCGCTTCTTCTGTCTCAGCGTCGGGGGCAGACAGCGGGATCTGGGGTGCTGCCGGTGCAGCGTTTTTTGCAGGAACGGGTGCCTCCACTGCGACAACGTCAACCGGATCACATTGCAAGGGCTGGGATGCCCGCACGGACTCCTCTACTAGAACGGGTGCCTCACCTTCCGGTACAGACACTTCAGGTAAGAGGGATTGGCGCCGCTCCAAGTTTAGTTTTAGGGCACGCCAGCTGGCTTCCATCCTGGCGACCTCCTCCCGGTGCCGGGCCAGGCCTCTTAGGGTATCCTCCGCTTCTTGCAGCGTAGGAGGGTTTCCAGGCCGGGTGCCCAACGGTGGTTCCGTGGCGATCGGGTCGCTTCCGTGGGGGGAGAGCTCTGACTACTCCATCCCTTCACACTTCTGCTCGTGTCCATTAGCCATCTCTGCCAAGTCACATGTGTCATTAGCATCTGGAGAGGGCCCCTCTTTTGTAGTGAGGCGGGACCTTCGTGTTAGTTTCCGCACACTGAGGAGGATGAGGAGGCGGAACTCAAGAGCTGTGGGGCACGATCTTACATTGCAATACCATTTAGAGTGGTCGGCCATCGTTTTCGCGCCACTGAGTGAGTGTACACCCACGAAGAGCACGTCCTTCTTCTTCACCAGTGCCTCGTCGTGACGCAGATATGGCGGAAAAATGGCAAATACATTCTCTGATGATTTTAGGAATTCTCAAGCACAAAACCAGTTCAATTCAGGCACACAGGACTCGCTTATAGCGAGCTACAGAATCCTGTTCGTGACGCCCAAGTTGAGTCGCACAGAGCCAGAGGTTTTGGGGGTACTCGGCACCGAGCCCGTCGACTTCTATGGGGTATGTCACGGCTTTACCCGGCAATTGAATCAGAGTCTATGTTACTATGTAGAAGTGTATAAACTATAAATATATGTATATATATATGTCACAATGAAATGTATATATATATGTATTCTATGTGTGTATATTTTGTGTTTACAACGAAAGAAAGTGTTTTTTTAGTTGCGATATTTTGTTCCCATAGACTTACATGGGACTTCCGGTATCGGAATCGGATATTGACGATATTTAGTGATATCGGCAATACCATTCCGATCCGATATTTTTAGATATCGAGCAGTATCGCTCAACACTAGCAGAAATACGGTACTGTATCAGAAACGTACAGCAGTATACGGTGTAGGGAAAAATTTAAATCTCCGTATATATTTCCAGAGTCACACACAGACGCTCACTCAGTATAGATTTCACCGTAATACAAAGAGCAGATATACGGTACTGTATCAGAAGCGTACAGCTGTATACGGTGTAGGGAAAAATTTAATTTTCCGTATATGTTTCCGGAGTCACACACATACGCTCACTCAGTATGGATTTGACCGTACTAAAAACAGCAGAAATTTGGTACTGTATCAGAAGCGCACAGCTGTATACGGTGTAGGGAAAAATTTTAAATCTCCGTATTTATTTCCAGAGTCACACACAGATAGTCAGCATGTATTTATCCGTGATACCAGCCGGTACATGGTATTGTGTGAGAAGCGTACAGCTCTGCATGGTGTAGGAAAAAATAAACGCTCGGAAACTGTGCAGAAAAAAAGAATAAAAGTATTAGTGCTGTGTAAAGCAGTCTGCACAGCTATCAGGCAGCCTAATAACCAGAGCTACTGCACACAAGAAAATCCTCTCCAGTCACTGCACACTAACTGTACAGCACAATTGCTATCAGCACGAGCAAAGAAGAACTTCTCTTTCCAGCCCTAACTCTCTCCCTACTGATAAACAGTCAGGAACCTCTCCCTACTGTTAAGATCGGCAGAAGTAAAATGGATGTCGGCGGTCAGGGCTTTTATAGACACTTTTATGCCCCCCAAAGCAAACCAATCACTGCAACTCCCTTCTCTAAGGTGGTGGTGGACGCTGCACATGTCATCTCTTTGCCCACAGTGTATGTCCTTGCTCATTGGCTGAAAAAAAGGCGCCTGCAAGCATTCTGGGAAATCCGACTTTGGTGCTCGTTTTGCCAACTGCATGGCCGACTTCACGCTACTGTCGGGTTTTGCTGAGCGAAACCCGACTTTGGCGAAAGACAGTGACTTTTGAATCTGACCGACCTGTTTCGCTCAACTCTAATCGTCTCCCAATGTCCAACTTGCTCATGACTTATTCAACGCTAACCCAGTGTGCCATCAACCAGATGTACCGTCCCTGCCCACAGGCACTTGTCCACGTGTTCGTTATGTGTACTTTTCCTGTAACTGCATTGTTGATGGCCCGGGTAATGTTGTGGTACACGTGCTTTCTTGTGTAATGTCGTGACGGCATACCCAGAGAAATAGTGGGGAGTGGGGACCGAGTACCTTGTTACTGTCACCGCCATCAGGTTGCAGAGAGCGTCCGTCTCCCACTAGCCTAAATGCAACATTTAGAGAGCAAGCAAACGAGAAATTTGTTAATTTATTACTGTGGCCTGTGGGCTGTTGGCTGCATCTTTCTGCTTACGGTCTAATGACTGGGTTATGGACAACTGAAGGCTGCGGTGGGACAAGGACGTGGATGTGCTTGATGATGGTGCTATTTGACTGTGGTCAACGGCAGGTGAAGGGCAGGAGGCATCTTCGCATGCACCGTGGACAGGGCATTGGCTTGCACGCACAACAGCGGAAGAAGCAGTGGTATCACCCGCAGATACTGTTCATGGAGCCTGGTGTTCAACCAACAAAATAATGACAAAAATATGCCCATTCTTATTTATTGGCCCCTATCAAGGGTCGACATACCACAGAACAATAATATCACTTTTATGGTAACCACAAACTGAATCGAAATTGTACCACACAATGGTATATCAATAACAATATCTTTATTAGGAAAATACAAACGAAAATGCAAAAGAAAGATGCTGGACACAAAATCAGTTAAAAGAAGGACTTAATGTCTATGGGAAATCCCACTACAGCAGACACAATTAGCTGACATGAAAAGACGCCCATTCAATGCAATAGCAATATAGAAGGAAAAGATTAACTGTTCCCGCAATACTCTATTGTAACAAGCTGGTAAAAGATAACCACGTTCTATTCCTCCTAATGGCACTGAACAATAAAATTAGTCCGGTAATGTAATCAAAAGAATGCTGGTGGAGCTCCCCGGACGTCCCTCTGCCCCAACGCGCGTTTTGCACTGCTTATTCGGGAGGCGTGGACCATAAAAGTGATATTATGTTCAACCAACAAGGTCGGGTGCTTTGCTACCATGTGGATGATCATGCGGGTCGTGGTAAGGCTGGTAGTTTTACTACCCTGCTGATGCAGCCACAGCCAGTGTTGCAAATGTCCTTTTTGGGGTTATTGGCAGAGTCTGTAAAAATCAACAAAACTGGTAGCTGGATACTCATAGTCTCGCTCTCCCAGACCACCTCTTCACCTGTCTTTCGGTGTTCCCAAGGCTCTGTTCTAGGACCCCTACTCTTCTCCATTTACACCTTCGACCTGGGACAGCTTATGTAATGGCACGGTTTGCAATATCATCACTATGCCGATGACACACAGATCTACCTATCTGTACCTGAGATCACCTCCTTATTGACCAAAATCACATCTTCCCACTATATCATCCTTCTTTTCTGCTCGCTTTCAAAAGTGGACATGGACAAATCAGAATACATTATCTTTCAAGCATCTCACGCTGAGTACACTTGAGAGCTGTGTATGTCTCATTCGGTACCACTTTAGTAAGAGGTAAACTTAGTAAGAGGAAAACTTTACCATAGAGAAAATGGTTTTCCAGACATTTACTGCCTTTTTTGCACATATTTGCAGCTGTGATCTTTATCTTATTGGTTTGGATATGGTAAATTTCTAAGTAGTCATCAATACCATCATCGTCCATATGTTGTAAAGAGGAAATCTGGTGTTTCCAAGGGTCGTGGTTATGTACGTTTGCGCCATTCCTTTAACAGTGTTCATTACACTAGGACAATTAATTTTAGACTGGAACATTAGGATATTATTGGTAATATGTATGGGTGAAGATGAAGAAGCTTGTGCCACGGGTGTGTTTATAGTTATGGACAGTGCACTCCTCTTTAAATTTAGTTTTTCACGAGCATCCATTAGTTTGTTTGGTTTTCCTCTGACACTGATCTGCTTTATCTAATTCAGCATCTCACGAACATGTTGCACTTTGCCCTTTATACAGACACGTGCGTCTTTGGCAACATATTTTGGGCGGGCATTTCTTAGGCCGAGTATCACACGCGCATCTGTTACACCGATCTTCAAACGGGCATGAAACAGATTCTGGTAATTGATGGTGGCTAAACGACTAATCATCGTTGGCTGTATTCTCGATCTCATACCTACCATAGCCGCTGCTGTTATTAATCATGTACTTTCCCATTCCTGTCATCACCATGCCCCTTTTCCAGATCACTTCATCCAACAATTTGTCTGCCATATTGTTACTAAAAACATGAATCTTCTCAGCAGCAACTGTTTAGGAAATCACAGTTACAGTTTTGCAAGGTGTTTATAATGCCCCTATAAAAAAAGGAAACACTATTTTGATATCTACCCCCAGGTGGAAATGTTTGCCAGGCCATACACTTAGTGTATGGGCATATCAAGTTTAAGAGACCTGCTCCTTTAAATTGTGCATAGTTTTTAATCAGGCCTTCCTCCAAGTCTCATCATCCGCCGCCACTAGATCACCAGCATTAACGTGTTCCATGCAGCTACAGCCAGTGTCAAATTATTAACAAGAGTGGTTGGTTATGCTGTGCGTAAAATACTTGTTCTGAAAACAGTTGAGGTGTACCCCACTGGGGAAAATGTTTGACAGCCCATATTTCTGCTGCAGAACTGCACCTTCCCAGCAGCAACTGTGTAGGAAACCACATTATTGTTTTCAAGGGTGTTAATGATGCCCTTAAAAAATATATTTATGCAGTATGTTGATGTGTACCCCCCAGTAGATATATTTGTCAGCCCATACACTTACTGCATGGGCATTACAATTATAGGAGAACCGCTCCATTAAATTGGGAAAAGATTTATAGGAGGCCCTCCTCCACGTCTCTTCCAAGGGGTATTGGTGTGCATCCAAATTTGGAGCAGGCCTTACATTCACTTCATGGGCAAACATAATAGGAGTAGCAAATTAAGAAAAATGTGAACTTTGGTTACATGTGGCCATCCAGTACGTTGGTTGAAAGGGTTATTGGGGTGCTTGTAAATTTGGGGCAGGGCAGGCCTTGCATTCAATGCATAGGCAAACAGTATGGCAGTACAAAATAAATAAGAATGGAAACTTTGGTTTCATGTGGCCATCCGGTATGTGGGTTCAAAGGGTTATTGTGGTGCATGTAACATTTAGAGCAGGACAGGCCTTGCATTCAATGCATAGGCTAACATTATGGGAGTAGCAAATTAAGAAAACTGGGAACTTTGGTTTCATGGGCCATACAGTACATTGGTTCAAAGGGTTATTGGGGTGCTTGCAATTTTGGGGCAGGGTAGGCCTTGCATTCAATGCATAGGCTAACATTATAGGAGTAGAAAATTAAGAAAAATGTGAACTTTGGTTTCATGTGGCCAGCCAGTACGTTGGTTCAAAGGGTGATTGGGGTGTGTGTAACTTTGAGGCAGGGCATGCTTTGCATTCAATGCATAGGCAAACAGTGTGGCAGCACCAAATAGATAGGAATGGTAACTTTGGTTTTATGAGGCCATTTAGTATGTTGGTTGAAAGGGTTATTGGGGTGCATGTAACTTTGGGGCAGTGCAGGCCTTGCATTCAATGCATTCAATTTATTGGCTAACGTTATGGCAGTAGCAAATTTAAAAAAAATAGGAACTTTGGTTTCACGTGGCCATCCAGTACATTGGTTCAAAGGGTTATTGGGTGCATGTAACTTTGGGGCAGGCAGGCCTTGCATTCAATGCATAGGCTAACAGTATTGTAGTATCAAATAAATAAGAATGGATAATTTGGTTTCATGTGGCCATTCAAGATGTCTGTTTAATGGGTTATTGGGGTGTGTCTAAATTTGGGGCAGGCCTTGCATTCAATGCATAGGCAATAACAGTATAGGAGACCCACTGTTTAATAATGGGAACAACAAAGCATAGGCTGATGGCTCTCTAAGAATAGTGAGGGCCAACTGCTGGCCCTATAAAAATAGGTTTTGTGACTTTCAGAGTCCCTACTGTTATGATTTGGTAGCTGAGGAGAGCAGGCAAAAACGGCAATACACCAGAGAGGTTGGAATCTATTGGATTGCAGTACCCTGACTAACCACCACAACTAAAGGCAGCCGTGGAGCGTACCTACGTTGGTCCTAGACGCCTCGTCACAGCCTGAGAAGCTAACTTCACCTAAAGATAGAAAGAGGAAAACTATCTGCCCCGGAGCAGATCCCCAAAGAACATAGGAAGCCCCCAAACATGTAATGGCGGTTAGACAAGAGGAAATACAGACACAGACAGAAAATAGTATGAGCAAATGATGGGGCCCAATCTTCCTAGACAGAAAAGGATAGGAAGGTCACTTACTGCAATCCGAAAAACCCTAAAAAAATACCAACACACTAATTGCAAAAACACCTGAGATCACACGACCTCTACCACCTAAATTAGTTCTCTGGTGTAACAAAACTAAGCTGCAGCCACAGAAAAAACTGGTAAAGGCAAATGAACAAACAACCAGCTGAATTAAACTGAGAGGAGCACAAGCCCCCGGAGGGGACATGGCAGACCCCCACAGAAGTGCAGGCACGAAACAGCAAGCTTCAAAGTGAACCAGGAACAAAAGTTGAGACCAGAACAATTGATCACCGGCAACCCTGATAGGAGGAACCTCCCTTATATAAGACCAGTCAGTAACACCTGATCGCCAATCTTCACAATCTTCATTGAATAGTTCAGTGCTGTTTGTAACCACCAGAGGGAGATTCTGCTCAGAATTCATTTCTAGCACATTCACAACACTTTATAAATGAAACAGGATGTGTCTGATGATGTGTCACACACCACATGGCCGGATAAGGTTGTAAAATGTTAAAATTACATTTCCCAGTTAATGCATTTGTCTTGGTTGAAAGCAATGGTAAAGTTGAAAAACGCATCAAAAACGCTACATGTGAACATAGCCCAAGTGGTGGAAGAACATTTTTGTTTTGGGTTATTTATTTTGCCTTATATACAAATCATTACCCTTGAAAGCATGTTCCTTAACATATTTACCAGGAAAATCAATTTTGGTTTTGTTTTTGCATGTTTTATTGTGCGCCCGGAAAAGTGGTGTGAGACTTTTACAACATTGCTCACAGCAGTGACCTGGGAGTCAGAAAAGCTTCCAGGGGTCTCCGCCATGATGTTCCACTGTTTCCATTGATTTCAGATATTTTTAGATCCTAAAAAGACCCTCGAGGCGTCGCAGAAAAAATGCTCTGGTTTCCCAGACTTACATTAGGCTCGTTGCTCGGGTCAAGCTCCCGAGCATTTCAGTTTGCTCGACCCGAGCAGCAAGCACTTGAGCATCACTAGTAACTACTACTAGATAATTACTGTATTGGAATAATATTGGTGTTAGTTACAGTGATTTTGTTAATGATCACTATGATAGCATTTTTCTGACATTACAGTTAGTGATGAAAATATATGGCCATGGTGTGTCAGTATTATTTGTGCCTTGCATGAGATATTTTTATTTATATTGTTCTTGCATATTAGGTTTTGTTAAAAGAATGGTGGTTATTTTCAAGCACTATGTAGTAGTAATATGGGTCGTGATATTGGTATTTTTTAGTGATGAGCGAGTATGCTCTTTGCTCAAGTGGTCTCCGAGTATTTGAAAGTGCTCGGAGATTTAGTTTCTTTCGCCGCAGCTGCATGATTTGCGGCTACTAGACAGCCTGAATACATGTGGGGATTGCCTGTTTATTAGGGAATCCCCACATGTATTCAGGCTGTCTAGCTGTCGCAAACCATGCAGCTGCAGCGACATAAACTAAATCTCCGAGCATTTCCAAATACTCGTTGACCACACAAGCATGCTTAGGAAAAGCCCGAGCAATGAGCATAATAGCTCATCACTAGTCTTTTTTACAATGGGTTTAGTTTAGTGACAGTTTACTGAAAATATTTGTTATTTGTTAATCGTATGTCTATTTTTTGTGGTATAACTTAGGTGTTTGTGGGGAAAGACAGGTCCAAATTTTGCTCAAGAGCTCATTAGACTCTTGTTATGGAGCTGTGGAGAAGGACAGACCTGGCACATATTCCAGATCTTTAGGCTTTCAAACATTTCTCTGAAGAGCTAAACTTTTGTACTTGTGCACAACTGTGGTGTCAAATTCACAGAGGTGGACAAGAATATTCTTTGCTTCCTTGCACAGAGCTAAACATTTTTCTATAAGTAATAAGTGATTATTAAAACAAAACTTTTTTGTAAACCAAATGGAAATGAATGAGCACTAAATTGTAAAAAAACACACATAGCAACAGCATAAATAACTTACAATTGTGTGTGCCTTAGCATTTGCTCTGCATACCCAACGCTCTACTCTTTCAGTATTAGTTTACTCTGAGCTGATTATACAATTCTTTTTTCCCTAAATGATACATAAAGAAATAGAAAAGGAGCAAAAAATCTGGTCAACTATATATAGTTGTATAAGTATGTGAAAATGTATTTTCATGATCAGGCTTTTCGAGGTACAAGAAATATGACATTACAAACGTATTTGTATATACAGTACAGATCAGAGCTTCAAGAGGTAGTCACCGGAAATGGTCTTCCAACAATCTTGAAGGAGTTCACAGAGATGCTTAGCACTTGTTGGCCTTTTTGTCTTCACTCTACGGTCCAGCTCACCCCAAACCTTCTCGATTGGGTTCAAGTCTGCTAACTGTGGAGGCCAGGTCATCTGGCATAGCACCCCATCACTCTCCTTCTTGGTCAAATAGCCGTTACACAGCCTCGAGGTGTGTTTGGGGTCATTGTCCTGTTGAAAAATAATTGATGGTCCAACTAAACGGAAACCGGATGGAATAGCATGCTGCTGCAAGATGCTGTGGTAGCCATGCTGGTTCAGTATGCCTTCAACTTTGAATAAATCCCCAACAGTGACACCAGCAAAGCACCCCCACACCATCACACCTCCTCCTCCATGCTTCACGGTGGGAACCAGGCATGTAGAGTCCATCCGTTCACTTTTGCTGCGTCGCACAAAGACACGGTGGTTGGAACCAAAGATCTCAAGTTTGGACTCATCAGACCAAAGCACAGATTTCCACTGGTCTAATGTCCATTCTTGTATTCTTTAGCTCAAACAAGTCTCTTCTGCTTGTTTCCAGTCCTTAGCAGTGGTTTCCTAGCAGATATTTTACCATGAAGGCCTGCTGCACAAAGTCTACTCTTAACAGTTGTTGTAGATATGTGTCTGCTGTTAGAACTCTGTGTGGCATTGACCTGGTCTCTAATCTGAGCTGCTGTTAATCTGCGATTTCTGAGGCTGGTGACTCGGATAAACTTATCCTCAGAAGCAGAGGTGACTTTTGGTCTTCCTTTCCTGGGGCCGTCCTCATGTGAGCCCGTTTCTTTGTAGCACTTGATGGTTTTTGCAACTGCACTTGGGTACACTTTCAAACTTTTCCCAATTTTTCGGACTGGCTGACCTTCATCTCTTAAAGTAATGATGGCCACTAGTTTTTCTTTACTTAGCTGCTTTTTTCTTGCCATAATACAAATTCTAATAGTCTATTCAATAGGACTATCAGCTGTGTATCCACCAGACTTCTGCACTACACAACTGATGGTCCCAACCCCATTTATAAGGCCAGAAATCCCACTTATTAAACCTGAGAGGGCACACCTGTGAAGTGAAAACCATTTTCGGTGACTACCTCTTGAAGCTCATCAAGAGAATGCCAGGAGTGTGCAAAGCAGTCATCAAAGCAAAATGTAGCTACTTTGAAGAACCTAGAATATAAGACATAATTTCAGATGTTACACACTTTTTTGTTATGTATATAATTCCACATGTGTTTAATTCATAGCTTTGATGCCTTCAGTGTGAATGCACAATTTTCATAGTAATGAAAATAGAGAAAAATCTTTAAATGAGGAGGTGTATCCAAACTTATGGTCTGTACTTATATATATATATATAATATATATATAATATATATATATATATATATATATATATATATATATATATATATACAGTGGGTTCGGAAAGTATTCAGACCAGTTTAAATTTTTCACTTTTTGTTTCATTGAAGCCATTTGATAAATGCAAAACAGTTCATTTTTTTCTCATTAATGTACTCTCTGCACCCCATCCTGACTGAAAAAAAACAGAAATGTAGAAATTTTTGCAAATTTCTTAAAAAAAAAAACCCAGAAATTTTACATGGTCATAAGTATTCAGACCTTTTGCTCAGTATTGAGTAGAAGCACCCTTTTGAGCTAGTACATCCATGAGTCTTCTTGGGAATGAAGCAACAAGGTTTTCACACCTGGATTTGGGGATCCTCTGACATTCTTCCTTGCAGATCTTCTCCAGTTCCATCAGGTTCGATGGTGATTGTTGGTGAACAGCCATTTTCAGTTCTCTCCAGAGATGCTCAATTGAGTTTAGGTCAGGGCTTTGGCTGGTCCAGTCAAGAATGGTCACAGAGTTGTTCGGAAGCCACTCCTTTGTTATTTTAGCTTTGTGCTTGGGGTCATTGTCTTGTTGGAAGGTGAACCTTCAGCCAAGTCTGATGTCCAGAGCACTCTGTTCATCCAAGATATCTCTGTACATGCCTGCATTCTTGTTTACTTCAATTGCAAACAGTCATCCTGTCCCTGCAGCTGAAAAACACCCCAAAAGTATGATACTGCTACCACCATGTTTCACTTTCGGGATTGTATTGGGCAGGTGGTGAGCAGTGCCTGGTTTTCTCCACACATACTGCTTAGAATTATCACCAAACAGTTTATCTTCTCATCTAATCAGACCAGAGAATGTTATTTCTCATAGTCTGAGAGTCCTTCATGTGTCTTTTTAGCAATCTCTATGCGGACTTTCATATGTGATAGTTGACCTTGTGGAGCTTTCTCCGATCTTCCTACTGCATCTGTGGAGCTCAGTCACAGTGATCTTGGGGTTCTCTTTTACCTCTCTCACGAACGCTTTTCTCCCATGATTGCTCAGATTGGCTGGACTGCCAGGTCGAGGAAGGCTTCTGGTGGTCCTCAACTTCTTTTATTTAAGGATTATGGAGGCCACTGTGCTCTTAGGAACCTTGAGTACTGCAGAAATTCTTTTGTAATCTTGGCCAGATGTGTGCCTTGCCACAATTCTGTCTCTAAGCTCCTTGGCCAGTTCCTTTGACCTCATGATTCTCATTTGGTCTGATATGCACTGTGAGCTGTGAGGTCTTATGCAGACAGGTGTGTGCCTTTTACAAATAAAGTCCTATCAGTTTAATTAAACACAGCTGGACTCCAATGAAGAAATAGAAACATCTCGAGGAGGATCACAAGGAAATGGACAACATATGATGTAAATATGAGTGTCTGAGCAAAGGGTCTAATACTTATGACCATGTGATATTTCAGTTTTTCTTTTTTAATAAATTTGCAAAAACTTCTACATTTCTGTTTTTTATCAGTCAAAATGGGATGCATAGTGTACTTTATTGCATTTACCAAATGTCTGCAATGAAACAAAGAGTGAAAAATTTAAAGGGGTCTGAATAATTTCCTAACCCACTGTATATATATATATATCTATTTATAGGCATATATAGATATTTATAGATATATCTATATATACAAGGTGGTCCAAAAGTGGGTGGACAGAAAATAATAACTTTTTTTTTAGGGACATCACATTTGAAGTCACTTTAAGAGGTCTATATGATAGAAAATACCCAACAGTGACACCATTCTAAAAACTGCACACCTCAAGGCGCTCAAAACCACATTCAAGAAGTTTATTAACCCTTTAGTTGCTTCACTGCAATTTTTGGAATGTTTAAAAAAAATGAAACATTTCACTTTTTTCACAAAATATTTACTTCAGATCCAATTTTTTTTATTTTCTCAAGGGTAACAGGAGAAATTGGACCACAAAACTTGTTGTGCAATTTGTTTTGAGTACATGGGCGCATGGTAGACGCTTTTTATTTCAAAAAAGGTTTTGCATCACTTTTGAGATCTATAATTTTTCCATATTTTGGCCCACAGAGTCATGTGAGGTCTTGTTATTTGCGGGATGATTTGACATTTTTATTGGTACCATTTTCGGGCACATAACATTTTTTGATCGACTTTTATGAAGCAAATATCTCCAGCTTTACCAAATTGCTGTGTGTGTGTTTGAACTGCTTAATTTTGCATGGTGTGCAATCATCTATGCAGCTTTTTCTCTGTTTTTGACTGTTTAATAAGTGCATATAATATCCCTGGCATTTCACTTACCCATCCTCCTGTATTCACAATTGCATTCATTCCCCTTGTGTCCTCCATGCATACCTGAGCTGCCAGCCCCTTCCCCCTCTTTTATTAGCTTTGCTTAAGGTACTGCCACACTAAACAATCCCGCTAGCGATCACAATAACGACGCATACTAATGCGATCGCTAGCGGGATTGTTTCTATATCGCTAAGTGCGGCCACATTTAGCGATATAGTTAACGACGCTATCGCCGTTAGCGATCTTCTTAACGACTTTAGCGGTACAAAAGTACCGCTAAATCGCTAAGAAAAGGTACCACACAGCGATTAGATACTTACCCAGCGGGAGCGCCGACGAGAAAATAGGGTCCGGAGCGATTCCAGCGACGAGCGAGATCACAGCAGGAAGCTCGTCGCTGGAAGCTGCCGCACTGAACAACATCGCTAACAGGATCGCTAAATAGTGACGTTTTTTAGCGATCCCGTTAGCGATATTGTTTAGTGTGGCATACCCTTTATCTGTGACCATGTGGTCTGGGTAATCACGCCCACATCTCCCCTCACAGCTGATCCACCTCAGTCCTAGATATATTCAGAGCCATGCGTCTGCACAGACGTAGTCTGCACAGGATTACTATTTCAAATTCCATATTTCAAATTACAGATTTCTAATTACTATACTATGAATTAGACTAGAATTGGACTGGAATTTGACCAATATATTAATCAGGACTGGAATCAGGTATCCCACACTTTGCTTCTTTTTAATTATGTATTTTATCCCTATCCTCCTGTGTTCCCTTGCCATCCACATTCACCGCCCCATCCCCCCTCCATCACGACTCATACACATCAGCCCCTCTATCCTTCCCTCTCCCATGTACAGCTCCCATGCACTCCTCATCTTCCTGAAAAACCTCAGCCCATCTTGCCCAAACACATCACAGAAAAAACCTACTTACAATTCCAAAAACTACCTGCTCTTTATCTTCCTACTCCTACTGATTTCAGGGGACATCTCCCCCAACCCTGGTCCACCATCCCCCAATCTCAATCCCTACCCTACCTCATTCCGAAACCATAATAATCTTATTAATATTACTTGCACTCCCTCATCTCCTTCTTTCAATTGTGCCCTCTAGAATCCACGGTCTGCATGCAACAAGCTACCCTTCCTGCACAACTACTTTCTGAACCACTCTCTTAATCTGTTGGCACTCAGTGAAACCTGGATTCAGGATTCTGACACGGTCTCCCCTGCCGCCATTTCCTATGGTGGTTTACAGTTCTCCCATTCCCCGAGACCCACAAACAGACATGGTGGTGGAGTTGGCATACTCCTGTCCCCACAATGCACTTTCCAGGTCATCCCCCCAATTCCATCACTCTCATTCCCTTCTTTTGAGGTCCACACCATCAGGCTCTTCCATCCCCTCTCCCTCAGAGTAGCGGTCATATATCGGCCCCCAGGCTCACCCACCCAGTTCCTCTACCACTTCTCAGCCTGGCTGCCGCACTTCATGTCCTCAGAACTACCAACCCTTATCCTTAGAGACTTCAACATCCCCATTAACAGCCCTACTTCCACATCTGCATCTCAGCTCCTATCACTAACCACTTCTCTAGGCCTCTCACAGCTTTCAACCTCTGAGACACACAAGGATGGCAACACCCTTGACCTGGTCTTTGTCCGCCTCTGTTCAATCTCCCACCTAAATAACTCACCGCTTCCACTCTCTGACCACAACATTCTCTCCTTCACGCTCACAAATTCTCCACCACCCCAGCGCACTCCCACCTACCACACATTCAGAAATCTACAAGCCATTAACCCTCAGACACTTTCAGACTCCCTACACTTATCACTGTCCCCAATCTCCTCTTTTTCCTGTACTGATCTGGCTGTTCATCACTACAATGACACTCTTAGAAACACCCTTGACCAAGTAGCACCGCTCACCCTCAGAACCTCCAAACACACAGTAAAACAGCCCTGGCTCACATTGCAAACTCGACTTCTTCAGCGATGCTCTAGGAGTGCTGAACGCCTCTGGAGAAAAACCTGCACACCAGAAGACTTCATCCACTTTAAATTCACTTTAATGTTAAGAACTTATAATGCTGCCCTTCACCTCGCCAAACAGACCTACTTCACCACACTGATCTCCTCACTAGCCAACAACCCCAAGAAAATCTTTGACACTTTTCACTCCCTCCTCAGGCCAAAAGCACAAGCCCCTATCACAGACATTTGTGCTGACGACCTGGCCTCTCACTTTATAGAAAAAATAGATACTATCCGTCAGGAAATCTGCTCTCAACCACCAAGTGCTGTGACCCCCATCCCACCCTGCATTTCCCCTGGCTCACTTTCCACATTTGATACCATCACAGAAGAAGAAGTCTCCAGACTCCTCTCTTCCTCTCGTCCGACTACATGCACTACCGACCCCATCCCCTCACATCTCCCCAGTCTCTCTCTCCAGTTGTCACAACTCACCTAACTACAATCTTTAATCTCTCCCTCTCCTCTGGCATTTTCCTATCCTCCTTCAAACACTCCATCGTTACTCCACTACTAAAGAAACCCACTCTTGACCCTTCCTGCACAAACAACTACAGACCGGTCTCCAATCTCCCCTTCATCTCTAAACTTTTGGAGTGCCTAGTATACTCCCGCCTCACCCGTTACCTCTCCACTCACTCCCTCCTAGACCCTTCACAGTCCGGCTTCCGACCCCTACATTCGACTGAAACTGCACTCATCAAAGTGACCAATGACCTTCTTACAGCAAAACGTAACGGTGACCACTCTCTGCTCATTCTACTCGACCTTTCTGCAGCTTTTGACACGGTTGACCACCGTCTCCTACTCTCTAGGCTCCAGTCACTAGGTATTAAGGACACTGTTCTCTCCTGGTTCTCCTCCTATCTTTCTGACCGCTCCTTCAGTGTCTCGTTCTCTGGCTCCACGTCATCTCCTCTTCCTCTCACTGTCGGTGTACCCCAGGGCTCAGTCCTTGGCCCCCTTCTCTTCTCTCTCTACACGGCCCCAATTGGACAGACCATCAGCAGATTTGGCTTTCAGTACCATCTTTATGCCGATGACACACAACTATACACGTCATCCCCCGACCTTACCCCCGCTGTTCTACAGAACACCACCGACTGTCTGTCCGCAGTCTCCAACATCATGTCCGCTCTCTATCTGAAACTTAACCTTTCCAAGACTGAACTGCTTCTGCTCCCGCCATCTAATAACCTCCCTAAATCTGACATTTCCCTCTCTGTGGGCGGCACCATAATAACACCCCGGCAGCAGGCTCGCTGTCTGGGAGTTATGTTTGACACCAATCTCTCCTTCACCTCCCATATACAATCTCTTGCCCGCTCTTGCCGTCTACACCTAAAGAACATCTCTAGAATCCGCCCTTTCCTCACAATGGAAACAACAAAAACCCTCACTGTAGCATTGATCCACTCCCGCCTGGACTACTGCAACGCACTATTACTTGGCCTCCCCATTACTCGACTATCCCCTCTCCAGTCCATCCTTAATGCAGCAGCCAGGGTCATCCATCTGGCTAATCGGTACTCGGACGCGTCCGCTCTTTCGCCAGTCCTTACACTGGCTGCCCATTCATTATAGGATCCAATTCAAAGTACTGGTTCTCACCCACAAATCTCTCCACAGTGCAGCACCCCCCTACATCTCCTCCCTCATTTCTATCTATCGGCCCAACCGACTGCTGCGCTCTGCAAACGACGTTCGACTAACCTCTGCACTAATCCGTACCTCCCACTCCCGACTCCAAGACTTCTCCCGTGCTGCGCCAATCCTCTGGAATGCTCTACCCCAAGAAATTAGGACTATCCACAATTTGCATGGTTTCAGGCGCTCCCTCAAAACACATTTGTTCAGAGCGGCCTATCACATTCACTAACCAAAGTCATTCTATGTGTAAGTGTGTGTGTGTAGCCCATTCACTATCTCCATCCATCCCTCACTCCCTCAAGATGGCTGGACCATCATTGTAAATGCACCATTGTATATATACACCTGTACTTTGTATCTCCCCCACCTCATTGTAGATTGTAAGCTCTCACGAGCAGGGTCGGCTTATTTTGCTTTAATTATTGTATTGTTAACGTTGTTACCTATGACTTGTGTTTGAAATTGTTAAACTGTAAAGCGCTGCGGAATATGTTGGCGCTATATAAATAAAGATTATTATTATTATTATTATTATTATTATTATTATTTTATTCCGGTTCTTGGGAGGCAGAATGAAAAAAAAACAGCAATTCATGTATTTCTTTTGGGGGGGGCGTTTATACCGTTCCGCTTGTGGTAAAATTGAATGGCAGTTTTATTCGTCGAGTCAGTACGATTACAGCGATACCTCATTTATATGATTTTTTATGTTTTGGTGCTTTTAGACAATAAAAACTATTTTATATAAAAAATAATTATTTTTGCATCACTTTATTTTGAGAGCTATAACTTTTTTATTTTTTCACTGATGACGCTGTAAGGCGGCTCGTTTTTTGCTGGACGGTATCATGTTTATTTATATCCGTCTTTTTGATCGCGTGTGATTCCACTTTTTGTTCGGTGGTATGATGATAAAGCATTGTTTTCATACTGTCCACCTACTTTTAGACCACCCTGTATATATATATATATATATATATATATATATATATATATATATTGTAAGGTTTCACTCACTCGGCTGCTTCAGAGGTAAATCAGGAGACTCGATCTTATGCAAAAAGTCCTTAGGTTTATTACATCATAAACCATATGGTAACATATAATACAGCTCTTCAATGCTTCAGCTCCTGCCTGGAGCCTCACTCTTCATTCACAGAGACCTCTCTGTAATGTCCTGCCTTGGACACATGGAAGCCTGTCCACACTGGCAGACTCCCACACACTCTCTCACAGGTGCAAAACAAACTCCATTACATAGGTGTAACCCCACCCATAGGTGAGGTCAGGATCACATGGTTAGGTCACCTGATCATGACCTCATCACAGGTCCTTTTGATACACATAACATAGGTGAGGTCAGGATCACATGGTTAGGTCACCTGATCATGACCTCATCACAGGTCCTTCACCACAACACAAACCATGCTTCCATGCATACCTCGAGGAGCACACACAGTGCCCCCTAGCTGCATCAGGTGTCACTACACCACATACCTCCCCCCTCTGTTCAAACTTGTGGGGTTGAACACTTATTACCCGACCAGAGATCCTTCTCGGTCGTCTCTGCCAGTCAAACCGTCTGGCTAAGTCGGGCCCTCTGTCAGACCACCCGCCTCCCCAGCGGTCAGTACGGCGTCGCAATTCACTTGCACCCATACGTCCTGTCTGGTCTGCGTCCTTTTCATTTTTTCCACTACAGGTTCTCCTGCTTAACCCCTTAAAGACCAAGCCATTTTGTAGGTTAAAGATCAGGCCAATTTTTACAATTCTGACCACTGTCTCTTTATGAGGTTATAACTCTGGAACGCTTCAACGGATCTTGGCGATTCTGAGATTGTTTTCTCGAGACATATTGTACTTCATGATAGTGGTAAAATTTCTTCAATATAACTTGCGTTTATTTATGAAAAAAAACGGAAATATGGCAAAAAGTTTGAAAATTTTGCAATTTTCAAACTTTTAATTTTTATGCCATTAAATCAGAGAGATATGTCACAAAAATTAGTTAATAAATAACATTTCCCACATGTCTACTTTACATCAGCACAATTTTGGAACCAAAATTTTTTTTTGTTAGGAAGTTATAAGTGTTAAAATTGACCAGCAATTTCTCATTTTTCCAACAAAATTTACAAAACCATTTTTTTTAGGGAACACCTCACATTTGAAGTGAATTTGAGGTCAATATGACAGAAAATACCCAAAAGTGACACCATTCTAAAAACTGCACCCCTCAATGTGTTCAAAGCCACATTCAAGAAGTTTATTAACCCTTTAGGTACTTCACAAGAATTGAAGCAATGTGGAAGGAAAAAATTAACATTTAACTTTTTTTCCCAAAATTTTTCTTTCGACACAATTTTTTAACATTTTGTCAAGGGTATCAGTAGAAAATGAACCATAATATTTGTTGTACAATTTCTCCTGAGTACAGCGATACCCCATGTGTGGGGGTAAACCACTATTTGGCCGCATGGCAGAGCTCGGAAGGGAAGCAGCGCCATTTGACTTTTTTGGCTGGAATTGAGATTGGACGCCATGTCGCATTTGGAGAGTCCCTGTGTGCCTAAACAGTGGAAACCCCCCACAAGTGACCCCATTTTGGAAACTAGACCCCCCAAGTAACTTATCTAAATGTGTAGTGAGAGCTTTGAACCCCAAGGGCTTCACAGAAGGTTATAACGCAGAGCCGTAAAATTAAAAAATCATATTTTTTCCACAAAAATGATCTTTTCATCCCAATTTTTATTTTCCAAAGGATAATAGGACCCCAAAAGTTATTGTGCAATTAGTCCTGAGTACGCTGATACCCCATATGTGGGGGTAAACCACTATTTGGGTGCATGGCAGAGCTCGGAAGGGAAGCAGCGCCATTTGACTTTTTTGGCTGGAATTGAGATTGGACGCCATGTCGCATTTGGGGAGTCCCTGTGTGCCTAAACAGTGGAAACCCCCCACAAGTGACCCCATTTTGGAAACTAGACCCCCCAAGGAACTTATCTAGATGTGTGGTGAAAGCTTTGAACCCCCAAGGGCTTCACAGAAGGTTATAACGTAGAGCAGTAAAATTAAAAAATCATATCTTTTCCACAAAAATGATCTTTCCACCCCCAATTGTTATTTTCCAAAGGGTAACAGGACCCCAAAAGTTATTGTGCAATTTGTCCTGAGTACGCTGATATCCCATATGTGGAGGGGAACCACTATTTTGACGCATGGCAGAGCTGGAAAGGGAAGGAGCGCCTTTTTCAAATGCAGATTTTGATGGAATGGTCTGCGGGTGTCATGTCACGTTTGGAAAGCCCCTGATGTGCCTAAACAGTATAAACCCCCCACAAGTGACTCCAGTTTGGAAACTAGACCCCCCCCAAGGAACTTATCTAGATGTGTGGTGAGCACTTTGAATCCCCAAGTGCTTCACAGAAGTTTATAACGTAGAGCCGTGAAAATAAAAATATCATATTTTTTTCCACAAAAAAATTTTTTTTGCCCCAAATTTTTATTTTTCTAAGGGTAACAGGAGAAATAGGGCCCCAAAAGCTATTGTGCATTTTGTCCTGAGTACGCTGATACCCCATATGTGGGGGGGAACCACTGTGATCGCCTTACTGCGATCTTTGGGAGGCACAATGAACAAATCCACAAAAGGTGAAGAATTTGTTTTCTCTTTTGCGCCGTTCCTCGTGCGGTATTAGTGATTAGGCGACTTTATTCCTCGGATCGGTGCGATTACAGCGATACCAGATTTATACTCTTTTTTCATGTTTAGCTTCTGTCACACACTAAAAGATGCTTTTTTTTGGAATAATTTTTTGTAAGAAATTTTTGCATCGCCGTATTTTGAGAGCTATAATTTTTCCATATTTCGGCCGACAGAGTTATCTATGGGCTTATTTTTTGCGGGACGAGCTGACGTTTTTATTGGTACCATATTCAGGCACATAACGTTTTTTGATCGTTTCCTATTCCGATTTTTGTGGAATCAGAATGAACAAAAACCAGCAATTCAGGAATTGTTTTTTTTTTTTTTTTCCTCCGTTCCGTGTGTGGTAAAATTGATAAAGCAGCTTTATTCTTTGGGTCACTACGGTTACGGCGATTCCTCATTTATATATTTTTTTTATGTTTTGGCGTTTTTTACACAATAAAAAATTTTATAGAAAAAATAATTATTTTTGCATCAGTTTATTACGCGAGCTATAACTTTTTTATTTTTTCGCTGATGATGCTGTATAGTGGCTTGTTTTTTGCGGGACAAGATGACGTTTTCAGCGGTACCATGATTATTTATATCTGACTTTTTGATCGCGTGTTATTGCACTTTTTCCAAGCGGTATAATGATACCGCTTGGAAAAAGTATAATTTACTACTTTTTTGTGTTTTTTTTTTACGGCTTTCACTGAAGGGGTTAACTAGGGTTACGCTTTTATAGATGGTATTTTTACGGACGTGGCGATACCTAACATGTGTATGTTTTTTGTTTTTTATTTTTTTTATTACATAAAAATGTGAATTTTTTAGGGGATTTTTTTAAATTAATTTTTAATATTTTTTTACAATTTTTTTAAAAAAATGATTTTTTTTAACTTGTCCCTTTATGGGACTTTCACTTTTTTTACTTTTTATTGCAGTTACAATGCATTGCAATGCTCTGGCATTGCAATGCATTGTACCTATGGGGAAAGCTGCTGTGACATGATCACAGCAGCTTCCTGTAGCTAGATGACCCGGAGGTTGTCATGACATCCCCCGGGTCATCAAGGCAGAGATCAGGCCCTGCAAATACATTGCGGTGGCGCTGATTGAGGCAGAGGGAGCTCCCGACCCTCTGCCTCCCCCCCTGAGCTCTGCGATCGTGCTGGATCGCAGCAGTCAGGGGGTTAACAGCCAGGGGCGGTGGGGGCTCCGCTCCTGGCTGTCAGTGCAGGAAGCCTGGCCACTGCAGCGCCGGCTTCTGCACTGATCGCGCTGGGGAAGCTGAAATTTCAGCTTCTCCTGCACGATCGCTGCTGTGTTTGGTCAGTCAGATTGACTGACCAATCACAGCGCTGTGGGTGCGGGGACCGACGGCAAAGGTCCCCGCACCGCTTGCCGTGCCTGTCAGCTGTCTGTGACAGCTGTCGGCACTGATCTACCACTGCGTGTTTACACGCAGTGGTAGATCAAAGGCATGACGTGCAGAGTCCGTCCTGGTGCCGGAACTGGCACCTTGCCATGACGGACTCTGCACGTCAGTGGACATTAAGGGGTTAAGTCACTCATCACTGAGCTAACTGAGTCATCACTACTTCTATCTCTTCTCCTCTCAATACCATGGGTTGAAGGTGGAGGCCATCTTCTTTCTATTTTCTGCAGGTTCCTGTTGACCTGGTCCCTCTCAAGTCATAGTTGCTCTACTTCTCTCAGGTAGGACACACGATACTCCAGGAGCATCCGGATATTCCAAGGCTCTCCCTGGATCCGACAACGAGGAACGGAACCATCCCGTCTTCACCCACGACCTGGACTTCGTCATCAGCCGGAATCCTGACTCTCGTCACACCGGACTTATTCACCATCTCCTGCATCATTTTCCCAAGTCTTCCGATGACTTTCTTCACCAGACCTCTGGGCACTTGAATGATGTCCTCCATTAATCCAAGCTGACTTTGAGCCTTTCTTGCTCCAAACGTCGAGTGGCTTCGTGATTTCTCAACAGGATCAGTTGCTTTGTGCGGAGACAATGTAGGTGCATGTCTCTCAGGACAGCCACTCGCTTCAGTATGACTTCCTTAGTCGACAGTATGACTAATTGTTTCATCTCTGGCACCCAGTTCACACTACATGCTTCTACCGCTTTTCTAAAGGCCTCATGTACATCCTCACTGGCACAAGCTTCTTGCATGTCTTCGGGTACCTCTATCATACACTTGAAAAGCGATGTCTCCTTTTCCTGAACATGCTGTTGGACCTCCTCCTCCTGAGCATCAGCGCAGTTCTCCAAGACCTCAGCATTTCTTGTGTGGCCATCTGTGTGGCACTTTGCTTGCTGTACTTCGTCTCCCGTGGATTTCTGGAGCTGGGCATTAGTCTCTTTCTCCATCTTGAGCTTACGAAAAACTTTATCTCGCTCCTCTGCCAAGCCGCGACACTCATCCTCCCTCCGGAGAAGTTCCTGCTGATGCTTCTCCTGGGCCTCTCTGAGCACCTCCTTATCTTTCCATAGGGCCTTGTTCATACTATGACACGCTGACAGATGATCTCAGAGCTTAGAGACTTCCTTCTCCAGCTCCTCCATTCTGTGCTCAATTATTCGTCTCAGGACCCTTTCTTGCTCAACTGCCTCTTTTACTGTTTCTTTCAACAGCTCTACCTTCGGTACCCTGGAGCCTTCATCATACTGAGCCATTTCACCCTTTCCAGGCATTGCAGATGTGGATCTACTACAGGTCTGTTCTACTTCCAGCCCTACCTCTGTGCTGGGATTTGTCAGAGATAACGTGGCCTCTTTATCAAGGACAGTAACCTGACCGGTACCTGACCCTGACTCTTCCTCATCATTTCTCTTCTTAGAGGCTGTAGCCTGTCCCGCCTTTCCGCGGCCCCTGCGGCGAGAGGAAGACCTACCATTTTTACTTGGCTCCACCTTACTGCACTCGCTTTCCCTTGCGGTCGAGTCACAGTCTGCACAGGAGTCACTCCCACTCCCCCTGTCATCCTGGAACAGCATGTCCCCACCTAGACAGGTGTCAGACCCCTGCGCTAGAGCTAAACCGTTTCCCACGGTCACACGTCTCGTCACCTCCAAGTCCCCGAGTTGGTCTGACCCACACTTTCTTCTGGTCACCTGGGGCTCGGGACTATCGCTATTAGGGTTTACCTCCTTTTCACACTTCACACGGCAAGGAACCACTACAGCCGCCTGCTGTGATGGGGCTCCCTTCTCTAAACAGCAACACACTTTATCAAGTTCCCATGCATTTTCAAAAAATACAAAGTCCCGTGCCCTCTCATAGGGTAAAATACGTTCGGTGGTATACCGCCATCTTGATCCTCGACACTTGTGGACATCTCAAGCGTCACCCTGTCTACCAAATAGTCCACAATGAGCCCGTGGAAGCAGCACACCTGGACCTTTTTCTCGGTCAGACAGAGAGCTAGCGGAGTTCCTTTCAGAGTCACCTGACTCTTTGAGTCCAACTGTCCAGAGACTCCTTCCCTATGTAACATTACCGTACACACCTGTGGGCTGTTATCAAACGGGAAGTCTATGCCACATGCGGAATACGTATAACACCCACACCGCTGTTCCTCAGATATGTCCACTGAGGAAACCGGTGCCACCCCTTTTTGGGACACCACCCCCTTTTGGGCAACTGGTTTGATTTGGGCTACCACCCCCTTTTGAGACTCCGCCCCCTTTTGGGCCACCGTCCCAATTTTGGGTTGCTGCCCCCCTTTTGGGTCTCCTCCCCCTCTAGGGACACCCCCCAACACTGGGGTACACATCACGGCTCTTACAGGCCCCAGTCCACACAGTACCCTTAGACAGTGACTTTCACTTAGGGCGTGTACTGGCCCTTTAAGAGTTTGTGTGCCTCGGTTCACACTGTCCTTTTTTACCACACCAGCTCCTGCTGGTACTGCCACCACCCGCCAGCACCTCCGGCTGCCGCGCACAAGCCGCTGCTGCCTCTGCAGCTCTTGCTGCTGCAGAACCTCTTGCTGCAACAGTCACTGTAGCTCCTGCTACCACAAGTCTCTGCACGCTGTGCTGTCTTGCCGCTTGTCACCTTCGTGACCCCACGAGTCACAGCCAGCTGCTTGTCACCTTCATGACTCCTCCGAGCCACAGCAAACACCTCACACGTGTTCCAGAAAAAAAACAGTTTCTCACTGACCCGTCAGCACAACACAGACTCCTGTCTGTCACACTCTCAGCCAGAGAGATTTTCCGGACACCTCTTCTCCCAGAGACATCCCACAAAGGAAAAAAAACAGTCTTTCACTGACCCGTCAGTACAACACAGACTCCTGTCTGTTACACTCTCGGCCAGAGAGATTTTCCGGACACCTCCTCTCTCATAGAGGCATCCCACAAAGGAAAAACAGTTTCTCACTGACCCGTCAGTACACCACAGACTCCTGTCTGTTACCTGTTGAACACTCAGGTTTCCGGACACCTCCTCTTCATAGAGGCATCCCACAAGGACAAAACAATCTCTCACTGACCGTCAGTACACCACAGACACCTGTCTGTTACCTGTTGGCCACGCAGGTTTCCGGACACCTCCTCTGAGGTATCCTCTCAGCATGCTTTTTCTCCATTTTCAATGACCCCGGTCAACATAACACAGACTCCTGTCTGTCACCACTGCTTAACAGCTTCTTCAGATACCTCATATCAGAGGCACCACGTAAACATAAACGCAGTTTATTCGTGACCACTGGTCACACTCACGGTTTTCACAGACCGTCCGTTCCTCCTCTGGTTCCTGATTCCCAGTCCTGGAACATATGCTCCTTGGGTCGCTGCCAGCATTCCATCCACCAATTGTAAGGTTTCACTCACTCGGCTGCTTCAGAGGTAAATCAGGAGACTCGATCTTATGCAAAAAGTCCTTAGGTTTATTACATCATAAACCATATGGTAACATATAATACAGCTCTTCAATGCTTCAGCTCCTGCCTGGAGCCTCACTCTTCATTCACAGAGACCTCTCTGTAATGTCCTGCCTTGGACACATGGAAGCCTGTCCACACTGGCAGACTCCCACACACTCTCTCACAGGTGCAAAACAAACTCCATTACATAGGTGTAACCCAACCCATAGGTGAGGTCAGGATCACATGGTTAGGTCACCTGATCATGACCTCATCACAGGTCCTTATGATACACATAACATAGGTGAGGTCAGGATCACATGGTTAGGTCACCTGATCATGACCTCATCACAGGTCCTTCACCACAACACAAACCATGCTTCCATGCATACCTCGAGGAGCACACACAGTGCCCCCTAGCTGCATCAGGTGTCACTACACCACAATATATATATATATATACAAGTATGTTTGTAATATCATATTTTTTGTACCTCGAAAAGCCTGATCATGAAAATACATTTTCTTATTTTTTGTATTCCAAGTCATACGCAAGATGAATTTTTGCTAACATTATGAAGAAAAGACCTTTTCCAACTCACTTCACACATGAAATTGCAATCATTTTTTTGGGGAAATAATCATATTCCCAAATGAAATCATGAATAAATCAAAGCCTATGTTCTGATTTTTATCAAAGTGATGGCTACATGTTTATAGCAAGTGGTAGAGGAAATCACTTAAAAATATCACTTTTTATTGGTAAATTCCAGCTACATTTTAAAACATGAGTAAATTGAGCACAGTATGTGGAGAAAAGTATATTAAAAAGCTAGGCTTTATTGAGGACATACTGTACTGTACATAGATTTTCTTATAAAACAAAATTACATTGTGCATTTTTATTTTTAGTTTCTATATGAAAAAACTATAAGAGCTGTTATGATAAATTCTGATAATCATAGTTTACTCTGTATCCAAAATGAGTGTCACCAAATACTAATTGAATACTCATATAGCACACTTAATTAAGTTAAATAAAAGAACAAACATACAACCAATCAGGTTCAATTATTTTATTCAAAAATCTTGTGTGAATTAAGAGTGCCATGCTAAGATTCCAATAATAGCAAACCTTTCTTCTTTTGGACATGTTATCACATATGAGAATGTAGCAGCACGGTGGTTACCGTCTGACCAAGACACCAAAACACTACTATATAAAATAACAAAACCAACTAGATATCCCTGATTTTCCCTGAAAACAAGTAACTACTGTTGTTTGTGTTCACTACACTTTGCGTGACTCGATTACACCCTTACTAAGCTAAACACCAAGAACATATACTGAATACAACTACAAATATAACATCAATATTAACATAAAGTATATGCAATATACAGTGACTTGCAAAATGATTCACTCCCTTAGCTTTTTACCTATTTTGTTACATTACAGCTAGTGATGAACGAAAGCACTCGCCACTACTCATTACTCGCCTGAGTATCACGGTACTCGTCAAACTCGGCGAGCATTTCCGGGATTACTTGGCGGGAACTGGGGTCTGTACCCAGCATTTTTAGCGTACTTTAGAGACCCAATCATGCTGCAGAGATTGTCTGCCAGGTCATGCAATGCCACAGCCATCTTTGTTGTGGTCGTGCAGTGATTGGCTTGGCCACACAGCATCACCACGAGTATAAGAGACCGGGAGGCGCCCTGCTTGCCGCATTCAGCTCTGGAATCAGAGAGTGTAGGGAGAGCTGCTGCTGAGATAGGGTAAGATTTGCGGTTTCTTTGCCAGTGTGGGGTCTACCATCCTAAACTACTCAAATACTGATAACCCAACAGTCCTTTTAAGTTTATGGAGTATATAGGTTCCAGTGTTAGGCAGACAGGGGAGTGAACATCACTGTATACACATCAGTGCAAGCCCTGCAGGCACTGTATGTGCGTATATAGATCATCATATACGTCAAGAGGGTCCATTCCGTTCCTGACTTCTGTTGCTGCTGCTAATACCTGTAAGATATATTGGCCGTATATAGTTAGCCCCAGGTGTAATTGGAATACAGGCCACATATTTTTCGGTGTGGTATCTCCGTGCCATTACATACAGTGCCTACAAGTAGTATTCAACCCCCTGCAGATTTAGCTGGTTGACACATGCGGAATTAACTTGGCATTGTGACATTTGTACTGTAGATCAGCCTGGAAGTGGGAAATGCACTGCAGCAAAAATTTTTGTTTTAATTTTTTTTTTTTTCTTTAAACGTTAAAAGTTAATTCAGAGTGTCATTTATTATTCAACCCCTCAAACCACAAGAATTCTGTTTGGTCCCCCTAAAGTATTAAGAAGTAGTTCAGGCACCAAGAATAATGAGCTTCACATGTGTGGATTAATGATCTCTTTTGCCAGCCTTTTCTGACTATTTAAGACCCTCCCCAAACTTGTGAACACCACTCATACATGGTCAACATGGGAAAGACAAAGGAGCATTCCAAGGCCATCAGAGACAAGATCGTGGAGGGTCACAAGGCTGGCAAGGGGTACAAAACCCTTTCCAAGGAGTTGGCCCTACCTGTCTCCACTGTTGGGAGCATCATCCGTAAGTGGAAGGCTTATGGAACTACTGTTAGCCTTCCACGGCCTGGACAGGCTTTGAAAGTTTCCTCCCGTGCCAAGGCCAGGCTTGTCCGAAGAGTCAAGGCTAACCCAAGGACAACAAGGAAGGAGCTCCGGGAAGATCTCATGGCAGTGGGGACATTGGTTTCAGTCAATACCATAAGTAACGTACTCCACCGCAATGGTCTCCGTTCCAGACGAGCCCGTAAGGTACCTTTACTTTCAAAGCGTCATGTCAAGGCTCGTCTACAGTTTGCTCATGATCACTTGGAGGACTCTGAGACAGACTGGTTCAAGGTTCTATGGTCTGATGAGACCAATATTCTGACTTTGTGGATTGGTGTCAGACTAACTGTCTAGAACTAAATGTAAAGAAAACCAAGGAGATGGTGGTGAGTTATAGAAGGAAAAAGGAAGATTACATACCAATCACCATTGCTGGCCAGGAGGTTGAGATTGTTGAGAGCTACAAATATTTGGGGGTTCACCTTGACAGTAAACTCGATTGGAGGTGTCATACAGAAAAGGTTTACAAGAAGGGAATGAGCAGACTGTACTTTCTGCGGAAGCTCAGGTCGTTCAATGTGTGCAGTAAAATGCTGGAGATGTTCTACCAGTCCGTTGTAGCAAGCGCCATCTTTTTTGCTATCATTTGCTGAGGCAGTAATGTGCGAGTAGCTGACGCTAATAAACTCAACAAACTTATCAAGATGGCAAGCGCAGCTGTTGGCCTCCATCTTGACTCTTTTGAGGAGGTATTGGAGGATAGAATTCAGAAGAAGTGTAGGGCAATAATGAACAATAACACACACCCACTATACGAGCTGTTCTTGAATCAGAAGAGCACATTCAGCAGCCGTCTAATCCTACTAAGGTGCAAGAAGGAGAAATTCAGGAAATCGTTTGTACCTACTGCTATGGGGATGTATAATAATTTCCTAAGGGTGGTAGAAAATAATGACTGATGGCTGGTGTACTAATGTCAATTAACATTATCTTATATATACCTGAACTACACACTTTTATTTATTATGTAATGTTGGTACACCTGTGCAAGATTTGTGTCCTAATATTTTATGTACTGCTGTTTGTATTGCTGCTGTAATACTGTAATTTCCCCCCGGGATCAATAAAGTGTATCGTATCGTATCGTATCGTAAGATGGAGATCTTTGGTGCCAACCACACACGTGACGTTTGGAGACTGGATGGCACTGCATACGACCCCAAGAATACCATTCCTACAGTCAAGCATGGTGGTGGCAGCATCATGATGTGGGGCTGTTTCTCAGACAAGGGGCCTGGCCATCTGGTCCGCATCCATGGGAGGATGGATAGCACGGCCTACCTGGAGATTTTGGCCAAGAACCTCCGCTCCTCCATCAAGGATCTTAAGATGGGTCGTAATTTCATCTTCCAACAAGACAACGACCCAAAGCACACAGCCAAGAAAACCAAGGCCTGGTTCAAGAGGGAAAAAGTCAAGGTGTTGGAGTGGCCTAGACAGTCTCCTGACCTTAACCCAATTGAAAACTTGTGGAAGGAGCTCAATATTAAAGTCCACATGAGACACCCAAAGAACCTAGATAACTTGGAGAAGATCTGCATGGAGGAGTGGGCCAAGATAACTCCACAGACCTGTGCCGGCCTGATCAGGTCTTATAAAAGACGATTATTAGCTGTAATTGCAAACAAGGGTTATTCCACGAAATATTAAACATAGGGGTTGTATAATAATTGACCCACACTTTTATGTTTAAAATTTATTAAAATTCAACTGAGCAACATAACTTTTTGTTTTGTAAGATTTATGCTTCTGTTAATAAATCCTACTCTCGTTTGCAGTTTGAAGGCTCTAACTTATTTGCATCTTATCAAACCAGCTAAGTCTGCAGGGGGTTGAATACTACTTGTAGGCACTGTATCTGTGCGTGCTCAAAGTGTGGTCAATGTATGGCAAATTTTTTTGTAGCCCTGGGTGTGATAGCACGTAAAAACACCAGTACTTTTTTTTTTTAAAAAGGGCACAAGTTAGTGGTACTGGTATCTCTGTGCCATTTCATATCTGTTCATACTCAAAGTGTGGCCAGTGTACGGCAATTTTTTTTGTAGCCCTTGGTGTGATTGCACATAAAAACACCAGGGCACAAATTTGTGGTACTGATATCTGCGTGCCAGCTCATATCTGTGCGTGCTCAACATATGGCCAGTGTACGGAAATTTTTTTTGGTAGCCCTGGCTGTGAGTGCACTTAAAGACAGCACCATGTTGCATTATTTTTAAAAACAGGCCACTTTAACTGTGTGGTCTATCTGTGACATGCCTCATACATCCGTGTGCCAAAATTTGATGCATTTTAGGCCTAACTTCCCTTTTTTGGCCATTCTCTCATTTTCGTTATATCCAGCAGTCTTTTGCATCCACACAATCATAAAAATTTAATCCAGTCTGTGATCTCAGGCTAAGGCCTGGTGTATGTGTGGTGGAAAAATCTTTTCTTGGCAGGCATATGTTGCATAGTTCTGTCAGCTAGCCTTCTTGTAAGCCTTTTTTATTGTGTTCAAACAGTAACAAAAAACAACCCCAAAAAGTTAATCCAGTCTGTGATCTCAGGCTAAGGCCTGGTGTATCAGTGGTGTAAAAATCTTTGCTTCACAGGCATACATTGCATAGTTCTGTCTGCTGTTCTGGTTAAACTCATTCTTTATTTTTTTCAAACAGTAACAAAAAATCAAACCGCAAAAATTAATACAGTCTGTGATCTCAGGCTAAGGTCTGATGTATGTGTGGTGGAAAAATCTTTTCTTGGCAGGCATATGTTGCATAGATCTGTCATCTAGCCTTCTTGTATGCATTTTTTATTGTATTCAAACAGTAACAAAAAACCTAACCCAAAAAATTAATCCAGTCTGTGATTTCAGACTAGGGCCTGGTGTATCTGGTGTAAAAATCTTTGCTTCACAGGCATGCGAAGCATAGTTCTGTCTGCTAGCCTTCTTCTACCCCTTTTTATTGAGTTCAAACAATAAACAAAAACATAACCCAAAAAATTAATAAAGTCAGTTATCTCATGCTGAGGCCTGGTGTATCTGTGGTGTAAATCACTTCGCTTTGCATGTATACTGATCACATATAATTTTTCTCCAAATAAATCCATTTGTATTGAACTTTTCAATTACTTCAGTAGTCCATTTAAAATGGGCAAGGCAAGGGGCAAGGGACGGGGAAGTGGACGTGATGCTGATGGTGCATGCAGAGGCCGAGGCCGTGGCCAAGCTGAAAGTGGGACGCAGCAAAGACCCACATATTCTCACTCAACCTTCCTGTTCCAGTTTCTACGGGAGCTCAGCACACCACTATTGAAGCCAGAGCAGTGTGAAATGGAAGTAGGCTCAATAGCGGATAATGCTTCAAGTCAGTTAGCTACCACCACCACCTCCATGTCTTCCACATGGTCAAGTCTGAGTAGCCATGAGTGTGGACCGGCTATTACCCACCCTGATCCTTCTTCCTCCTACCATGCCGAGTGCCCTGAGACAATAGATTCCACACTCGGACACTCCGAAGAGCTGTTGAGTTTTCCATTTGGGGATTCGTGCCTCTCGGCCGCTCCACTTGAAGCGGGGAAAGATGATATTCCATGTAGCGATGCACAAATCTTTGAGTAGCCACGGTCACAAGAGGTGGACAATGATGAGACACAATTGCCAAAAAGTCAAGAGGAGGAGCAGGGTGCGGATGTGGAAGACGAGGTGGTGGATGACATAGTGACTGACCCAACCTGGGAGGAGGACATGCTGAGCGAGGACAGCAGCACACATGGGGAAGGAGGCATATTACCCCAACAGGCAGGAATAAGCAATGTGTTGGCCGCAGACAGAAGGCGTGCATCCATTCCCCACAACAGCAGCAGGATGGAAGTTGCCATTCCAACTGTTAGATCTTCCCGAGTCTGATTATTTTTTAAAGACTGTGTCGATAACCCCAAACAGGCCATTTGCAACACTTGCCATACCGGCATCAGCAGGGGTAGCAAAACTACCAGCCTGACCACCACCAGCATGATTAGGCACATGGCAGCAAAGCACCCGACTTTGTGGGCCGAACCCCAGGGTCCAGGAACGCTGTCTGCAGGTGGCAACACTGCTTTTTCTACTGTTTTGCGTAAAAGCCAGTCCCCAGTTCAGCGTGCCTGTGAAGATGCCTCGGGCTCTGCACCTGTTGTTGCCCACTTTCAACCAGCATCATCATCAAGCCCGTCCACGTCCTTGTCCCACTGCAGCCTTCAGTTGTCTTTACCCCAGTCATTGGAACGCATGCTGTAATACCCATCCAATGCCCCAGAGGCCACAGTACTTAATTCGCACATTCCTTGACTGTTTGCGCACAAAACGTTGCCTTACGGCTCGTTGAGACAGAAGCTTTCCGCAACCTGATGGTGATGGCCTTCCCAAGGAACTCGGTCCCCAGTCGCCACTTTTTCTCCTGTTGTGCCGTATTGGCATTACATTAGCATGTGTCCCACAACATTACCCGTGCCCTCAACAATGCTGTTACTGGGAATGTACACCTTACCACAAACACGTGGACAAGTGCCTGTGGGCAGGGACGGTACATCTCACTAACGGCACACTGGGTTAAAATAGTGGATGCCGGGACCCAGTCGAAACTTGGGATGGAACACATCCTCCACACGCCAAGGATTGTGGGTCCTACGTCAATCAGGTTTGCCCCCACAGTCTAAAGCTCCTGCACCTCCTCCTCGTCCTTCTCCTCCTCTTCTATATCATCCATCTCAGAAATTAATACATCAGTCCGAAGCTGGAAGCACTGCAGCACTGCCTCTGCCAAACGGCACCAGGCCGTGCTGAAGCTAATCTGCATAGATGACAAACCGCACAATGCAGAAAAGTTGTGGACAGGCGCTGAAAGAGCAGTCAGATATTTGGTTGACACCGCTGAACCTACAGCCAGGCATGGTCGTATGTGACAATGGCCAGAACCTGGTGGTGGCTTTGAGGCAAGGTGAGCTGACACACGTACCTTGCCTTGCCCATGTGCTTAACCTCGTGGTTCAATGTTTTCTAAAAAGCTAACCGGAGCTGCCGGATCTGCTAGTGAAAGTACGCCATCTTTCTGCCCATTTTAGAATGTCAGCTACTGCTTCAAAATATTTATAATTGAGAGTCCTCAGTGGTTGATACCTTTTAATGGCTAACTGAAGAGATGGTAGCAAATTGCAAGCTTTCGAGACTACTCAGGTCTCTTCATCAGGCAAAGACTAATACAAAATCTGAAGAATCACATATTTATACACAACACAGCACAGAAAAAATGCAATAGATGAGACAAGTGACGTGAAGCAGAAGTGTGATTATGGGAGAGGGATGAACAGTTGTGGCAATAAATATTGGACTAGTTCATAGATAAGGAGTGTGAAAGTTTTATTGCCCTCTGATTGGGGTCAGGTAATGTTTTGTGATGTTCTCACAGGGTCTTTGAAGCAAATTCCTTAATTGATGTAATAGGCCATAAATCCATGTGATAGGTTCATTGCAGCATTGAGAGTGTCAAAGGTCACCATCAATTTGTATTCGCAAACTCTCCTGTGTCTCTGAGGTGTGAAATTACCTTTCAGTACAAGAAATTTCATATCCAACATGCTATGACCGGGGATGTAAAAGTGTTTGGCCACAGGTAGATCCATTCTTTTTTCTCTTATTGTGTGGCGATGAGAATTCATCCTTGTTCTCAGTTTTTGCCCTGTCTCCATCACATACCGACCCCCAGTTGGACATTTAGTACAAATAATTAGGTACACCACATTAGATGTGATGCAGCTGAAAGTACCTGGGATCTTGTAGTCCTGATGTGAGTTGGGGATCTTTATCTTGTCCCTGGTCATTATAAATTGACAGGTTTTGCATTACTTCTGGTTGCAAGGAAAGGTTCGTGCAGCTGTTGGAGAGGACAGGGAACTTCTGACAATGATGCTTCTTAGATTTGGGGCTGCCTAAAACACAGTAATGGGGGGTCTGGAAATATGGATTGTAATAGGGCATTTTTTTGTAGTAAAGGTTGTAGATTCCATGCAGCTCCCCTTAGCATCTCGAGATTTTTATTGTAGGTGACCACTAGAGGCACCCGGTTATTTTCTTCTTTAGTTTTCTAATGTAGCAGGTGATTCCTTGATATTCTGGTGGCTCTTGTAATTTGGTTTTCAATTGTTCTTGGATGGTAGCCCTGATTAAAAAAGGTCTTTCTAAGGTGACCAAGGTGTTCATCTCTATCCATGGGGTTGGAACAAATACGGTTGTATCTGATGGCTTGGCTGTAGACAATAGAGTTTTTTATGTGTTTTGGATTGAAACTGTCCCATTTAAGGTATGTTGGACGGTCGATTGGCTTCTGATACAGGGATG
Organism: Oophaga sylvatica; assembly: GCA_033576555.1. Taxonomy (NCBI): domain Eukaryota; kingdom Metazoa; phylum Chordata; class Amphibia; order Anura; family Dendrobatidae; genus Oophaga; species Oophaga sylvatica. The sequence goes on from JARQOD010000003.1 coordinate 468,612,668, forward strand.
TCTCTTTTTCATTGTTCTTTAGCTTAATGATGGTGTTCAAAAAGTTAACTTCAGTGCTGGAGTAGTTGAGTGTTGAAATGATGGTGGGATGAAATTGATTGAACTGTTCATGGAACGTCTTTAGCTGTTGCTCAGACTCCGTCCAGATGATTAGAATGTCATCAATGTAGCGGTAGTAGGCAGAGGCCTGATGGGACATGAGGACAAAAAGTCGTTTTCAAGCTTGGCCATGAAAAGATTTGCATACTGTGGAGCCATTTTACTTCCCATCGCTGTGCCAGTCTCCTGTAAATAGATCTTGTTGTCAAATTCAAAGTAATTGTGGGTGAGGATGAATTTTGTGAGTTTCACCACAGAATCAGCATCATTCTCGGTGTTTTCCATGAAGACTTTGCAGGCATTTAATCCATCCTGGTGTGGGATATTAGAGTACAAAGATTCCACATCCATGGTGGCCAGGATGGTTCCTTCTGGTAGTGGACCTATTGCTGCTAGTTTATTCAGTAGGTCAGTTGTGTCCTGAATGTAGCTGGGTGTATCCTTTACCAGGGGTTTAAGAATACCCTCTACCCATACAGATACCTGCTCAGTAAGGGTGTCCACACATGAAATAATCGGCCTCCCTGGATTTCCAGCTTTGTGGATTTTGGGAAGCATGTAGAATGTCCCTGTTCTTGGACTCTCTGGTATCAGGTCATCGGCTCTTATGGATTTGTCAGGCAGACAAGATACCAACTTGCTTAGTTCCTTGTAATAGTCCTATGTAGGGTCCGACTCCAGTTTTCTGTAGTAGCGCGTGTCCGTAAGTTGTCTGTTTACTTCCTTCATATAGTCTGATGTGTTCATCATGACTATTGCACCTCCCTTGTCAGCAGGTTTAATGATGATTTCTTTGTTGGTTTTCAGAGACTGTATAGCCTTTCTCTCCTGGGCACTGATGTTGGATGCTTGTCTCCTGTTGGTGTCTATGATGGTGGATATTTTCAAATATCTGAATGAGTCTATATATTTATCCAAATGATGGTTGTGTCCAGGAGGAGATGTCCAGTCTGACCTCTTCTTGGTTGTTGGGAACCCTTTTCCTTCAGTCCGAGTGTTTTCTGAATCTTCTTTATCATTGAAGTATTCCCTCAGGCACAGTCTCCTGAAAAAATGTTCCATATCACTGCAGAGTTCAGTTTTATCCAGAGTCCTCTAGAAAGCATGGCCAAATCCACCTTGCTGGGTTTGTAATCCGAGAGATTGATGACACAGATGCTTTTGTGTCTGGAATGGAGTGGTTGTCCAGGTTGTCAGGTTTTGGTTTTGTTTTGTATCTGTTTGTATAGAGTCCTGAATTGAGGCTCAATCTGTGTAGTTTCTTTTCCTTGTTATGAATCAGAGAGGTCCGTAGTTTGTTGTATTATTGTTGTAATTTTTGCTCTGTGCTTTCTGTAAGTGTTTTCCTCAGACTTTCAAATTGCCTTTGGACTTTACTCCTTATGCTGTAGCAGACATGCAAAAGATGGTTCCTTAGTCTCTCAGACGTCCTGTGACAAAGGTTTTGTGCATAATGGGTATTGTAGGTGTGAAGAATTGGGTTTGTAATCCAGAGTCCATTGGGAATTAAATTCTCCTTTTTGCATTTAGATAAGAAAAAATGTCGCTGTCCATTTGTGCGCGTTTCTTCAGAAGTGGTTTTAGTTCCATAAAGATGCGGTACATTCTGGTATCCTCCATTTTGATACAGTAAAGATGTATATCTTAGTACCGTGTTAGCCAGTAGATAGAAAAATATTTAGAATTGAGAGTCCTCAGTGGTTGATACCTTTTAATGGCTAACTGAAAAGATGGTAACAAATTGCAAGCTTTCGAGACTACTCAGGTCTCTTCATCAGGCAAAGACTAATACAAAATCTGAAGAATCACATATTTATACACAAAACAGCACAGAAAAAATGCAATAGATGAGACAAGTGACGTGAAGCAGAAGTGTGATTATGGGAGAGGGATGAACAGTTGTGGCAATAAATATTGGACTAGTTCATAGATAAGGAGTGTGAAAGTTTTATTGCCCTCTGATTGGGGTCTGGTAATGTTTTGTGATGTTCTCACAGGGTCTTTGAAGCAAATTCCTTAATTGATGTAATAGGCCATAAATCCATGTGATAGGTTCATTCCAGCATTGAGAGTGTCAAAGGTCACCATCAATTTGTATTCGCAAACTCTCCTGTGTCTCTGAGATGTGAAATCACCTTTCAGTACAAGTAATTTCATGTCCAACATGCTATAACCGGGGATGCAAAAGTGTTTGGCCACAGGTAGATACATTCTTTTTTCTCTTATTGTGTGGCGATGAGAATTCATCCTTGTTCTCAGTTTTTGCCCTGTCTCCCCCACATACAGACCCCCAGTTGGACATTTGCTGTTAGCCTCCTCCTTATCCTTATCATCCACAACCAGTATAACACCAGGACGAAGGGATTGCGTGATACAAAAGTAACTACATTTTTGGCAAGGGTATTATATAATATTTCTATTTATATCACTGTTTCTGAGCTGTTGCTAGGGACAAACTCGTTTTCCTGCAATGTCTCTTCCTTATGTCCGACCACATGACCTGGCTGAACGTGTTCTGTATTGTTATAGGCCGGTGAATTTTGGGCAAAGGTGGCTGTGATGGCAATAGTAAATTTTAAAAAAGGTACTCCCCATTGGTGAAACCACATCGTTGTTGGCAAAGACTTCATTACTTTTGAGTACCTTAAAGAGCTCATTTGAAAGCTCCTTTTTGTGCTGCCTGGTTGCTCACATTGGACAGAATACACTTCATATACATTTTATAAAGCAATGCTGTTAGTTAGGCTCAGTAGTTCATTACAAATATTTCTTTGTACACTATATTTGTTTCTCTCTTTGAGAGCCATAACTTTTTTAGCAGCATCAAATGGTAAGAGTTCAATACAAAAAAGTGATGGCTGAATGCTTGTAGATGCAGAGGACTTAATCAATTTTTAAAGCGATAACTTCTATGCGTGAGACTGCATGTTCCTTCTTTACTGGATTATAAACTGGAAGATAAAAAAAGGATCTTATTATCTCTAAATTACTTTGTTGAAAGCCTCTGTGATCATCTATGGTGTCTCCAATATTTACTCTGTAGCTGAAAGGAATAGTTAGGGAAAATTAAGCATGGTCACAGTTATGTTTTCGAACATCTTATAACATATTTGTGCACTTCTCCCTTGCATTTCAGCAATACATAGTAGCAGTTGTTTTTTACATAAATTGCCAGTAGATCCTGGGAAAGTTGATTGTAATGATTCTCCTGAGTACTCAATGGGTTAAGCTTCTGTTTTTCTTGAAAGGCTGAAAAAACATATGATCGCTGTTGATCGTCATAGTCACCTGAAAAAAATTCTTCATAGAGGGTCACATCATACCATAAAAAATTACGAAATGTTTGTCGTCCAACAATATATTGCATCCTGTTCTCAACATATTGTCACAGGTTTCCATAACCATTTGCAATTACAGGAAGGCTTTGACAGCTTGAGGTTTCAGGGTACACTTTAAAAATGTTTCTAGATTTTTTTAAACTGTCTCCTGTCCACAATCACGTTATTCAGACTGCATTGTTGCTTTATCTCAAGAGCTTTAATGAAAGCATCCATAATTTTCTTACACAATTAGTTTAGAGATTTGTTACGATTTTAAAGAATCTGTATCACTAGTTTTTTGCCCAATTTAGGTGGAACAGATGCAGATTCTTTGTTTCTTTTTCCTTACAGGCAGTCCAATTTTTGACAAAGGTGTCTATGATGCCCAGAGTATAGTATTTAAAAATGTGTACCCCCCCCATTGGGAAATGGTTGACAGCCCATGCACTGCATGTATGTGCATTATAAGTCCAAGAGACCCCGTCCTTTAACTTGAGCACATTTTTTACTGAGCCCTTTTCAATGTCTACCTCTTATCTATGATTACATGACCATGGTAAATATGTTCTCTGCTGTTTACAGAAATACAATTTGAGTCAAGGGTGTCTATGATGGTAATAATATTTTTTTTGCAATGTTCCTCACCATGGGAAATGTTTGTCAGCCCATGCACTGCGTGTATGAGCATAACTAGTCTAGGAGACCCGGTCCTTTACATTTGGCCTACTTGTTACTGAGGCCTTCATTACTGTCTTCTTCTTAACAGCCAATAGATGACCAGGGAGAACGTGTTCTGTGCTGTTATAGACAGTACAATTTTGGGCAAGTGTGTCTGTGATCACAACAGTATATTTTTAACAAAGGTACCCCCATGTGTAAACCACATCCTGGTTTGCAAATACTTCAGAGGATTTGCGTGCTTTAAAGACTTCACTTGTAGAGATGAGCGACTTTGCCTCTGGGAGGGTCGAGTTGGGTTTCGCACCACCCGACTTTCCCAAAAGTCGAGTCGAACAAAATCGGCCGACTATCGGAAAAAGTTGAAGGTCCGACTGAAACACGACCCGACCCCAATGCAAGTCAATGGGGGAGAAAAGTCAGCAGGGAGTGGAGAACAGTAAACAAACGTACAGTGCCAATTTCAATGTCAGCGACATCAATTCTTATTACTTAAGCTTGTCAACCTTAATTTACTTTATAATAATAGTTTTCGTGGGCCCCTGGCGGAAGAGTCTCAGTGGGCCCCTTTAACACATATCACAATTCATGATGCTCCAATACGGCAGAGAAATATAGTTATAGTACAATGCCAAATACTTCACTTCTTACATTACATGAATGATATCTATTGTAAATTCTACAATAGCTCAAAAACTGGACAGTATAGTCCTTCATACAGTATTATGGCCACCACAAAGTGCGCCATACAGAATAATGAGCCCCATATATCGTTCCATACAGAATTTGTCCCATATAATGTTCCATACAGTATATGATAAGCTCCACATAATGCTCCAGTATATGATGGTCCCCATATAATGTGCCATATAGTATAGGACGGTCCCCATAGAGTATAATGAGTCCCACATATTGCTCCATACAGTATAATGAGTAGAGTTGAGCGAAACAGGTCAGTAATAATTCAAAAGTCGCCGACTTTCACCAAAGTCGGGTTTCGTTGGCCGAAAAAACGACCATAGTGTGCAGTCGGCCATGTGGTCGGCAAAACGAGTGCCAAAGTTGAATTTCCCAGAATGCTTTCAGGCGCCTTTTTTCAGCCAATGAGCAAGGACTTACACTGTGGGCAACGAGATGACATGAGCAGCGTACACCACCATCTTACAGAAGGGCTTTGCAGTGATTGGCTTGCTTTGGGGGGTGTCATAGTGTCTGTAAAAGCCCTGAGCGCCAACCTCCATTTTACTTCTGCCGATATTAACAGTAGGGAGAGGTTGCTGAAGCTGTTTATCAGTAGGGAGAGAGTTAGGGCTGGAAAGAGAAGTTCTTCTGTGCTTGTGCTGATAGCAATTGTGCTGTACAGTTAGTGTGCAGTGACATGGGAGGATTTTCTTGTGTGCAACAGCGCTGGTTATTAGGCTGCATGATAGCTGTATTGCTATGTGTACACTGCTGTGCAGACTGCTTTTTAAACAGCACTAATACTTTTATTATTTTTTTCTGCACAGTTACCGACCGTTCATTTTTTCCCACAGCGTATAGAGCTGTACACTACTCAGACACTAAAGTGTACCAGCTGGTATCACGGACAAATACATGCTGACTATCTGTGTGTGACTCCGGAAATATATACGGAGATTGCAATTTTCCCCCTACACCGTATACAGCTGTACGCTTCTGAGACAGTACCATATATCTGCTCTTTGTATTACGGTGCAATCCATACTGAGAGAGCGTCTGTGTGTGACTCTGGAAATGTATACAGAGATTGAAATTTTCCCCTACACCGTATACAGCTGTACACTTCTGAGACAGTACCGTATATCTGTTCTTTGTATTACGGTGAAATCCATACTGAGAGAGCGTCTGTGTGTGACTCCGGAAATATATACAGAGATTGAAATTTTCCCCTACACCGTATACAGCTGTACGCTTCTGAGACAGTACCGTATATCTGCTCTTTGCATTACGGTGAAATCCATACTGAGTGAGTGTCTGTGTGTGACTCCGGAAATATATAATGAGATTGCAATTTTCCCCTACACTGCATACAGCTGTACAGTTCTGAGACAGTACCGTATATCTGCTCTTTGTATTACGGTGAAATCCATACTGAGAGAGCGTCTGTATGTGACTCAGGAAATATATACGGAGATTTAAATTTTTCCCTACACAGTATACAGTCGTGGCCAAAAGTATTGGCACCCCTGCAATTCTGTCAGATAATACTCAGTTTCTTCCTGAAAATGATTGCAATCACAAATTATTTGCTATTTTTATCTTCATTTAATTTGCTTGCAAGGAAAAAACACAAAAGAGAATGAAGCAAAAATCAAATCCTTGATCATTTCACACAAAACTCCAAAAATGGGCCAGACAAAAGTATTGGCACCCTCAACCTAATACTTGGTTGCACAACCTTTAGCCAAAATAACTGCGAACAACCACTTCCGGTAACCATCAATGAGTCTCTTAGAATGCTCTGCTGGAATTGTAGACCATTCTTCTTTGGCAAACTGATCCAGGTCCCTGATATTTGAAGGGTGCCTTCTTCAAACTGCCACTTTGAGATCTCTCCACAGGTGTTCTATGGGATTCAGGTCTGGACTCATTGCTGGCCACCTTAGAAGTCTCCAGTGCTTTCTCTCAAACCATTTTATAGTGCTTTTGGAAGTGTATTTTGGATCATTGTCCTGCTGGAAGACCCATTACCTCTGAGGGAGACCCAGCTTTCTCACACTGGGCCACACATTATGCTGCAAAATTTGTTGGTAGTCTTCAGACTTCATAATCCATGCACACGGTCAAGCAGTCCAGTGCCAGAGGCAGCAAAGCAACCCCAAAACATCAGGGAACCTCGGTCATGTTTGACTGTAGGGACCGTGTTCTTTTCTTTGAATGCCTCTTTTTTTTCCTGTACACTCTATGTTGATGGTTTTTCCCAAAAAGCTCGACTTTTGTCTTATCTGACCAGAGAACATTCTTCCATAACGTTTTAGGCTTTCTCAGGTAAGTTTTGGCAAACTCCAGCCTGGCATTTTTATGTCTCGGGGTAAGAAGTGGGGTCTTCCTGGGTATCCTACCATACAGTCCCTTTTCATTCAGACGCCGACGGATAGTACGGGTTGACACTGTTGTACCCTCGGACTGCAGGGCAGCTTGAACTTGTTTGGATATTAGTCGAGGTTCTTTATCCACCATCCGCACAATCTTGCATTGAAATCTCTCGTCAATTTTTCTTTTCCTTCCACATCTAGGGAGGTTAGCCACAGTGCCATGGGCTTTATTCTTCTTGATGACACTGCGCACGGAAGACACAGAAACATTCAGGTCTTTGGAGATGGACTTGTAGCCTTGAGATTGCACATGCTTCCTCACAATTTGGTTTCTCAAGTCCTCAGACAGTTCTTTGGTCTTCTTTCTTTTCTCCATGCTCAATGTGGTACACACAAGGACACAGGACAGAGGTTGAGTCAACTTTAATCCATGTTAACTGGCTGCAAGTGTGATTTAGTTATTGCCAACACCTGTTAGGTGCCACATGTAAGTTACAGGTGCTGGTGATTACACGAATTAGAGAAGCATTTCATGATTTTTCAAACAGTGCCAATACTTTTGTCCACCCCCTTTTTTAGGTTTGGTGTGGAATTATATCCAATTTGGCTTTAGGTCAATTCTTTTTGTGTTTTTTCATTGAAGACAAACTAAATAAAGATAATAATACCAAAGAATTTGTGTTTGCAAACATTTTCAGGAAGAAACTGAGTATTATCTGAAAGAATTGCAGGGGTGCCAATATTTTTGGCCACCACTGTACAGCTGTTCGCTTCTTATACAGTACCATATATCTGCTGGAATTTTGGTACATTTTCCCAAACATGAGGAAGTATGGTGGAAGAGGCCGTGGACGTGGGCGGGGAGGGCCAGCTGGGACTGATGGTGGTGGTGGTGGTGCATCTGCTGATGGTGCCAAAAGCACAATAGCAACTAAGGCAGGAGGTGTTGAGCCTGCGTCATCATCTGGCTCCAGAAGGACTGGAAGGCTCCCTTTTCTGGGAGTAGGTAAACCGCTTTTAAAGCCGGAGCATCAGGAACAGGTTTTGGCTTACATTGCCGAAACAGCCTCCAGCTTTATCGCCTCCTCTTCTGAAGTTTCAATGCAAGCACTGAGTTATCAGTGCAGGCTCCTGGTCAGAAACAATATCTTTACTTGTGTCCTTCACCCCCACCACAAGTGAAGGATGCTGCAGGCCACACTTCAGCGTACTCACTGGAGCTCTTTTCACATACCATGCCTGGGTTATCAAGTGAAATCCTGAATTCCCCAGTTCAAGATGAATATGGCATGGAGTGCACTAATGCACAGCAACTACTATCTGATTCTGCTGGTACATTCACCCAGAGCACTGCATTGCCCTCGCAGTCTACTAAGCCAGAATCTGACCCTGATGAAACTCAGGTGCCCTTCCCGCATACTCTAATTTCTTACACGGTGACACAGAGGAAGGTGCAGATGAAATTGAATAGGAGGTGATGGATGACCCAGTTGTTGACCCGGATTGGCATCCATTGGGGAAGAGGGTGCTGCTGGCAATAGCTCAGAAGAGGAGGAGGATCCGCAGCAGGCATCTACATCACAGCTGCGGTTATCTGGCAGGCCCGTAGTAGACAAAAAACTTGTTAAAAAAACAAAAAGAGTTGCAGGACAGCTTGGTCAGACAGTCAAATTAGCACAGCATGCAAACCCTGCAAGTTTATTCCATAATAGGAAGAGTGCATTGTGGCACTTTTTTGACCAAAATCCTATTGATGAGGCAAAGGTTATCTATAAGAAATGCGGAAGGACCTTTAGCCGAGGGAAAAATCTCTGAAAATTGAATACCAGTTGCATGCTTAGTCATTGAAACACCATGCACTTGCAAGCGTGGACGGACTACAAAACCTCACTGGCTTTGAATGCCTACATTGCCAAACTGATCTCATTAGAGATGATGCCCTTCCGTTTGGTTGAAAGCGCAGCATTCCGAGAGCTCATGGCCTATGCTGTCCCACACTATGACCTACCCAGTCGGCACTTCTTTTCTAGAAAAGCCATCCCTGCTCTCCACCTGCATGTGAAAGACCGCATTGTCAATGCACTCAATTAGTGAGTGGAAAGGTGCACCTCACAACAGATACATAGGCCAGTAGGCATGGCCAGGGCCGTTACATGTCCATCACTGCGCACTGGGTTATTGTGGTGGATGCAGGGTCCACAGGGACAGCGGCGGTGGGACAGTGCTGCCTAGCCCACTGTATAGGCAACAGTTGGCTGTAGGTGTTCAACCCTCCTCCTCCTCCTCCTCCAGAAGCAAAAGCTCATCGACAGAGCGCAGTCGCATGAGCACTCCATCCGCAGCTGCCAGTGTTGCACACGAGATGTCCTACTATCGAACAGCTAGTGGTAAGCGTCAGCAGGCTGTTTTAACCCCTTAACGACCAAGTCATTTTGTAGGTTAAAGACCAGGCCAATTTTTACAATTCTGACCACTGTCACTTTATGTGCTTATAACTCTGGAACGCTTCAACGGATCTTGGCGATTCTGAGATTGTTTTCTCGTGACATATTGTACTTCATGACAGTGGTAAAATTTCTTCAATTTTGCAATTTTCAAATTTTTAATTTTTATGCCATTAAGTCTGAGAGATATGTCGCAAAATATAGTTAATAAATAACATTTCCTACATGTCTACTTTACATCAGCACAATTTTGGAACCAAAATTATTTTTTGTTAGGAAGTTATAAGTGTTAAAAGTTGACCAGCAATTTCTCATTTTTCCAACAAAATTTACAAAACCATTTTTTTTAGGGACCACCTCACATTTGAAGTGAATTTGAGGGGTCAATATGACAGAAAATACCCAAATGTTACACCATTCTAAAAACTGCACCCCTCAAGGTGTTCAAAGCCACATTCAAGAAGTTTATTAACCCTTTAGGTACTTCACAAGAATTGAAGCAATGTGGAAGGAAAAAATGAACATTTAACTGTTTTTTCCAAAAAATTTTCTTTCGACACAATTTTTTAAATTTTGTCAAGGGTATCAGTAGAAAATGAACCACAATATTTGTTGTAAAATTTCTCCTGAGTACACTGATACCCCATGTGTGGGGAAAAACCAAACCTTAGGCACACGGCAGTGCTCAGAAGGGAAGGAGCATCATTTGAGATTTTGAATGTCAAATTGGCTGGAATCGAGAACGGACACCATGTCGCGTTTGGAGAGTCCTTGATGTACCTAAACAGTGGAAACCCCCTATAAGTGACCCCATTTGGAAACTAGACCCCCCCAAGAAACTTATCTAGATTTGTGGTGAGCACTTTGAACCCGCAAGAGCTTCACAGAAGGTTATAACGTAGAGCCGTAAAATTTAAAAATCATATTTTTTCCACAAAAATTATCTTTTCACCCCCAATTTTTATTTTTCAAAGGATAAAAGTACCCAAAAGTTATTGTGCAATTTGTCCTGAGTACGCTGATAGCCCATATGTGGGGGTAAACCACTATTTGGGTGCATGGCAGAGCTCGGAAGGGAAGCAGCGCCATTTGACTTTTTTGGCAGGAATTGAGAGTGGACGCCATGCCGCATTTGGAGTGTCCCTGTGTGCCCCCACAAGTGACCCCATTTTGGAAACTAGACCCCCCAAGGAACTTATCTAGATGTGTGGTGAGTAGTGTTGAGCGATACGATACCGCAAGTATCGGGTATCGGCCGATATTAGCTCTATCGGCCTTTCGATACTTAGTTCCGATATTTTCGTCTTATCGGATACCGGAATCGGGATTGTCACTGTCACTGTCAGTGTCCGTCGGTCGGGTCTGTCAGGAGTCAGCGGCACTTACCTGGCAGAAGATCTCCGGTGGTCACGTCCTGGACTGCTTCATGGCCGCCATCATCTTTCCCCGGCGGTCACATGCAGTTTCTCGCGATAACTGCAGTGACTGCTGGGTAATCCCGGCCGTAAAGCAGTCAGTCCGATGATGTCACCGCCAGGGAAGCAGGTAATCAGCTGTGCTGCGTCGTGATGACAGGCTCTGCCTGTCATTGCGATGTAGCAGAGCTGGATCGTCGTGGGACTGTCGTTACTATGGACTGCGTCGGACAGGTGGTATACTGTTGGTTTGTTTTTTTTCTTTTTTACAGGAGATCGATGGCGTCGCAGGAATGAGAGTATAATAAAAGAAATGAAAACTGTGTTGTCTCTTATTTCATTAAAAGACTTTTTTCTGTTTTTGTCTTTTTTTTATACATTTAATAACTTTGGGATTAATAATGGATCGGTGTCTTATTGACACCTCTCCATTATTAAGCGGGCTTATTGTCACCGTGCAATCAACGGTGACATTAACCCCTTATTACCCCACTTGCCACCGCTACAGGGCAGTGGGAAGAGCCGGGTAAAGTGCCACAATTGGCACATCTTTTGATGCGCCAAATGTGGGGCTGCTGTAGCCTGGTATTATCAGGCTGTTGAGGGCCAAAATCCATGGGCCTTGACAGTCTTTTAATACCAGGCCGCAGCAGTCTGCATTTTACTTGGCTGGTTAACAAAAATAGGGGGACCCCTACGCCGTTTTTTTTTCGAGGGGATCCCCTATTTTTGTTAACCAGCCAAGCTAAGCAGACTGCTGTGGCCTGGTATTATCAGGCTTGCAAGGTCCATGGATATTGGATCCTTACCAGCCTGAAAAACCAGGCCTCAGCGGTCTGCTTCATCTGGCTGGTTAACAAAAATAGGGGGGACCCCACGCCAATTTTTTTCGAGGGGATCCCCTATTTTTGTTAATCAGCCAAGATATTCAGACTGCTGTGGCCTGGTATTATCAGGCTGGCAAGGTCCATGGATCTTGGCTCCTTAACAGACTGAAAATCCAGGCCTCAGCGGTCTGCTTCATCTGGCTGGTTAACAAAAATAGGGGGGACCCCACACCAATTTTTTTCGAGGGGATCCCCTATTTTTGTTAACCAGCAAAGATAAGCAGACTGCTGTGGCCTGGTATTATCAGGCTGGCAAGCAGGGTCGGACTGAGCCACCGGGACACCGGAGAAACCTCCGGTGGGCCCCAGCTCCTGCGTGGTGGGCCCTGATTGAAAGGATAGGTCGCGGGCAGAGGGGCGGTGGCCCCGGGCCCCGCGCTCTGAGGGGGCCCACCCGGAGCTACGCTACAGTAACTTTATCGGCGTGCACAGCACGCCGATACAGTTACATTCTGCGGCAGAGCAGGGAGAATCGATCTTCCTGGTCTGCCGCCCAGAAGCTATGGGGCCTGAACAGGCGTTGGGGGGCCCGGTGCCAGGAGTGGGCCCCCCAACCGTCATCGGAGGGTCAGCTGTATCGGCATGGGTACGGTTGGGGCGAGGATATGGGTGTGATTAGCTGTGAAATGGGTGTGGTCGGGTGTGGCTTAAAATTTGCAGCGGCGCGCTATGCGCGCCACAGCCTTTGACCCTCTTTCCTGTCTTCAAAATTTGGGAGGTATGCTGTATGACCTCCCTACAACTTCTGGGCATGCTCCTGATGAGCGCGACGGATGGTCTCCTGAGGGATCTCCTCCCACACCTGGACTAAAGCATCCACCAACTCCTGGACAGTCTGTGGTGCAACGTGGCATGGCCTAAAATTTGCTGCAGCAGGCACAGCGTGCCACAGCCTTTGTCCATCTTTCCCTTCTTCAAAGGTTGGGAAGTATGATGGTGGGCCCCAAGAATAATTTTTCTCTGGTGGGCCCAAGGTACTCCAGTCCAACGCTGCTGGCAAGGTCCATGGATCTTGGCTCCTTAACAGCCTTAACCCCTTCCCGACCCATGACGCCGACGTCGGCGTCATGAAAACCTGTGCCATCCCGACCCATGACGCCGACGTAGGCGTCATGCTATAAATCATGTTACTGCGGGTCAGGGGTACGGGGTCACTGAAAGGTCACCCGACCCGCAGTAACAGGACCCTTACTGCATCACCACAGGGGGGTTGGCTTAACCCCCACGTGGCCACGATCGCTCTGATTGGCTGTTAAAAGTGAAACTGCCAATCAGAGCGATTTGTAATATTTCACCAATGAAACTGGTGAAATATTACAATCCAGCCATGGCCGATGCTGCAATAGCATCGGCCATGGCTGGAGACCGCGATCAGACCCCCCCACACCATGTTACGGCGGTGATCGGCCGCCGCCATCGAAAGATGGCAGCGATCGGTCACCGCCGTCGCTGTCTGCTCCCCTGCTCCTGCGATCACCCACCCTCACCTTCCGATCACCCACCCTCACCTTCCGACGTCCCCTACTCACCTCTCCCGGTCCACCGATGTCCCTGGATCCGTCCCGGCGGCTGCCCGGGATTCTTCATGGGCGCCGCCATCTTGGAAAATGGCGGGCGCATGCGCAGTGCGCCCGCCGGCCGGCGCATGCACAGTGCGCCCTCCATTGTAAAAAAATTTATTTTGATCACTGTGATAAACTATAAGTGAATAAATATTGGCACAGTTCAACAAGAGGTGCTACCAGTAGGTTCCCAAACCTTATAATCATGTAACAAAAACTGGGCACACTCAGAATTGTGTAAATTAAATTTAAAACGTGCACCTGATCACTAGTAACAGACGTTTCGGTCTATATTGACCTTCATCAGTGTACTAAAATAAACATAATAAGTGATCAATATTTGTTATGAAACAGAAATGAGGTATATACACATATATACAGAGTCATAGGATTATTAGGATACTCGCAACAGAGGGCATCCAATATCATAGCTGTCCAAAATATTCAGTATTGAGAAAATGCTAAATAGAACATTGTATAAGCTGCAGACATACCTAGTGGCAGTGTATACCCAATTTCACCTTTTGAGCGGTATGTTTATTTTCCATCACCCACGAATAGATATTATGGGCATCATATACCTTTACTCACTGGTAATAAACTGTCACAGTGATCAAAATAAAAAAAAAGTAAATGAACCCCCCCCCGTCATAGGTAGGGACAAATAATAAAAAAAAAATATTTTTTTTTTTTCCTAGCGGATTTTGCTGCTGATCCGCAGCTGATTTTGCTGCTGATCCGCGGCGGATTTCGCGGCGGATCCGCGGCTGATTTCGCTGCTGATCCGCGGCGGATTTCGCTGCGGATCCGCGGCGGATTTCGCTGAGGATCCGCGGCGGAAATCGCTGCTGATCCGCGGCTGATTTCGCTGCTGATCCGCGGCGGATTTCGCTGCTGATCCGCGGCGGATTTCGCTGCTGATCCACGGCGGATTTCGCTGCTGATCCGCTGCGGATTTCGCTGCTGATCCGCGGCGGATTCGCTGCTGATCCGCGACTGATTTCGCTGCGGATCCACGGCTGATTTCGCTGCTGATCCGCGGCGGATTTCGCTGCTGATCCGCAACTGATTTTGCTGCTGATTCGCTGCTGATCCGCGGCGGATTTCGCTGCTGATCCGCGGCGGATTTCGCTGCTGATCCGCGGCGGATTCGCTGCTGATCCGCTGCGGATCCGCGGCTGATTTCGCTCCTGATCTGCGGCGGATTTCGCTGCGGATCCACGGCTGATTTCGCTGCTGATCCGCGGCGGATTTCGCTGCTGATCCGCAACTGATTTTGCTGCTGATTCGCGGCGGATCCGCGGCAGATTTCGCTGCTGATCCGCGGCGGATTTCGCTGCTGATCCGTGACGGATTTCACTGCGGATCCGCTACTGATTTCGCTGCGGATCCGCGACTGATTTTGCTGCGGACGGATTTCGCTGCTGATCCGCGGCGGATTTCGCTGCTGATCCGCGGCAGATTTCACTGCTGATCCGCGGCGGATTTCGCTGCGGATCCGCGACTGATTTCGCTGCGGATCCGCGACTGATTTCGCTGCGGATCCGCGACTGATTTCGCTGCGGATCCGCGGCGGATTTCGCTGCTGATCCGCGACTGATTTTGCTGCTGATTCGCTGCGGATCCGCGGCGGATTTCGCTGCTGATTCGCGGCGGATTTCGCTGCTGATCCGCAACTGATTTTGCTGCTGATTCGCGGCGGATCCGCGGCGGATTTCGCTGCTGATCCGCGGCGGATTTCGCTGCTGATCCGTGGCGGATTTCGCTGCGGATCCGCTACTGATTTCGCTGCGGATCCGCGACTGATTTCGCTGCGGACGGATTTCGCTGCTGATCCGCGGCGGATTTCGCTGCTGATCCGCGGCGGATTTCGCTGCTGATCCGCGGCGGATTTCGCTGCGGATCCGCGACTGATTTCGCGCGGATCCGCGATGATTCGCTGCGGATCCGCGACTGATTTCGCTGCGATCCGCGGCGGATTTTTGCTGATCGCGACTGATTTCGCTGCTGATTCGCGGCGATTCGCTGCTGATTCGCGGCTGATTCGCTGCTGATCCGCGGCTGATTTCGCTGCTGATCCGCGGCGGATTTCGCTGCTGATCCACTGCGGATTCGCCGCTGATCCGCGGCGGATTTCGCCGCTGATCCGCGGCGGATTTCGCCGCTGATCCACGGCTGATTTCGCTGCTGATCCGCGGCTGATTTCGCTGCTGATCCGCGGCGGATTTCGCTGCTGATCCATGCGGATTCGCCGCTGATCCACGGCTGATTTCACTGCTGATCCGCGCGGATTTTGCTGCTGATCCGCGGCGGATTTTGCTGCTGATCCGCGGCGGATTTTGTTGCTGATCCGCGACTGATTTTGCTGCGGATCCGCGGCTGATTATCTGCTGATTCATCTGCGCTAGCGGGTATAGCATAACGTGATCGCGTTATGCTATACCGTTACCAGCCGGTCAACGCTACGTGTTGAACGGGCTGGTAAAACGCAATATGAACCCAGCCTTAGGGTTAGAACTAGGGTTAGGGTTAGCATTAGGGTTAAGGTTAGAATTACGGTTAGGGTTGGAATTTGAGTTAGGGTTGGAATTAGGGTTAGGGTTGGAATTAGGGTTAGGCTTGTAGTTAGGTTTATGGTTAGAGTTGGGATTAGGGTTAGGGGTGTGTTGGGGTTAGGGTTATGATTAGGGTTTGTATTAGGGTTAGGTGTGTGTAGGGGTTAGGGTTGGGGTTAGGGGTGTGTTGGGGTTAGTGTTGGAGTTAGAATTGAGGGGTTTCCACTATTTAGGCACATCAGGGGGTCTCCATACGCGACATGGCGCCACCATTGATTCCTGCAAATTTTGCGTTCAAAAAGTCAAACAGTGCTCCCTTTATTCCAAGCCCCGACGTATGCCCAAACAGTGGTTTATCCCCACATATGAGGTATCAGCGTACTCTGGAAAAATTGCACAACAACTTTGGGGGTTCTAATTTCTCCTGTTAACATTGGGGAAAAAATTGTGGACCAAAAATTATTTTTGTGGAAAAAAAATGATTTTATATTTTCACGGCTCTGCGTTATAAACTTCTGTGAAGGACTTGGAGATTCAAAGTGCTTATCACACATCTATAGGAGTTCCTTGGGGGATCTAGTTTCCAAAATGGGGTCACTTGTGGGGAGTTTCTACTGTTTAGGCACATCAGGGACTCTGCAAACGTAACATGACGCCCGAAGACCATTCCATCAAGTGGGCATTTCAAAACGTCACTACTTCCCATCCAAGCCCCGACGTGTGCCCATACAGTAGTTTTCTCCAACATATGGGATATCAGCATACTCAGGACAAATTGGACAACAACTTTTGGGGTCTAATTTCTCATGTTACCCTTGGGAAAATAAAAAAATTGGGGACTAAAAGATCCTGATTGTGGAAAAAATATGATTTTTTTATTTTCATGCCCGGGCGTTATAAACTTCTGTGTAGCCCTTGGGGGTTCAAAGTGCTCACCACACATCTAGATAAGTTCTTTGCGGGGTCTAGTTTCCTAAATGGGGTCATTGTGGGGAGTTTCTACTGTTTAGGCATATCAGGGGCTCTGCAAACGTAGCAAGATGCCCGCAGACCATTCCATCAAGTCGGCATTTCAAAGCGTCACCACATCCCTTCCGAGCCCTGACGTGTGCCCAAACAGTGGTTCCCCCCCACATATGGGGTACTAGCGTACTCAGGACAAACTGGACAACAACTTTTGGGGTCCAATTTCTCCTGTAACCATTGTGAAAATAAAAAATAGTGGGCTAAAAAATCATTTTTTGAGAAAAAAAATGATTTTTTATTTTCACGGCTCTGCGTTATAAACTTCTGTGAAGCACCTGGGGGTTCAAAGTTCTCACTATGCATCTAGATAAGTTCCTTAGGGCGTCTAGTTTCCAAAATGGGGTCACTTGTGGGGAGCTCCAATGTTTAGGCACACAGGGACTCTCCAAATGCGACATGGCAACCGCTAAATATTCCAGCATATTTTCCATTCAAAAAGTCAAATGGCGCTCCTTCCCTTCTGAGCCCTGCCGTGCGCCCAAACAGTGGTTTATGACCACATATGAGGTATCTGTGTACTCAGGAGAAATTGCCCAACAAATTTTAGGATCCAATTTATACTGTTGCCCATGTGAATATGAAAAAAACTGAGGCTAAAAGAAAATTTTTGTGAAAAAAAAGTACTTTCTTTTTTTTACAGATCAATTTGTGAAGCACCTTGGGGTTCAAAGTGATCACTATGCATCTAGATAAGTTCCTTAGGAGGTCTAGTTTCCAAAATGGGGTCACTTGTGGGGGAGCTCCAATGTTTAGGCACACAGGGACTCTCCAAATGTGACATGGCAACCGCTAAATATTCCAGCATATTTTCTATTCAAAAAGTCAAATGGCGCTCCTTCCCTTCTGAGCCCTGCTGTGCGCCCATACAGTGGTTTATGACCACATATGAGGTATCTGTGTACTCAGGAGAAATTGCCCAACAAATTTTAGGATCCAATTTATACTGTTTGCCCATGTGAAAATGAAAAAAACTGAGGCTAAAAGAAATTTTTGTGAAAAAAAAGTACTTTCTTTTTTTTACAGATCAATTTGTGAAGCACCTTGGGGTTCAAAGTGATCACTATGCATCTAGATAAGTTCCTTAGGAGGTCTAGTTTCCAAAATGGGGTCACTTGTGGGGGAGCTCCAATGTTTAGGCACACAGGGACTCTCCAAATGTGACATGGCAACCGCTAAATATTCCAGCATATTTTCTATTCAAAAAGTCAAATGGCGCTCCTTCCCTTCTGAGCCCTGCTGTGCACCCATACAGTGGTTTATGACCACATATGAGTTATCTGTGTACTCAGGAGAAATTGCCCAACAAATTTTAGGATCCATTTTATCCTGATGCTCATGTAAAAATGAAAAAATTGATGCTAAAAGAAAATTTTTGTTGGAAAAATTAAAATGTCCATTTTTTCCTTCCACGTTGCTTTAGTTCCTGTGAAGCACCTGAAGGGTTAATAATCTTCTTGAATGTAGTTTTGAGTAGCTTGAGGGGTGCAGTTTTTATAAAGGTGTCACTTTTGGGTATTTTCTGCCATATAGACCCCTCAAAGTGACTTCAAATGTGAGGTGGTCCCTAAAAAAAATGGTTTTGTAAATTTTGATGTAAAAAGGAGAAATCGCTGGTCAACTTTTAACCCTTATAACTTCCTAACTAAAAAAAATGTTGTTCCCAAAATTGTGCTGATGTAAAGTAGACATGTGGGAAATGTTATTTATTAACTATTTTGTGCCACATAACTCTCTGGTTTAACAGAATAAAAATTAAAAATTTGAAAATTACAAAATTTTCAGAATTTTCGCCAAATTTCCATTTTTTTCACAAATAAACGCAAAAATTATCGACCTAAATTTACCACTAACATGAAGCCCAATATGTCACGAAAAAACAATCTCAGAATCGTTAGGACTAGTTGAAGCGTTCCTGAGTTATTACCTCATAAAGGGACACTGGTCAGAATT
Source organism: Oophaga sylvatica (assembly GCA_033576555.1). Taxonomy (NCBI): domain Eukaryota; kingdom Metazoa; phylum Chordata; class Amphibia; order Anura; family Dendrobatidae; genus Oophaga; species Oophaga sylvatica. Next base: position 468,631,660 of record JARQOD010000003.1, read on the forward strand.
GCAAAAAATGGCAAGGTCTTTAAGGTCAAAATAGGCTGGGTCATGAAGGGGTTAAATACCATGCCTCAGCAGCAGGGGCATACATAGAAATCATGGGGCCCCATAGCAAAAGTCTGAATGGGTCCCCCCCAAAAAAAAAACCCAGAGCCATTGTAAATGTAAAGTGCCAGCACAGAGAGGGGACACATTAAACAAAAAAATGTATTATGCCCCCATAGATTGTGCCCCATAGATGCTCCATAGTATAGGCCCTTATGCTGCCGCAGCTGCTGCAACCAATAATAAAAAAAAAAGACATACTCACCTTTCGCCGCTGGGGCCAAGGTGCCGGTGTCCTGAGCAGGGGGTGACACCAGGTGCCGATGTCACCGCTCGCTCAGGGCCCCGGTACCTGAGATATTTACCTGTCCTCTCTCCACTGCTGAGTGCCGCTGTCTTCGGGGTCCTCCAGCAGAGAATGATGAGGCAGAGGGTGCGGCGCGCACTAACGACGTCATCGCGCCCTCTGACCTGAACATTGCAGCAAGAGGACGCGAGCAACGGTGGAACGGGACAGGTAAATATCCCTTATACTCACCCTTCTGCCGGCGCGGTCTGTGCAGCCCCTACTCTTCTCCCACGGTCTCCGCCGCCAGTGTTCAGCGGTCACGCGGGACAGCTCATTAAAGTCATGAATATGTGCGTATTCATGACTGTAATGAGCGGTACCACCTGACCGCTGAACACAGGCGTCGGAGACCGTGGGAGAAGAGCAGGGGCTGCAGAGACCGCACCAGGAGGGGTGAGTATATAGAAGAGCTGCGCTCCCCCTCACCCGCCGACCCCCTGGTAGTACTGTGTCAGCACAGCTACCCGACCGTCGAGGGCACCCTCATCTGTCCGGGCCCCATAGCAGCTGCTTGGTCTGCTTCATTCACGGTACGCCACTGCTCAGCAGTCTGCTTCATCAGGCTGGTTAACAAAAATAGGGGGGACCCGACGCCATTTTTTATTCGAAGGGAACCCCTATTTTTGTTAATCAGTTCCCTCTGACGTCACTGATTGTGTCCCTGGCTGACCTGAAGTGAAAGTGGAAAGCAATCAATTAAGCTTTCCACTTCCTCTCCTGTCAGCCAGGAGAGGAACTCATTCATTTGGGGGTTTTACTGTGAGGCTGCAGCATTAGCTGCGGTCCCTGCAGTAAACATTAACCCTTTCTGAAGGATTACACTGTGGGACCTGACTGTGCATGGGATAGGTAAGAATAATTTTGCTTTTTTATTTTATTTTTATTACAGGAAATGGTTTTTGCAGTCAAATAAAAGATGGTCAAAAACATGTGTCTTTATTTCATTAAAATGATTTTTAATTAAAGTGTGTGTGTTTTATTTTTATTTCATGCAATAGGATTAATAATTGATAGTTGTCTAATTGACAGCTCTCAATTATTAACCTGGCTTAAGGTCACCTTTCAATTGCAATGTGGCTTTAACCCCATATTAACCCATTCGCCACCGCTACAGGGCAATGGGAATAGACGGGCAAAGTGCCAGAAAGGGCGAATCTAATTATAGATTTGTCTTTTCTGGGGTGTCTGGGGGCAGATGTTAGTAGCCAGGGGGGGCCAAAAATAATGGTCCCTCTCTGGGCTATTATTATCTGCCCCCATTCGCTGGCTTTGTCTGTCTGGTTGCGAAAATAGGGCGGGAGCCCACGCATTTTTTTTAAACAATTCTACACCTCATATATATATATATATATACATGTCATTGAATTTGTGACACACATATATATATATATTTATATTTATAGTTCATACACTTCTACATAGTATAATAGCCGCTAATTCAATTGACGACTTTTGTGAAAATGCAGAACCCGACATGAAATGACACTTGGTGTACATAGGGTTAACCATGTCTTTTCATGTCCTTTGCTATCTGATTTGCACAAACAATTACATCAGTCTATGTGTGCAAAATTTCACACCTGTAGGGGTTAATTAAAGGTGTAAATTCGTAGCAAAAAAGTCCGTTTTTTTAACAACAAATTTACACCTTTAATTAACCCCTACAGGTGTGAAATTTTGCACACATAGACTGATGTAATTGTTTGTGCAAATCAGATTGCAAACGACATGAAAAGACATGGTTAACCCTATGTACACCAAGTGTTATTTCATGTCGGGTGCTTCTGTCTTTTCACAGAAGCCGGCTTTACCCGGCAATTGAATCAGAGGATATTTTACTATGTAGAAGTGTATAAACTATACATATATGTATATATATATATATGTCACAATGACATGTATATATATATATATATATATATATATATATATGTATTCTATGTGTGTATATTTAGTGTTTACAAGGAAATAAAGGTTTTTTTTAGTTGCAATATTTTGTTCCCATAGACTTACATGGGACTTCCGGTATCGGAATCGGATATCGCCGATATTTAGTGATATCGGCGATACCATTCCGATCCGATATTTTTAGATATCGAGCAGTATCGCTCAACACTAGTGGTGAGAGCTTTGAACCCCCAAGGGCTTCACAGAAGGTTATAACGTAGAGCCGTAAAATTAAAAAATCATATCTTTTCCACAAAAATGATCTTTCCACACCCAATTTTTATTTTCCAAAGGGTAACAGGACCCCAAAAGTTATTGTGCAATTTGTCCTGAGTACGCTGATACCCCATATGTGGGGGTAAACCACTATGTGGGCGCATGGCAGAGCTCGGAAGGGAAGCAGCGCCATTTGACTTTTTTGGCTGGAATTGAGATTGGACGCCATGTCGCATTTGGAGTGTCCCTGTGTGCCTAAACAGTGGAAGCCCCCACAAGTGACCCCATTTTGGAAACTAGACCACCCAAGGAACTTATCTAGATGTGTGGTGAGAGCTTTGAACCCCCAAGGGCTTCACAGAAGGTTATAACGTAGAGCTGTAAAATTAAATAATCATATATTTTCCAAAAAAATGATATTTCCACCCCCAATTATTATTTTCCAAAGGGTAACAGGACCCAAAAGTTATTGTGCAATTTGTCCTGAGTACGCTGATACCCCATATGTTGGGGTAAACCACTATATTGATGCATGGCAGAACTCGAAAGGGAAGTAGCGCCTTTTTCAAATGCAGACTTTGATGGAATGGTCTGCGGGTGTCATGTCACATTTGAGAGCCCCTGATGTGCTTAAACAGTAGAAACCCCCCACAAGTGACTCCATTTTGGAAACTAGAACCCCCAAGGAACTTATCTAGATGTGTGGTGAGCACTTTGAACCCCCAAGTGCTTCACAGAAGTTTATAACGTAGAGCCGTGAAAATAAAAAAATCATATTTTTTTCCACAAAAATAATTTTTTTGCCCCAAATTTTTTTTTATAAGGGTAACAGGAGAAATAGGACCCCAAAAGTTGATGTGCATTTTGTCCTGAGTACGCTGATATCCCAATATGTGGGGGGAACCACTGTGATCGCCTTACTGCGATCTTTGGGAGGCAGAATGAACAAATCCACAAAAGGTGAAGAATTGGTTTTCTTTTTTATGCCGTTCCTCGTGCGGTATTAGTGATTAGGCGACTTTATTCCTCGGATCGGTGGGATTACAGCGATACCAGATTTATACCCTTTTTTCATGCTTAGCTTCTGTCACACTCTAAAAGACCCTTTTTTTTGGAAGAATTTTTTGTAAGAAATTTTTGCATCGCCATATTTTCAGAGCTATAATTTTTCCATATTTTGTCCGACAGAGTTATCTGTGGGCTTATTTTTTGTGGGACGAGCTGACGTTTTTATTGGTACCATATTCGGGTGCATAACGTTTTTTGATCGCTTCCTATTCCGATTTTTGTGGAAGCAGAATGAACAAAAACCAGCAATTCAGGAATTTTTTATTTTTTTTCCCTCCGTTCCGCATGAGGTAAAATTGATAAAGCAGCTTTATTCTTCGGGTCACTACGATTACAGCGATACCTCATTTATATATTTTTTTATGTTTGGGCGTTTTATACACAATAGAAAATTTTATAGAAAAAAATAATTATTTTTGCATCAGTTTATTCCGCGAGCTATAACTTTTTTATTTTTTTGCTGATGATGTTGTATAGCGGCTTATTTTTTGCGGGACAAGATGACATTTTCAGCAGTACCATTATTATTTATATCCGACTTTTTGATCGCGTGTTATTGCACTTTTTCCAAGCGGTATGACGATACCGCTTGGAAAAAGTATAATTTACTACTTTTTTGTGGTTTTTTTTACGACTTTCACTGTAGGGGTTAACTAGGGTTACGCTTTTATAGATGGGATTTTTATGGATGCGGCGATACCAAACATGTGTATTTTTTTTGTTTTTTGTTTTTTTTATTACATAAAAATGTGTATTTTTTAGGAGAATTTTTTTAAATTATTTTTTAATATTTTTTTTACAATTTTTTAAAAAAATGCTTTTTTTTAACTTGTCCCTTTATGGGACTTTCACTTTTTTACTTTTTATTGCAGTTACAATGCATTGCAATGCTCTGTCATTGCAATGCATTGTGCCTATAGTGAAAGCTGCTGTGACCATGATCACAGCAGCTTTCCGTAGCTAGATGACCCGGAGGTTGTCATGACAACCCCCGGGTCATCAAGGCAGAGTT
>JARQOD010000003.1:468636390-468674261 GCA_033576555.1 Oophaga sylvatica
CCAGGAGAGGAACTCATTCATTTGGGGGTTTACTGTGAGGCTGCAGCATTAGCTGCGGTCCCTGCAGTAAACATTAACCCTTTCTGAAGGATTACACTGTGGGACCTGACTGTGCATGGGATAGGTAAGAATAATTTTGCTTTTTTATTTTATTTTTATTACAGGAAATGGTTTTTGCAGTCAAATAAAAGATGGTCAAAAACATGTGTCTTTATTTCATTAAAATGATTTTTAATTAAAGTGTGTGTGTTTTATTTTTATTTCATGCAATAGGATTAATAATTGATAGTTGTCTAATTGACAGCTCTCAATTATTAACCTGGCTTAAGGTCACCTTTCAATTGCAATGTGGCTTTAACCCCATATTAACCCATTCGCCACCGCTACAGGGCAATGGGAATAGACGGGCAAAGTGCCAGAAAGGGCGAATCTAATTATAGATTTGTCTTTTCTGGGGTGTCTGGGGGCAGATGTTAGTAGCCAGGGGGGCCAAAAATAATGGTCCCTCTCTGGGCTATTATTATCTGCCCCCATTCGCTGGCTTTGTCTGTCTGGTTGCGAAAATAGGGCGGGAGCCCACGCATTTTTTTTAAACAATTCTACACCTCATAATATATATATATATACATGTCATTGAATTTGTGACACATATATATATATATTTATATTTATAGTTCATACACTTCTACATAGTATAATAGCCGCTAATTCAATTGACGACTTTTGTGAAAATGCAGAACCCGACATGAAATGACACTTGGTGTACATAGGGTTAACCATGTCTTTTCATGTCCTTTGCTATCTGATTTGCACAAACAATTACATCAGTCTATGTGTGCAAAATTTCACACCTGTAGGGGTTAATTAAAGGTGTAAATTCGTAGCAAAAAAGTCCGTTTTTTTAACAACAAATTTACACCTTTAATTAACCCCTACAGGTGTGAAATTTTGCACACATAGACTGATGTAATTGTTTGTGCAAATCAGATTGCAAACGACATGAAAAGACATGGTTAACCCTATGTACACCAAGTGTTATTTCATGTCGGGTGCTTCTGTCTTTTCACAGAAGCCGGCTTTACCCGGCAATTGAATCAGAGGATATTTTACTATGTAGAAGTGTATAAACTATACATATATGTATATATATATATATGTCACAATGACATGTATATATATATATATATATATATATATATATATATGTATTCTATGTGTGTATATTTAGTGTTTACAAGGAAATAAAGGTTTTTTTTAGTTGCAATATTTTGTTCCCATAGACTTACATGGGACTTCCGGTATCGGAATCGGATATCGCCGATATTTAGTGATATCGGCGATACCATTCCGATCCGATATTTTTAGATATCGAGCAGTATCGCTCAACACTAGTGGTGAGAGCTTTGAACCCCCAAGGGCTTCACAGAAGGTTATAACGTAGAGCCGTAAAATTAAAAAATCATATCTTTTCCACAAAAATGATCTTTCCACACCCAATTTTTATTTTCCAAAGGGTAACAGGACCCCAAAAGTTATTGTGCAATTTGTCCTGAGTACGCTGATACCCCATATGTGGGGGTAAACCACTATGTGGGCGCATGGCAGAGCTGGAAAGGGAAGCAGCGCCATTTGACTTTTTTGGCTGGAATTGAGATTGGACGCCATGTCGCATTTGGAGTGTCCCTGTGTGCCTAAACAGTGGAAGCCCCCACAAGTGACCCCATTTTGGAAACTAGACCACCCAAGGAACTTATCTAGATGTGTGGTGAGAGCTTTGAACCCCAAGGGCTTCACAGAAGGTTATAACGTAGAGCTGTAAAATTAAATAATCATATATTTTCCAAAAAAATGATATTTCCACCCCCAATTATTATTTTCCAAAGGGTAACAGGACCCCAAAAGTTATTGTGCAATTTGTCCTGAGTACGCTGATACCCCATATGTTGGGGTAAACCACTATATTGATGCATGGCAGAACTCGAAAGGGAAGTAGCGCCTTTTTCAAATGCAGACTTTGATGGAATGGTCTGCGGGTGTCATGTCACATTTGAGAGCCCCTGATGTGCTTAAACAGTAGAAACCCCCCACAAGTGACTCCATTTTGGAAACTAGAACCCCCAAGGAACTTATCTAGATGTGTGGTGAGCACTTTGAACCCCCAAGTGCTTCACAGAAGTTTATAACGTAGAGCCGTGAAAATAAAAAAATCATATTTTTTTCCACAAAAATAATTTTTTTGCCCCAAATTTTTTTTTATAAGGGTAACAGGAGAAATAGGACCCCAAAAGTTGATGTGCATTTTGTCCTGAGTACGCTGATATCCCATATGTGGGGGGAACCACTGTGATCGCCTTACTGCGATCTTTGGGAGGCAGAATGAACAAATCCACAAAAGGTGAAGAATTGGTTTTCTTTTTTATGCCGTTCCTCGTGCGGTATTAGTGATTAGGCGACTTTATTCCTCGGATCGGTGGGATTACAGCGATACCAGATTTATACCCTTTTTTCATGCTTAGCTTCTGTCACACTCTAAAAGACCCTTTTTTTTGGAAGAATTTTTTGTAAGAAATTTTTGCATCGCCATATTTTCAGAGCTATAATTTTTCCATATTTTGTCCGACAGAGTTATCTGTGGGCTTATTTTTTGTGGGACGAGCTGACGTTTTTATTGGTACCATATTCGGGTGCATAACGTTTTTTGATCGCTTCCTATTCCGATTTTTGTGGAAGCAGAATGAACAAAAACCAGCAATTCAGGAATTTTTTATTTTTTTTCCCTCCGTTCCGCATGAGGTAAAATTGATAAAGCAGCTTTATTCTTCGGGTCACTACGATTACAGCGATACCTCATTTATATATTTTTTTATGTTTGGGCGTTTTATACACAATAGAAAATTTTATAGAAAAAAATAATTATTTTTGCATCAGTTTATTCCGCGAGCTATAACTTTTTTATTTTTTTGCTGATGATGTTGTATAGCGGCTTATTTTTTGCGGGACAAGATGACATTTTCAGCAGTACCATTATTATTTATATCCGACTTTTTGATCGCGTGTTATTGCACTTTTTCCAAGCGGTATGACGATACCGCTTGGAAAAAGTATAATTTACTACTTTTTTGTGTTTTTTTACGACTTTCACTGTAGGGGTTAACTAGGGTTACGCTTTTATAGATGGGATTTTTATGGATGCGGCGATACCAAACATGTGTATTTTTTTTGTTTTTTGTTTTTTTTATTACATAAAAATGTGTATTTTTTAGGAGAATTTTTTTAAATTATTTTTTAATATTTTTTTTACAATTTTTTAAAAAAATGCTTTTTTTTAACTTGTCCCTTTATGGGACTTTCACTTTTTTACTTTTTATTGCAGTTACAATGCATTGCAATGCTCTGCATTGCAATGCATTGTGCCTATAGTGAAAGCTGCTGTGACCATGATCACAGCAGCTTTCCGTAGCTAGATGACCCGGAGGTTGTCATGACAACCCCCGGGTCATCAAGGCAGAGTTCGGGCCCTGCAAATATATTGCAGGGCACCGATCTGAGGCAGAGGGAGTTCCCGACCCTCTGCCTCCCCCCCTGAGCACTGCGATCGCGCTCGATCGCAGCAGTCAGGGGGTTAACAGCCAGGGGCGGCGGGGGTGCCGCTTCTGGCTGTCAGTGCAGGAACCTTGGCCACTGCAGCACTGAGCTCATTTACTGATCGGGCAGAAGAGGCTGAAATTTCAGCCTCTTCTGTCTGATCGCTGCTGAGTTTGGTCAGTCAGATTGACTGACCAATCAGCGCTGTAGGTGCGGTGACCGACGGCAAAGGTCCCCGCACCGCTTGCTGTGCCTGTCAGCTGTCTGTGACAGCTGTCGGCACTGAACTACCACTGCGGACTGTGCACGTCATTGGACATTAAGGGGTTAAAGATGATGTCTTTGGGAGACAACAGACACACCGCAGAGGTACTGACCGACTACTTACAGCGAGAAACTGAGTCATGGCTTTGTAGTCTACATCTTGAGCCAGGCAAGGTAGTCAGTGATAACGGATGTAATTTTGTGGCGGCCATAGAACTGGCAAAACTCAGACACATACCTTGCCTGGCTCACACCTTGAACCTTGTGGTGCAGTGCTTCATAAATAATTATTCGGAGTTAACAGCCCTGCTCCATAAGGTGCGAAGACTGTGCTCCACATCTGTTGCTCGCCCGTGGACTCCAGTCGTATGCAGAGGCTGCAGCGATCGCTCCACCTCCCCAAGCACCGCCTAATCATAGACGTTGCAACAACGTGGAACTCCACCATGCACATGGATGAGAGGCTGTGCGAACAGAGGCAGGCTGTAATTCATTTGTGGGAAGATACACAGGCAGGCAGTTTGAGGGCAGACATCGAGTTGTCGGGTGTGCAGTGGTAAAAGCTGAAAGACCTCTGGAAAGTCCTTCAGTGTTTTGAGGAATGCATATGGCTAGTAAGTAAAGACGACGCCATCATAAGCATGAGCATCCCACTTATACGTCTGCTCATGCAAACTTTGATGCACAATAAGGATCAGGCGTCTGCAGCGGAGGAGGAGGAGGGAAGCCTTGATGACAGTCAGGCATTGTCTGCTCAGGGAACTGTCCTGGACAAGGTGGAGGAAGAGGAGGAAGAGGAGGAGGAGGGGGATGATTAGTTGGGGGAAGATGCTTCTCAAGGGGCAAGAGAAAATGTTGGCTTTCCAAGGTCAGGTACAAGATTTGTGCGTGACTAGAGGGATGTGGATTTGACAGAAAGTGCTCCTCCACCCACCACTGGCAGTGCATCATTGTCACCTGGAACATTGGCCCACAGGTGTGATTATGTCTTGCGGATCCTAAAATGGGACCCCCGCATTGCCAAAATTATGAAGGATGACGACTACTGGTTGGCCAGCATCCTCGATCCATGCTTTAAAGGCAAATTACAGAACATCATGCCACAGGAGAACCCAGAGCTAATATTGGCGAAAAGTTACTCTCTTTTTCAAGTTACCTTTGCATTATTATTAAAATTTTTAAATATGTTCAATAAAACTTTTATTTTTTATGAGAAGTAAGTTTTATAGGGTAAATAGGCTCCATTCTGTCCTCTGGCATTGTCCACATTTTGATAGGAGCTTCCCCTATGGACTATAGTCCTTACTCACGGTTCTAGCATATTTGGTACAAATGTTGACTCCTGCCTAGCCAAAATATTACCAGCCCAAAATATTTTTCTGCAGAAATGTTGACTTGTTTTGCAGGGCCACAGTATTAGCACAAATAATTTATATTTTAAAATGTGGACTACTGCATAGCCCAAAATATTAACAGCCCCAATCTTTTTTCTGCACAAATGTGGACTTGTTTCAAGACCATGGTATTAGCAGAAAGAATTAATATTTTAAAATGTGGACTTCTAAAAAAAATTTTCGGCATAAATGTGACCTTTTTCAGGACCACGGCATTAGCATAAACGATTTAGATTCTTAAATGTGGACTCATGGACTGAGCAAAAACATGAGCACCAAATTATTAGATGCTGAAATGTCCCCTGCTTTCTGGAGAACGGTATTAGAACTAACAGTTTAGATTTTCAAATGTGGACTCATAGACGGAGAAAAAATATGAGCAAAAAACTATTAGATACTCAAATGGCCCCTGCTTTCTGGAGCAAGCTATTAGAACAAATACTGTAATTTAGATTTTCACATGTGGACTCGTGGATCAAGCACAATATTAGCAGCAGAAAAGAGTTTTATGCTAAAACGTGCCCTGATGTCAAACATGCTGAGCAAAAATGATTGATCTGATGGAAGGTCAATTTAACAGCCACACATGATCCTATTTTATTGAACTGGCTGACAGACAAACAACTGCCAAAATAAATTTCTAATTATCCAATAGAAGCACCAGGGGCATCCTCTTTGTGGTGCTACACTGACAAAATGGTGCCAAAACAACATGCCCACTCTTTATATGGAAAGGGACACGTGACTTCGACAGCCAATGACAAAAGCCTTTGTGTCTAGACGTTGTGGTTGATTTCTGCATCTTGATTGACTGTTGGAATCTCCACACATAAAGTTAAGGGGGAAAAAATCCTCTAACCTCCCCACACCTCCTCCACTCATCAAACTTGTCCACCCGCTTCCTCTCCTCATCATACAGCACCACTATCCTAGCCAAAGTCCTAGCCAAAGTCATAACAAGAGCATTAGTAGAAACGCGATGATTTACCTGTGACCGAAATTTCCAGACTTTGAGTAAAAATGCTTGTGACACCGAACATGAATCTGAATGTGCTACATTCGTGCTGAATTTGAAATTGGCGAACATTTTCTGAACACATTCACTCATCTCAAGTCTGGAACCCAAAACTTGTTCAACCTCTTACTCCTTGTCCTTCTCTATGTCTACTTCTATGATGTCATGAGGACCCAGCATTCCTTTTAGGAATAGGGAAATGGAAGGAATTATTAATCTTTCACGCAACCTGGAGTTACAGCTTGACTGTCACAGGATTAATGATCTTAAATTCCTTAAACTGACCTACAAATATGGGAGCAAATTTCCTTGTTGGAACCTTTAGATGAAGATTTTTTTTGAGGAAAGCTAAACATAAACTGAATCGCTCTATCGGAAATAATGTTTTTAGGAACACCATGTAACTTAACGACAAGAGAAGTAAACAATTTATCTAAACTCTTAGCCATAGGCAATTTTGGTATAGGCGCAAAGTCTAAGCAAGAATTGTTGTTCACTACCACCCGTGCTACAGTGATACCAAAAGAATTGCATAAATCTGGGACAAAATGTATGGACAAATGAGTCCATGGTTGAGACAGAACCTTGTTAGGCAAAAGAAACCTTGCTGGGACCTTGCGAGTGGCTTTAGGCTTGGCCAAACTCTGCACTTACGGACATTTTCAACACTACATCTTCACAAAGAATTTTGGCTGAATTTTCATTCCTCAACTCCAGAACTAACTACGTTATAAAGCATCAGCCTTAACATTCTTCTTGGAAGGGAAATATGTCACACAGAAATCAATCTAAGAGGAAAAAGAGGGCCCACCGGGCCTGTTTAGTATTAAAGCACTTAACAGGATCAACATACAGTAAATTGTTGGGATCAGTAAAGACCGATAATCTAAGCCTAGCCTCCTCCAACGAATGCCTCCATTCTTTGAAAGCTCTCTCAATCACCAAGAGCTTTTGATAATTTCCAAGAAAAAAGCACAAGTAACCGTCCTTCTGTGACAGAACACCACCCATTCCCACAGAAGAGGGAACCTCAGTCACAAAAGGCAAATCAATATCGGTTGACTGAGGACAGGAGCTATGGAAAAAGCTGTCTTGAGTGCAGCAAAAGCATCAACAGCCTTAGTAGACCATGAGGAGAAGTGAGCACTCTTCATGATTAAATCAATAAGAGGTTTTAATATGACTGAAAAGGTCTTAATGGACTTATGATAGTAATTTGAAAACCCTGAGAACCTCTGTAGTGATGAGTGAGTGTATTTGTTACTATTCACTATTCGCACTGATAGTACGGTATTCAGGTTACTCTCTACATTGCGAGTATGCACTCGCCTCTCTATATTTGGATGCTCCGCTGTGCAGTTTTGGCACCTCCTTTGCAGCCACTAAGCATGCTGGTCTTCTTAACCAATCACAGTAATGCCGCAGTCAGCTAGGTTGTGGCATTACTGTGATTGACTGGCAGCCCAGCATCATAGGGTCTATTTAAGCCCTGCCACCGCATTTTGTGGACATTTCATCCAGAGCCTGGGTTCTACAAGCATAGGGAGAGGTCGCTCAGCTCTTACAGTCTTTAGGCCTCTTGATAACACAAAAGCCCTTTTCAGGGCTACCTGCAGTGTATACAAAGTCAGTGTAGAGTAGGGCGAGAGAGATACTAGAGCAGGGACAGTTTAAAGGATCCAGTCACTAGCTCCATAATACTACCAAAAAATAGCTCTTTTCATAGCTGAAGACACAACAAAGTACTGGGAGGGAGAGATTGTGTAGGGAGAGTTTAAATTGTTCTTCCAGTGTCCATCTTAAAACAACTCTTGTTAGAGGCAAAGCAATATTTTTCCAGCACACAACGTACTATAATTTAGTGCTGCCTTTTTTTTAAAGCATCGCTCTATTTCTCCTCTATTTTTGGGGTCAGAGCCTGCCTTCTGCTGTCCATATTAGTCCACTAAAAAAGGCGGTTATTGCCCTATGCAAAGCAGTAGTCCAAACATTTCCTAACGCCTGCTACCAAGCATGCACCAGGCCATTTTCCCTGCTGTTTTTGTGGTCACAGCCTGCCTTATGCTGTCCACATTAGTCCACTTAAAAAGGTGGTTAGTGCCCTACGCAAAGCAGTAGTCCAAACATTTCCTAATGCCTGCTACCAAACACGCACCAGGCCATTTTCCCTGCTGTTTTTGCGGTCACAGCCTGCCTCATGCTGTCCACATTAGTCCACTTAAAAAGGCGGTTAGTGCCCTACGCAAAGCAGTAGTCCAAACATTTGCTAATGCCTGCTACCAAGCACACACCAGGCCATTTTCCCTGCTGTTTTTGTGGTCACAGCCTGCCTTATGCTGTCCACATTAGTCCACTTAAAAAGGTGGTTAGTGCCCTACGCAAAGCAGTAGTTGTCACGCTGTCTAATGATATGTATACAATGTCAGTAAACTATTAATACAGGAACAACACTCTATACAACAACTAGTATAGCAACATCAGCATGTAAGTATAGAATAGATTTACCTGACACGATATCTGCTGAACTCAGGGTTAATCTTGAGGACTTGATGAGCTGAAACAGGAAAGAGGTGGACCGGGATCTAACCTGACCCTAAACTGGGGTCCTAACTAATCCCTCACCTTGGAGGTACTGATAATGGTTCAGAGGTCCAAGTCTCCAACCTAACCCTGTCTCCTATCAGACCCTGAACCCTGTAATCAGTCCTAAGAAGGATCCTGACTACCACCAAAGGGATATGGGCTGATCTTAGCTAAATACACAGATTAGACATATAAGACAGACAGGATAACACTCGCTTGCATACACACTCAAACACCAAAGGAACATAAATGGTCTGGGAAATAAACTCTAACCAAGTTGAGCTTAGAACAACTAAGGAGCTCACAACTAAAGTCTATACAGATTCATTCCTATCTGTGGTCTGCATGAAGGTTTCACTGGCAACTCCCCAAGCAGACAACCAGGAATTTAAAGGAAACCAATCAACAAATAATCAATTGCAGCCGGGAGAAACTGCACCCAGTCCCAGCACCGAGCACAGACAGAATTAACTCCCTAGCTGCCAAACACAAAGAAACAGCAGCTCAGCTGTGAGAAGTCAAAATGTGCAACCGCGACGATCTTCGTGGCAATGCACACATGACAGTACCCCCCCTTCTACGAGGGGCCTCCGGACCCTCAGGGCCAGGCCTGCCCGGGTGAGTTCTGTGGAAGGTCCGAACCAAACGATCTGCGTTAACATCAGACGCAGGGACCCACGTCCTCTCCCCTGGACCATACCCCTTCCAATGCACCAAGTACTGAAGGGACCGGCGATTCAGACGTGAGTCAATGATCTTTGATACTTGAAATTCCAAGTTACCATTGACCAACACAGGAGGAGGAGGTAGAGGTGACGGTATGACTGGTGCCACATACCTTTTAAGTAATGACTTGTGGAACACATTATGAATTTTAAACGTAGGAGGGAGGTCCAAACGAAATGCCACAGGATTAATTATGGAACTGATCCTGTACGGCCCGATGAATCTGGGACCCAGTTTCCAGGAGGGCACTTTAAGTTTTATATTCCTGGTAGACAACCATACCAGATCGTTCACATTCAGATCTGGACCAGAAACTCTCCTCCTATCAGCCATACATTTGTAACGGATCCCCATCGCACTCAGATTATTCAATACACCTCTCCACACAGAAGCAAGTGATAACGAGAAACGCTCCTCCTCAGGAACCCCAGAAGGGCCCCCCCATTGAAAGTACAAAACTGGGATGAAAACCATATGCCCCAAAAAACGGGGACTTACCAGTGGACTCGCTCCGCCTGTTGTTAAGAGCGAACTCTGCCAGAGGCAAGAAAGAAGACCAGTCCTCTTGATTCTCTGAGACAAAACACCGGAGATATGTCTCTAAGCTCTGATTCAGACGCTCTGTCTGACCATTGGTCTGCGGATGAAAAGCCGAGGAAAATGACAATTGCATCCCCCGACGTAAACAAAATGCCCTCCAAAATTTGGACACAAACTGAGACCCCCTATCTGACACCACATCAGAAGGCAACCCATGAAGTCTAACGATCTCCCTAATGAACACCTGCGCCAGAGTTTTAGCATTAGGGAGTGCAGGAAGAGCAACGAAATGTGCCATCTTACTGAACCTGTCAACAACCACCAGTATGACAGTATCCCCTGACGACGGAGGAAGGTCCGTAATGAAGTCCATAGATAAATGAGTCCATGGACGCTCCGGAAGTTTCAAGGGTAAAAGGGTCCCAGACGGACGGGTATGAGGGATTTTAGAGCGAGCACACACCCACATGACGCAACAAAAGTTATAACATTTTTATTAGCATTAGGCCACCAAAACCGGCGAGAAAGGAGATCTAAAGTAGCCTTACTCCCTGGATGTCCTGCTAGAGCAGAATTATGATGTGCCTCAATAACCTTTTGTCTCAACAGATTTGGGACAAACAGTCTCCCTGGAGGTCCTGCAGGGGCGTACCCCTGAGCCTCTAACACCTCCTCCTCAAGCTCAGAAAATACAGCCGACACTACCACCCCCTCCTGAAGGATAGGACTCGGGTCATCCGTTTTCCCGGCCCCTGGGAAACTGCGAGACAAGGCATCAGCCTTTACATTCTTAGACCCCGGGCGATAAGTGACGACAAAATTAAACCTGGTAAAAAACAACGACCATCGAGCTTGTCTGGAATTCAGACGCTTAGCGGATTCCAAATACAACAGGTTCTTGTGATCAGTAGTATCCAAAAAGTGACGCCATTCTTCAAAAGCTAACTTAATGGCCAAAAGTTCCCTATTGCCGATATCATAATTCCTTTCGGCGGACGACAATTTCTTAGAAAATAAAGCGCACGGATGCCATTTACCAGGGGACGGACCCTGGGACAATATAGCACCCACCCCTACGTCAGACGCATCCACCTCCACAATGAACGGCTGAGATGCATCTGGTTGGATGAGAACGGGTGCCGAAGCAAAACATTTCTTCAAAGAGGAAAAGGCTTGGCAAGCTTTGTCCGACCATTTAGAAAAATCCGTCCCTTTTCTTGTCATGTCAGTGAGAGGTTTGACGACAGATGAGAAATTACAAATAAATTTCCGGTAGTAGTTAGCAAACCCCAAAAAACGCTGCAGAGCCTTAAGATCCCCTGGCTGATCCCATTCAAGCACTGCTCTCACCTTTTCAGGGTCCATACGGAAACCGGAGGCTGACACCAAAAAACCCAAAAACTGAAGTTCCTGTACGGCAAATACACACTTCTCCAGTTTGGCGTATAATTTATTGTCTCGCAAGATCTGCAACACCTGTCTCACATGCTCCTGATGAGACACAAGATCTGGCGAGTAAATTAAAATGTCGTCCAAATATACAACCATAAACAGCCCCACAAGGTGACGAAAAATGTCATTAACAAAATGTTGGAATACTGCTGGTGCAGTAGTCAGACCAAAAGGCATGACTAGGTTCTCATAATGTCCCTCCGGCGTGTTAAACGCCGTTTTCCACTCATCCCCCTCTTTTATCCTAATCAGATTATACGCTCCCCCTGAGATCCAATTTAGAAAACCATTTGGCGCCAACAATTTGATTGAAGAGATCAGGAATAAGAGGGAGTGGATACGGATCTCGAACAGTAATCCGATTAAGTTCGCGGAAATCCAAGCAAGGGCGTAGGCCTCCATCTTTCTTCTTCACAAAGAAGAACCCCGCGGCTACTGGGGAAGATGAAGGTCTAATATGCCCTTTGGCCAGACTTTCAGAAATATAATCTTTCATAGCCTGCCTCTCAGGACCAGAAAGATTATACAACCTAGTTTTAGGCAACTTAGCATCAGGAAGGAGATTAATAGAGCAGTCATACACGCGATGAGGAGGCAACTCCTGACACCCCTCCTCAGAGAAAACATCCCCAAAATCCTCCAAAAAAGGAGGCAATGTACTAGGAACGACCGCACTGATGACTGTGTTCATGCAGTTGCTTTTGCAAAACTCACCACATTGGCTTATTTCTCTGGACTGCCAATTAATCACAGGGTTATGTTTAACCAACCAAGGAAGTCCCAACACAATGGGAGTAGGTAGACCCTCCAACACATAACAAGATAATTGTTCCCTATGTATTGCCCCTACCCGAAGGTCAATGTTATGAACCTCATGAACAAAGCTACCTTGGCCGAGAGGCCTGGCGTCAATGGAGAATATAGGGATCGGTTTGACCAATACACTCAGATGCATACCTTGAGCCTGAGCAAACTGAGCGTCAACCAGATTAGCCCCGGAACCACTATCAAGAAGAACAGACAATCTCTCCACTCTCGTACCAACTACCACCTCCACTGGTACAAGGAACTGAGAAGAACTGGCGGATGAAATACATACTCCCAGGTTGTCGTCCACCACACAACCTGGGATTAACAGTTTTCCGGCGACTTTTGGCTCAACAAGGCACGGGATGGACATTCTCCAACAAAATGTCCCTCTTTCCCGCAGAAAAAACATCTTCTAGTCCTGCGGCGTACCGCCAATTCCCTCCTACGAAATGATGTCCCTCCAACTGCATAGGCTCATCCGAACAGACAAGGGGAACCTCAACATAAGGGACTTTAGTGGTAGGTGGAGAAACAACAGGGAGTGGGGTTACCTCACCCCTGTCCCGAAGCCGTCTATCAGTACGGATAGCTAAGGCCATAGCAGCCTCCAGAGAAGGAGGAGACTCATACTGAGCCAAAACGTCTTTTAATTTATCAGAAAGCCCATGACAAAACTGGCTCCTAAGAGCTGGGTCATTCCACTGAGTATCTGTGGCCCATCTACGAAACTCAGAAGCAAATTCCTCTGCCGGACGATCTCCCTGCTGTATCTTACGTAATTTTGTCTCAGCAAGAGAGACCCGATCTGGGTCATCATATACCAATCCCAGGGCAGTAAAAAACTACTGGATCCATGGTAACTGGAGATAATTTTTATGGCCAGTGAAAATGTCACGCTGTCTAATGATATGTATACAATGTCAGTAAACTATTAATACAGGAACAACACTCTATACAACAACTAGTATAGCAACATCAGCCTGTAAGTATAGAATAGATTTACCTGACACGATATCTGCTGAACTCAGGGTTAATCTTGAGGACTTGATGAGCTGAAACAGGAAAGAGGTGGACCGGGATCTAACCTGACCCTAAACTGGGGTCCTAACTAATCCCTCACCTTGGAGGTACTGATAATGGTTCAGAGGTCCAAGTCTCCAACCTAACCCTGTCTCCTATCAGACCCTGAACCCTGTAATCAGTCCTAAGAAGGATCCTGACTACCACCAAAGGGATATGGGCTGATCTTAGCTAAATACACAGATTAGACATATAAGACAGACAGGCTAACACTCGCTTGCATACACACTCAAACACCAAAGGAACATAAATGGTCTGGGAAATAAACTCTAACCAAGTTGAGCTTAGAACAACTAAGGAGCTCACAACTAAAGTCTATACAGATTCATTCCTATCTGTGGTCTGCATGAAGGTTTCACTGGCAACTCCCCAAGCAGACAACCAGGAATTTAAAGGAAACCAATCAACAAATAATCAATTGCAGCCGGGAGAAACTGCACCCAGTCCCAGCACCGAGCACAGACAGAATTAACTCCCTAGCTGCCAAACACAAAGAAACAGCAGCTCAGCTGTGAGAAGTGAAAATGTGCAACCGCGACGATCTTTGTGGCAATGCACACATGACAGTAGTCCAAACATTTCCTAATGCCTGCTACCAAGCAAGCACCAGGCCATTTTCCCTGCTGTTCTTGTGGTCACAGCCTGCCTTGTGCTGTCCACATTAGTCCACTTAAATAGGCGGTTAGTGCCCTATGCAAAACAGTAGTCCAAACATTTCCTACTGCTTGCTACCAAGCATGCACCAGCAAAGGATGCTCCTTATCCTCTGCTGAAGTACTCTCCCCATCGCTGCCAAGCTGGGACCTCTGCAGCAGTGCATTGGCAAAGCAGCAACACACTCTGCTGGAGCTGATCTGTTTAGGTCATAAACCACACACTGAAGCAGAGCTCTGGCAAGCTTTAAAACAGCAGACCGATCATTGGCTCTCCCCTCTGCACCTCCAACCTGGTCTGGTCATCTGCTATAATAGGCATGACCTGGTTGCAGCTTTAAAGGTTGGCAAGCTGGTACACATGCCATGCGTGGCTCACGTGCTGAACCTAGTTGTTCAGAAATTTCTGAAAAGTTACCCTGCCTTGCTGTACCTACTTGAGAAGATAATCCATATTAGTGCCCATTTCTGCCATTCCTCTACCACTTTTGCTGGTCATACTGCGCTGCAAAAGCGCTTGAATTTGCCAAGTCACTGACTCATTTGTGACCTGCCCACACGGTGGAACTCAACCTGTCCTATGTTGACGAGGATTAGTGAGCAGCAGAGGGCAGTAACTGAATACCAGCTTCAACAAGCCCATCAGACTGACAGTCAGCCACGACACATAACTGTCGAGTGGGTGTGGATCGCTGACATTTCTGAGGTTCTTGAGAACTTTGAGTACTGCACCAACCTCGTGAGCGGTGATCAGGCTATTATCAGAGTAACAATCCCGCTGCTGTGTCTCTTGAAACAATCACTGCATAATCTCAAAGAGGAAGCTTTGAGTGCCCAGCATGTTGGTATGGAGCCAGATTTCACAATGGGTGATAATACCCAGCCCAGCCAATATTCTGAGGCAACATTGGGCGATGTGGAGAAAGATGAGGAGGATGAGGAGGGAGAGGACTTGCTTTTCTGTGCTACCAAAGGGACTCCTAAAGCTACAGAGGGGACACCTAACCCAAGTTTCATGTCTGTACAGCCTGCATGGGCTGGAGAGGAGGAGGTGGAGGAGAAGGAGGTGAGTCAGCATGAGGAGAGGATGGGTAGTGTTCCTACTGTTGGAGACACATAAAATTTGCCTTTTTACAGCTTGACTCACATGGCACAGTTCATGTGCAAGTGTCTGTGGCAAGTCCCTTGCGTGATACACATTTTATCCAACAACCAATACTAGTTGGCCACCTTTCTCGATCCACGGTGCAAGGAGAAATTTCCTTCTCTCCATTGGACTCACCAAAGAGTTTTACAATGGAATCGTTCAAGAGGGCCATTGTAGATCAGTTGCTGAGAACATCACCCTCAGACAATGCTGATGGCATAGGTAACGGCTGTTTTCAACATCAAGGGATAATGGGGAGAGACACGAACACCAGGTCCAATAGAAGTGAGGGGAAAATGTGCACAAATTAGGAAATTTTCAATAAAACAGCTCAACAGCAAGGGCTATCTGTGCCTGTAACAATGCCAAGGAGGTGAGAAGTTGTTGCATGATCAAGGTGTACTTAGGTGACCATACGTGCATCCATTCTGACGCTTCAATTTCCTTTAATTATTGGGTGTCCAAGCTGAACACTTGGCCCAACCTCTCTTTTTATGCCTTGGAGGTGCTGGCCTACCTGGTTGCTAGTGTGATGTCAGTGCATGCTTTCAGTTCCGCTGGGTCAATCATCACTGTTAGGTGCACACGCCTCTCCACGGAAAATGCAGACAGACTTACTCTGATTAAATTCAACAAGGACTGGATATCTCCACAGTTTGCAATCCCTCCAGATGACAGCAAGCCAACCTAAATTCACCAAAAATGCTGATTCATGCTGCTGCTGTTATCGTTCAACCTTTCCAATAAAAACCCGTTTCCTTCCTTCGTCAACCATGACTCAGCCCATAGAGCTAATTTTTACAAACCCTTTGCACATTGTGCAGTGGACAAACCAGGACAGTGTTCCTACTCCAGCCTAAATACTATTTGTGATTGGAGGCCGTTGGGGTGGTTGCTTCATGCGTCAACCATGACTGAACCCATAGGGAGAATTTTTACAAACTCTGTGCACATTGTGCAGTGGACAAATCTTGAATGTAGAGTGGTCCTACCTAACTAACATTTGTCAATGGAGGCCCTTGTGACAGGTTGTCCCACATTGTGACTGAGATAGGAGATACATATTCAATAGAAATGTACACTGACTGCTGATGACCGAATGATTGCCCTCTGAAAACTTGAATTGAGGCCCACAACTACTACAGTAGTCCAGCATAGATAATATTTGTCAAGGGAGACTATTGTCATGGTTTCTTCCTGCAAATATATGACACAGCCCCAGGAGTAATTTTTTGAAATATGATGCACATTCTGCACTCGACCATGTAATTCATTATCAAAAAGTCTTCTCTTCCAATATAATCTGGGGAATATTGTCAATATTCCAACCCATCCTGGAGGGGGGCACCATATATCCTTTGTCCATTGAGTTGACCAAGAGATATAATCCAGTTGACTAGTGCAGATTTATTTTTCCGGTTCACAGAGTTCACTGCTACCTTCTATTACTCCATGTCTATTGCCCTTTTTCCATGTAGTCTCTGCCCTTAAATGAGTTAAATAATAGAGTGAGGGACATACAATATGAATAAGTGAGGGCACTCTCAAATGTGCACAAGAGAGTCCTCCAAAATTTCTAGAGGAGGGCACTTCCAAATGTATGTTACAGGGCCACATGATGGTTCTCACTAAACTCAGGTTTCCTGCCTACTGCAGGCCCTCTGAACATTTGAATTTAGAGCCACAGAATCACATGGAGGTGGAGGAAGGGGGGAGGAGGAGGGTGAAGCCCAATGCTACAATGGGCACATTGTAAACTGCTATAAAATATGTATTCCACTATCTGAGAGTCAAAGAGGGAGGGACCATCCAAATGTATAAGTAACAGCAGTCCCTCCAAAAAGCATGTTACAGGGCCACCTGAGGCCTCTCTGGTCAAAGATCAACATACCTACTGGAATGTTGTAGCTGGCCTTGTAAAGTGCTGGGTATAGCTAACTAAAAAATGATGTATTACACAGTGACCTAAAAAAATTATAAATCAAGGCGCTCCTATTTGTAAAAGGCGAAAATAAAACCACAACTGTTATGTTTTGGTAGCTGAGGAGAGCAGGCAAAAACGGCAATACACCAGAGAGGTTGGAATCTACTGGATTACAGTACCCTGACTAACCACCACAACTAAAGGCAGCCTGGAGCGTTCCTACGATGGTCCTAGATGCCTCGTCACAGCCTGAGAGGCTAACTACACCTAAAGATAGAAAGAGGAAAGCTATCTTCCCCGGAGCAGATCCCCAAAGAACATAGGAAGCCCCCAAACATGTAATGGCGGTTAGACAAGAGGAAATACAGACACAGACAGGAAATAGTATGAGCAAACGCTGGGACCCAATCTGCCTGGACAGAAAAGGATAGGAAGGATACTTACTGCAAACCAAAAAAAACCCTAAAAAAATCCAACGCTACTAATTGCAAAAACACCTGAGATCACACGACCTCTACCACCTAAATTAGTTCTCTGGTGTAACAAAACTAAGCCGCAGCCACAGAAAAAAAAACTGGAAAAGGCAAATGAACAAACAACAGTGGCTCCAGAGGAACCGAGAGGCGCCCAAGCCCTCGAGGAGGGAACCTGGCCAACCTCACAGAAATGCAGAGAAATATGCAAATGGAAAGCACAAAAAACAAAAAACAGAAAATATCTTATCTGAGAGCAGGAGAAGAGGCAAGACTCAGCAAGCTTCCAAGTGAACCAGGAAACAACGTTGAGACAAGAACAATTGATCACGGCAACCATGATGGGGGGAACCTCCCTTATATCCAACCAGTCCGTGATTCCTGATTGCCAATCCTCATTGAATGGTTCAGTTCCGTTTGCAACCACCAGAGGGAGCTTCTGCTCAGAATTCATTTCTAAAACCCTCATTTGTGCAACCAGGTCGGTCAGGATGAGATCTGTGATACGCACGGATCAGTCGCCTAGCATGGATGTCCGAAGCAAACACCCAAGAATTGTCCTCCTGACCATAACCTCTCCACTTAACCAAATACTGGAGTTTCCGTCTAGAAAAACGAGAATCCAATATTTTCTCAACCACATACTCCAGATTGCCCTCAACCAAAACAGGGTCAGGGGCGCAGCCATAGGAACCACTGGCTCGACAAACCTCTTCAATAAGGACTTGTGGAACACGTTATGGATCTTAAATGTCCCTGGAAGAAGTAAACAAAAGGAAACAGGATTAAGAATCTCCATGATCTTATAAGGTCCAATGAACCTAGGCTTAAACTTAGGAGATGCAACTCTCATAGGGATATTTCTTGAGGACAACCAGACCAAGTCCCCCACTTTAAACCGAGGACCATTTGTCCTATGCCGGTTGGCAAACCGCTGGGCCTTCTCCTGAGAGAGGGACAACCTCTCCACTACCTGGTCCCAAATCTGCTGCATACGCTCCACAACAGAGTCAACACCCGGACAGACAGAAGCCTCCGTCTGTCCCGATGAAAATCGAGGGTGAAACCCAAAATTGCAGAAAAATGGAGACATCAAAGTGGCAGATCTTGCCCTATTATTAAGAGCAAACTCAGCCAAAGGCAAAAAAGAGACCCAGTCATCTTGATCAGCAGACACAAAGCATCTCAGATAAGTCTCCAATGTCTGGTTTGTTCTCTCAGTTTGTCCATTGGTCTGAGGATGAAAAGCAGAGGAGAAAGACAATTGAACACCAAGTTTAGAACAAAAAGTCCTCCAAAAACTGGAAACAAACTGGACTCCTCTGTCAGACACAATGTTCTCAGGAATGCCGTGTAACCGAACCATGTGCTGAAGGAACAAAGTCACCAATTCGGAGGAGGAAGGCAACTTAGGTAATGGCACAAGATGTATCATCTTGGAAAACCTATCACAAATCACCCAGATAACGGTCATTCTCTGAGAAACAGGGAGGTCGGAAATAAAATCCATAGAGATATGGGTCCATGGTCTCTTGGGCACAGGCAATGGCATCAACAAACCACTAGAGCGAGAGCAAGGCTTGGAGCGAGAGCAAGTCCCACAGGACTGCTCAAACTCCCTGACGTCACGAGACAAAGTAGGCCACCAAAAGGACCGACTCACCAAGTCTCTGGTACCAAAAATTCCGGGATGACCGGCCAACGCGGAACAATCAATCTCAGACATCACACTCTTCTTCCACTGGTCTGGGACAAACAATTTCCCAACAGGGCAGCACTCGGGTTTATCCTCCTGACACCCCTCCAGAGCCAGTCTCAAATTGGGCGAGATGGCGGAAAGAACTACACCCACTTTCAAAATAACAGCAGGATCAGATAACTCAGGAGAGTCCGCAAGGAAACTCCTCGAGAGGGCATCCACCTTAACATTCTTAGTGCCAGGAAGAAAGGAAACCACAAAATTAAAACGTGTGAAAAACAGCCCACCTGGCCTGTCTAGGATAAAGTCGCATGGCTGATTCCAGATAAACCAGATTCTTATGGTCCGTGAGGACCACCACCTGATGTTTGGCTCCCTCCAGCCAATGTCTCCACTCTTCAAAAGCGCACTTCATGGCCAATAACTCCCGATTACCCACGTCATAATTACGTTCAGTTGGAGAAAATTTTCTAGAGAAAAAAGCATAAGGGTTACTTTTAGAGGTCTCAGGATCTCTTTGGGACAAAACGGCACCTGCCCCAATCTCAGAGGCATCAACCTCCACCTGAAATGGCAGAGAAACATCAGGCTGCCGTAGAACAGGAGCAGAAGTGAATCTCTGTTTAAGTTCCTGAAACGTAGAGACTGCCTCAGGAGGCCAATTCACCAGATCAGAACCCTTTTTGGTCAAATCAGTAATGGTTTAACAATAACAGAGAAATTACAAATAAATTTACGATAAAAATTGGCAAAACCCAAGAATCTCTGAAGAGCCTTTAGTGAAGTAGGTTGGATCAATCACAGATGGCCTGAACCTTGACCGGGTCCATTTCAATAACAGATGGAGACAAAATGAATCCCAGAAATGAGATCCTCTGTACGCGAAAAAGTCACTTTGATCCCTTCACATACAGAGCATTCTCTCTCAAAATCTGGAACACAGTCCGAACATGTTTCACATGAGAGTCCCAGTCATTGGAAAAAATCAAGATATCATCCAAATAAACAATCAGAAATTTATCCACAAAATCCCTGAAAATGTCATTCATGAAGGACTGGAAGACGGAAGGAGCATTAGTGAGCCCAAAGGGCATCACTAGGTTCTCAAAATGCCCCTCTGGGTATTAAACGCCGTCTTCCATTCATCCCCGTGCTTAATGCGAATAAGGTTATACGCCCCCCTGAGGTCAAGCTTGGTAAACCAAGTAACACTTTTCACCCTGGAATACAGGTCAGAAATCAAGGGTAACGGATATTGATATTTCACAGTGATATTGTTCAAGAGACGATAATCAATACACGGCCTTAATGAACCATCCTTTTTGGCCACAAAGAAAAAACCGGCACCCAAGGGTGAAGAGGATGGTCTGATATGACCCTTCTCCAATGACTCCTTGATATAAGACCGCATAGCGTCATGTTCAGGTACAGACAAGTTAAAAAGGCGACCTTTAGGGAATTTACTACCAGGCACTAATTCAATAGCGCAGTCATAGCTCCTATGGGGGGCAAGGATGCAGATTTACTTTCGCTAAACACATCAGAAAAATCAGTCAAAAAGTCAGGCACATCTTGAGCTGGGGAGAGGCAGAAAAACAGGAGTGTTGGCATTAACACATTGGCAGCCCCAACTGGTTACAGACACAGATTTCCAATCCAAAACAGGATTATGAGACTGCAACCACGGGAAACCTAGTACAATAATGTCATGCAGATTATACAGCACCAAAAATTTGCAACTCTCCTGATGATCAGGTTCAACCCTCATTATCACCTGAGTAGAGAACTGGGGTTTATTCTCAGCCAAAGTGGTAGAATCAATCCCCAGTAGGGGAATAGACTTCCGTAGGGGTATCAAGGGAAACCCACAACGTCTAGCAAAATCAAAATCCATCAGGTTGATAGCTGCTCCCGAATCAACAAAAGCCTGAGCAGAAAATGTGGACAGGGAGCAAATCAGGGTAACAGTCAACAGAAATTTAGTCTGAACACTACCCAAGACAACTGAGCATGCAAAACGTCTTCCCCGCTTAGGGCAGACTGAAATAGCATGAGAGGCATCACCACAGTAGAAACATAACCCATTGCATCCTCAAAACTCATGATGCTGTGCCCCAGAAGCCACTCTATCACACTGCATGGGTTCAGAAGCTGGTTCACAAGGCAACACCATTCCACGCATACCTCTACGCTCACGCAAACGTCTGTCAATTTGAATCGCCAATGACATAGAATCACTGAGACCAGAGGGAGCAGGGAAACCACCATAACATCTTTTACATTCTCTGACAGACCCTTCCGAAAAAGGGCTGCCAAAGCAGAATCATTCCATTTGGTCAGAACTGCCCACTTTCAGAATTTCTGACAGTACAACTCAGCATCCTCAAGCCCCTGATTTAATGCCAAGAAGGTTTTTTCAGCTTGATCAGTGACATTAGGTTCATCGTACAATAACCCCAGAGCCAGAAAAAATGCATCAACATTACTCAAAACAGGGTCCCCAGGTGTCAGGGAAAAGCCCAATCCTGAGGATCGCCGCGCAGGAGAGAGATGACAATTTGAACCTGCTGTGCTGCGTTCCTGAGGACTTAGGTTTTAAGGCAAAAAAACAACTTACAGTTATTTTTGAAATTCAGAAATTTAGCTCGATCCCCCAAAAACAAATCTGGCATGGGGATCCTAGGTTCCACAACCGGCAACCCTGCAAGATAGGTAGCAATACTCCGAACCTCAGTGGCAAGCTGATCCACACGGCCAGACAACTGTGCAAACTCCAATGAGAGAAAAAAAATCCTCCTCAGCACCCAGAGAAAAAGAGGGAAAAAAAATGCAACAAACAGAAAAAAAAAAAATCTCTGACAATTCTGACAACTTTCTTCTTTCCACACCATTTTTCCCTTCTGTGAGTACCATATAATTTTCAGTTTGGCCGGTGATACTGTTATGTTTTGGTAGCTGAGGAGAGCAGGCAAAAAACGGCAATACACTAAAGAGGTTGGAATCTACAGGATTACAGTACCCTGACTAACCACCACAACTAAAGGCAGCCATGGAGCGTTCCTACGATGGTCCTAGACGCCTCGTCACAGCCTGAGAGGCTAAACTACACCTAAAGATAGAAAGAGGAAAGCTATCTGCCCCGGAGCAGATCCCAAAGAACATAGGAAGTCCCCAAACATGTAATGGCGGTTAGACAAGAGGAAATACAGACACAGACAGGAAATAGTATGAGCAAACGCTGGGACCCAATCTGCCTGGACAGAAAAGGATAGGAAGGATACTTACTGCAAACCAAAAAAAACCCCTAAAAAAATCCAACGCTACTAATTGCAAAAACACCTGAGATCACACGACCTCTACTACCTAAATTAGTTCTCTGGTGTAACAAAACTATGCCGCAGCCACAAAAAAAAAACTGGAAAAGGCAAATGAACAAACAACAGTGGCTCCAGAGGAACCGAGAGGCGCCCAAGCCCCCCGAGGAGGGAAACCTGGCCAACCTCACAGAAATGCAGAGAAATATGCAAATGGCAAGCACTAAAACAAAAAACAGAAAATATCTTATCTGAGAGCAGGAGAAGAGGCAAGACTCAGCAAGCTTCCAAGTGAACCAGGAAACAACGTTGAGACAAAAAAACAATTGATCACCGGCAACCATGATGGGGGGGAAACCTCCCTTATATCCAACCAGTCCGTGATTCCTGATTGCCAATCCTCATTGAATGGTTCAGTACCGTTTGTAACCACCAGAGGGAGCTTCTACTCTGAATTCATTTCTAAAACATTCATAACACACAACAGTACGTGTGAACAAACGCTAAAAGGGATATTTTTGTTTCTCTCGTTTATTTAGCCTTATACAGTATACAAGTGATTACGCAGTAAAAACTTTCTTAACCTTTTTGGTGTGTTCAATGCAGTTTTAGTTAGGTTTGGTAGTTGTTCTTGTGTATCTGTTAAAGTGGCATAATACTGCGACAAACTTATTCCCAGAAACCATATGTGAGTCAGAAATGCATGCAGGCATATTCTCCAGGCTCTTCCCATTCTGTTTCATCACTTTCCCAACCATTTCAGCCTTTTCCTTAGGCCCCTATACCCCTTTGTAGGGTCCAGCAGAAAATTACTCGCATTTCCCATTGACTTGCATTGTACTCGCTATTTAGAACGATTTTAGAAAGTACTCGTTACGAGTATAGCAATTATGAATATTGCATCACTAAACCTCTGTAAATCTTTTAAAATTACTAGGTTATACCCAATCAAGGATGGCCTGTACCTTAACGATAGCCATCTGAAAACCTTTAGCAGAAACCAAATGACCCAAAAACTGAATCTGCTGCACCTCAAATTGATACTTCTCTAACTTGGCAAATAAATAATTGTAACAAAAAACTTGAAGCGCCTGTCAAACATGCTCCTGATGCGTCTCACGAGAAACTGAGTAAATCAAGGTGTATCACTGTCGCACCCACATCTCTGCCTGCAGTCCCTCTCTACCTGCAGAGACATCAGCATACTCACCGCCAAGGCTCCTGTCTTGCTCCTTCTGGGTCTGCTGATGCCCGGGGTACATGCACTCCTAGCAGGTCTCCAGGCACTGTGCTTAGAGCACGTGCACACTTCCTCTTTCTTAATGGGGCCACGCGTGTTCCTCTATAGTGTTGCCAGCCAATAGCTGGAGGTCTCTTACTATTTAAACTGCCTCCTCCATCGTGGAGTCGCTATGTTGTGAGTTTGTTCCTAACACGCTTGTCAGTTCTCAGGTCCCTGTACTAACATCTCAGTCTGCTGAACCCGCCAGTGCTCACCTCAATGGCAGCAGAGCTAGCTGCACCTGCCAGTGCTCATCTCCCTGTCAGACTGTCCTGTTTGCACCTGCAGTTCCAGTCACCTTCTCTACCTGCCTGCATCTGTTGGACATTCCCTCAGCCATTCCAGCTATCCGCTCCTAGGAGTCAGCCACCATCTACCCAAGGTCAGTCCTGGAGTAGCACCTGGATCACCTCCCTTTTCTCTCCATGGACTGCGGTGTCGTTAGCTGCTGTGTGTCCGAGGTCAGATTGGGTGAGGCTCCTAGTCATGCCCTCCAGGTCTTCCTTGGGCTTTGGCACAGTGGTTCCACCATCCAGTCTGTTACAATCACTACAAATCTACCTAATTTAAGCATAAGTTGCAGAAGGAGACAGGGCTATTGTAGCCTAAGTCCAGAAATGCCTGCACTGAGCATGTCCGTGACATGGCGAGCCATGATTGGTGTTTAAGGTCAGATGATCCTCTGACCTGGCATCACCTGATTGGTCATGGATGACGTCATCGGTGATGCGATTGACAAGGTGGCTGGGGCGGAGCCTAGCCCTTAATTAGCTTCTCTGTCTGCGGCGCGGTCAGATCATACTAAAATAGGCAGTGCTCATGTGTGGACGCACCATAATCTGGGCTCCACATGCTCTCTAGCTTTGCTCTCCGGGACCTTGCCAGAATACGCTCGGCTTTTTAGCTCAGGTCCTTCAGGCAGGTTCAGCTTATGCCAGGCAGGAAGCCAATGTTGCAGTCCTGCTACCAATATAGGGTAGCTATACACCCTGAGCAGACTGTGGGGTGCGTAACCTGGGCATCACCTGCCAGTTGAACAGAGAAGCTTGCTCAGACCGGTCTCACACTGGCTGACAGCATGCGGGCATCGCCATCAGCTGAATAGTGAAGTTGCTCAGTCCGGTCGCACACCGGCTGACAGCATGTATGCCTGGCGTTAGTCGCACGCACTTCCTAGCAGCTGGCATGTAGCTTCTGTGTAGTCAAACAGGGCTACGTCTATACCAGCTTGCAGCACATAGTGCTAACCTAATATCTGGCAAATGGCTTCTGTGCCATTAACAGGGCTACATCTACACCAGTTGATAGCACATCTCCCGTGAAGTTAACGGAGATAGTGCAAATGCTATATATTGCTCAATGTGAAGTTCACAGGCAAGATCCTTATATTTAGTTGTCAGTTATTACCCTCCTATTCCAAGGGTGTTCAGCAGCAGTGAACATAAACTGTGTCGCGGACCCGGGTTCGGTTGCAATCCATTACATAATAACTTTGTTGCAACCAAGCTCATAACAGTATCTGACCGCCAGGGTCTAGCCAACCATAGCTGACAACCAGCAGTTGCAGCGCTACGTTCAGCAACTAGAGGCCAGACTTAGGTCTCTGGAGCAGGCCGCTCCAGTTGCTGATCTCACTGCAGTAGCTACTCAGGCAGCCGCACAAGCAGCAAGTCTTGTAAATAATGCTGCAATAGCTGCTAAAATTTCTTTACCCCGTTTTGCTCTCCTGGAAAAATTTTCAGGTGACAGCAGATCCTGCAGAGAATTTATTCACCAATGCTCCATTCAGCTCGAAATGATGGAGGCACGGTTCCCCTCCGAAAGGGCTAAAGTGGGTTTTGTCGTATCTCTACTTACCCGCAAAGCTTTGGAGTGGGCTAATCCTCTGTGGGAACGGAATGCGGGTCTCTTTCTTAGAACCTTAAAAAGTGTGTTCCTCGGTCCTCAGGTCACACATGATACAGCTCTTAAATTGCTTACATTAGTACAGGGTTCGACCACCGCCAGTCACTATGCCGTCCAGTTCAGGACATTAACGGCAGAACTGGATTGGTCTGAACCGTTGCTAATTCCGCTGTTCTGGAAGGGTTTGGCTGGGCATATAAAAGATTCTCTAGCCACCAGGGAGATTCCAACCTTCCTGGAAGAGTTAATGACTCTCACCAACCGTATTGATTTACGTCATGCAGAAAGCAAATTGGAGCTGGAGGTTTCTAAACCTGGTTTTCGTTGGCACCGTCATTTTCTAAACTTATTTCCGAACCCGCAGTTCCAGACATGGAACCTGAGCCTATGGATATATCCCTGACTAGGAAATGGTCCCCTCGTTCCAGTCCTACTCATCTCTTGGAGTACCCCAGTAATAAGGTTCCAAGCAGGCAGAGGAACGAGAGTGTCTAACCACCATTAGAGGAAGTGTGTTAGATTCAGGGACTTCTACCTCCAAACTAACATATGAGGTAACGTTGCTCTTCGAAGCAACTGCGGTTTCTGCCAAGGCGTGGGTGGACTCTGGGGCAGAATGCAATTTTTTGCCCAGAGACATGCCATTCCTATGGAGTTACTGCCCAAACCAATGAACATTAAGGTAGTCAACGGTTCACTGCTACACACGCAAATCACCCACCGGTCAATTCCCCTCACTATGTCATTTCCTCAGGGTCACCGGGAGGATATTTCTTTTCTCATTATTCCCGGCGGATCAAATGAGGTGCTATTAGGCCTTCCATGGCTACGTTGTCACAATCCACACATTAACTGGAACACGGGGAAATTAATTACCGGGGTGAGAATGGTGATTTCCTCGACACGGAGAGTAGTCTCTGAGCCGTCTGTTGACTTGATCGCTCATCCTGAGCATTCAAAAAAGGCTGCTGAGACTTTGCCTTACCAACAACTGCATGACCGTCCAATTGATTTGGTCCCCGACTCAGAGCTGTGTCGGGGTAGGGTTTATTCCCTGCCTGTAGATACGACCGAGGACGGTAACGAGCCCAAAAATGTCATGCCTTCTGGGGATATGCGGACGGTGGCACCTATGACCTTAGACCCGGTCCCTCCCGGGAAGATGTTCGTTCCTCTTAAATTACAAGATAAGATGCTCTCTTGGGCACATGCCTCTAAAACTGGAAGTCATTTTTTCAAGGCATCTTTTTCAGGAAGAGGGAGGCTAAACAAATGAACCCTTGAAGATTGATCAGTGGGAACAGGTGGTTGGTTGTGTCGCAGTTAATGCTTCCACTATGTTTCCACCATCCTCTTTTCTACACGGTTTAGATTAATCAAAGTCTGCAGCACATAATAGTCAACTTGATCCTCCTTCTCCCCGTCATGATGAGTCCCAGGAAACAATCCGAGGAGCAGTGTGTTTCATGTGTGCATTAAAATACATCCACAGGTGTGTCTCTAATTAACTTATATGTTGCTAAAAAACACAATCTTACAATCACATGACATCATCATATGAACAGTCCAGAATTGTTTAAAGGTATAGTAATATAGTGTACGTAAACTGTTGACTTTGTAGTAAGTAATATAAATGCCTTAAACATTCTCTCTCTCCCATTATTCTGGCATTTGGCAAATATTAATAATTATGGTAATCCTAATTGACCTAAAATGGGAAAGGTTTACATGAATATGTGACTTTTAATATAGTGTATGTAAACTTCTAGTTTCAACTGTATTTGTGCATACCCCTAGTTGTAAATGTTTTCCAGTCTTTGCACTTACTGCATAGGCTTTACCAGTCTCTGAGCCCAACATCCTAAAAATGGGAAAAAATGTTTTCTGAAGCCCTCCTCTATGTGTAATTGAGAGTGTATTGCAGTCCCTCCTTCTAATTTTTTGCAGCCCTTGCTCTTAGTGCATAGGATTTACCAGTCAAGGAGTCCGACTCCTTAAAAATGTGTTAAAAATGTTTTCTGAGGCCCCCCTCTATGTGTACCTTTAGGGTGTGTTGCAGCCTCCTCTTTCTAATTTTTAGCAGTTCTTGAATTAACAGCATAAGCTTTGGAGTTTGAGTCCTTACTTCTTAAATTAAACAATATGTGTCTGACTAGGTCACAAACACCACATGTCAAGATAAGGTAATAAAATGTTAAAATTACATTTACTGGTGACTACCAATGGGTGTATTTTTATTTATTTTCCCATCTGCTATGTTATCTACTTTAGTCATAGGCGCCGGGGAAATATGGTGACTGGTGAGAGATGGCCCAGCTACTATGGGGTGGGTTTTAATTTTGCTTTATATATAAGTCATTAAACTGCAAAGAATGTTTCCTAGCATGTTTTCTATAAAATCTATTTCTCTTCGGTTTTGCATTTTATTGTCCGTCCGTACAAAATGGCGTAATACTTGACAATATGGTTCCCAGCAGTGACCTTGTAAGAGATGCCTCCAGGCATCTTCCCCATTCTGTTTTCATTACATTTGAGTCCTGTTTCCATCCATTACAGTATTTTTTTCTGATCTCCAGCTCCCATGTTAGGGTTTTCCAGAAAAATGCTTCATTTTCCTATTGACTCCCATTATACTCGTTACTTGAGTCGAGCCCATCTGCTTGTTCAACCTGCTCAATTCAAGTACCGAGCACTCGAGCATTTTAACATCTTTAATATCTCTTGTAAATATAAGAGTTTGTCACTTTATACTATTGAAAAAAGTGTTGAGATAATTGCAAAAATAAAGTTGAAAGATGAATACAAGTCCAAAAGTTTTCTTATATTGGTAAAAAGACTTAGCAACATAATGGTTTATAGATAACAATAGATGGATAACTTACCTTTATGAACCTTTATATTTATACATCAACTCCATTCTGTCCATTCCTGTAGTGAGCCAGCTAAAATGGAGTTGCTGTATGGAGAAGAATATCCATATAGACACTACTGTGTTCACAAAAATCATGAACTTCCATAAAACAACTCTCTTCTAGTAATTCCTATAGCAAGATAGTTATAATGGTTTCTGGGAAAACATTGATACAAAATTACAGCCCAAAATTCTGTATAAGTGTAAGTAAAGCATACATATATAAAGCACACATACTTAAAAAAATGTGCCATCATTTAGGAATTCTATGGGATCTACTAATTTATAAAATATATAAGAAAAGAAATAAAACTGCTGCAAATAACTCAAGTTCATCCATTGATTCAGACAATGTTAGGAAAAATTCACATGTATAAGAATTGCTGAGGATTTTATTTGCAGATTTGCACATAGAATTACATCACTTTGCATGTTTGAGATTTTACAAGCTTTATTTAGATGATGCATAATTTGTCTTCATCAAAATTGACATGCAATGTGAATATAATAGCTGACACAATGGCAATTTCTTTTTCACTGTTGACTTCATGCCTTTCAGTGTAATATCGGTAAATTACGCAATAAGTCCAAAGCAAAAGACATGTTACGTATGCAAATTTTGTTGCTGATTTTCTGACCCTAAATATTGATGCTTTAAAAAATGTATAAGGGGTCTTGCTTGTTCTAGTGATGCCTCTGCCTGTAAGTGCTCTAGTTCAACTGTTTACTGCTGCAGTTGTCCACTGATAATGGCAGCTGCTACAGCTGAAATTAGCGGGCAAATTGATTAGGTAATGTGTGTTAAGTGAAGGAAAACAATTTTTAAGTGGGAGGGGCACACCATTTGATTGAAGGTAAAGCCTGAGGAATGACCAAAATCCCAGTGGGCAAGCAACGACTATGTTTTTTTTTATTACTAAACGCTAGATTTTTCAGAACTGTTGTGCAAATTTGTCAGTGAAGCAATTGCATTCCAGCAAAATTAAGTGACTAAAAAAATATTTATGTCCACACTAGGATGACAACATGGTCCCTTTATCTCGTCTAAGCCTTAGGCTTAAAGGGAATCTGTCACCCCAATATTGCCATATCAGATTAAGATATGGCTGAATAGTGCGTCCCATAACAAAGCTAACGGTAGGTATTATATATCCTGATACCCCAATTTTCATATCAAAATACCTTTGTAAACTTCGGTTTTTACGCTGTCAATCACGGTGGTCAGGTCCGGAGGGTGGCGTTTTTCTCTCTCTCCCCCCCGCTCCTCGGCATCAGTTGCGTATCGCCGTTTGTGAATCCCACAGAGGCGTTCGGCTTCCCGTAATTGCGCAATTCAAATTCGAGCCGGCGCTCGGGGCGATTATGGAGTTTTGTGCCTCTCGACCTCTTAAAGGGAATCTGTCACCCCAATATTGCCATATCAGATAAAGATATGGCTGAATAGTGCGTCCCATAACAAAGCTAACGGTAGGCATCATATATCCTGATACTCCCGTTTTCATATCAAAATACCTTTGTAAACTTTGGTTTTTGCGCTGTCAATCACGGTGGCAAGGTCAGGAGGGCGGAGTTTTCTCTCTCTCTCTCCCCCCCCCCGCTCCTCGGCATCAGTTGCGTATCGCCGTCTGTGAATCCCACAGCCGGCGTTCGGCTTCCCGCAATTGCACAATTCAAATTCGGGCCGGCGCATGCGCAGTGTGCTTTGCCCAACAGTGGGCAAAGCATATAATCAGTACAGCGCATGCGCTACTCTTTCCTTGCCCCGGAAATGACTGCTTGCCTTGGACGACTTCCGGGCAAGGAAAGAGTAACGCATGCGCTGTACTGATTATATGCTTTGCCCACTGTTGGGCAAAGCACACTGCGCATGCGCCGGCCCGAATTTGAATTGTGCAATTGCGGGAAGCCGAACGCCGGCTGTGGGATTCACAGACGGCGATACGCAACTGATGCCGAGGAGCGGGGGGGGAGAGAGAGAGAGAAAACTCCGCCCTCCTGACCTTGCCACCGTGATTGACAGCGCAAAAACCAAAGTTTACAAAGGTATTTTGATATGAAAACGGGGGTATCAGGATATATGATGCCTACCGTTAGCTTTGTTATGGGACGCACTATTCAGCCATATCTTTATCTGATATGGCAATATTGGGGTGACAGATTCCCTTTAAGAGGTCGAGAGGCACAAAACTCCATAATTGCCCCAGCTGCAGGAAAGCTTCATTCTACCTCTGTCCAAAGATCATTAAAAAGGTTTAAAGGTGATAAAAAACACTCTCTAGCAGTTTGAGAGATAGCATAAGAATCCAGTTTTATTTCTGTTATGAGGCCTTTTTTGTGCTCACCACTGGTGAACACAAAAATAACACAGACACTGTGCTCAGCATCAATAACTACGCCCTTATGAAAAATAAGATTCTAATCAATCACTGAATGTAAGAACAATTTCCAAAATTTTTACAAGATTAAGTTTCACAGAACAATTTTTAACCCCTAACGTGAAAGTAAGGTTAGTAATATAAACTTTCCTTACAAAAGCTACAGTTTTACTCAAATTTATTGATGCACAAATGAATTCTGAAGCTTCAAAAACTATTACATTTAGTAATTTGCACAACCTTCATGATATTTAAGAACAAGACCTAGTCTTCTATGCATGGAATGAACAAGATGGAGACATATTGCAACATCTCTCTTATTTCCTCTCTTCAAGAGTCTGGACGCTGGATGGAGAGTGATGACAACTAGAGTTGAGCGATACTTTCCGATATGCTAAAGTATCGGAATCGGAATGGTATCGCCGATATCACTAAAATATCGGCGATACCCGATACCGATACCGGAAGTCCCATGTAAGTCTATGGGAACAAAATATCGCAACTAAAAAAAAACCCCATTCTTTCCTTGTAAACACTAAATATACACACATAGAATACATATATATATATATACATGTCATTGTGACATATATATATATACATATATGTATAGTTTATACACTTCTACATAGTAAAATATCCTTTGATTCAATTGCCGGGTAAAGCCGGCTTCAGTGAAAAGACAGAAGCACCCGACATGAAATGACACTTGGTGTACATAGGGTTAAACATTTCTTTTCATGTCCTTTGCTATCTAATTTGCACAAACAATTAAATCAGACTATGTGTGCAAAATTTCACACCTGTAGGGGTTAATTAAAGGTGTAAATTCGTTGTAAAAAAAACCGACTTTTTTGCTACGAATTTACACCTTTAATTAACCCCTAGAGGTGTGAAATTTTGCACACATAGTCTGATTTAATTGTTTGTGCAAATTAGATAGCAAAGGACATGAAAAGACATGGTTAACCCTATGTACACCAAGTGTCATTTCATGTCGGGTTCTGCATTTTCACAAAAGCCGCAATTGAATTAGCGGCTATTATACTATGTAGAAGTGTATGAACTACAAATATAAATATATATATATATAGTGTCACAAATTCAATGACATGTATATATATATATTGAGGTGTAAAATTGCTGAAAAAAAATGCGTGGGCTCCCGCCCTATTTTCGCAACCAGACAGACAAAGCCAGTGAGTGGGGCAGATAATAATAGCCCAGAGAGGGACCATTATTTTTGCCCCCCCCCGGCTACTAACATCTGCCCCCAGACACCCCAGGAAAGACAAATCTATAATTAGATTCGCCTTTCTGGCACTTTCCCGTCATTCCCATTGCCCTGTAGCGGTGGCGAATGGGTTAATATGGGGTTAAAGCCACCTTGCTATTGAAAGGTGACCTTAAGCCAGGTTAATAATTGAGAGCTGTCAATTAGACAACTATCAATTATTAATCCTATTGCATGAAATAAAAAATAAAACACACACACTTTAATTAAAAATCATTTTAATGAAATAAAGACACATGTTTTTGACCATCTTTTTTTACTGCAAAAACCATTTCCTGTAATAAAAATAAAATAAAAAAGCAAAATTATTCTTACCTATCCCATGCACAGTCAGGTCCCACGGTGTAATCCTTCAGAAAGGGTTAATGTTTACTGCAGGGACCGCAGCTAATGCTGCAGCCTCACAGTAAACCCCAAATGAATGAGTTCCTCTCCTGCCTGACAGGAGAGTAAAGCTGGGTGTCACATAACGATACACCAGCGATCCCGACAACGATATGCACTTGTCAGGATCGCTGGTGTATCGCTACATGATCGCTGCTGAGCTGCCAAACAGGCAGCTCAGGCAGCGATCTGGGACAGCGACACTGCGGGTAACATCGCTTAAGGGCCCGTCTCACATAGCGATATCGCTACCGAGATCGCTGCTGAGTCACTAGTTTTGTGACACAGCAGCGAGCTCACCAGCGATATCGCTGTGTGTGACATTCAGCGACGATCAGCCCCCCTGCCGGGTATCGCTGATCGTCGCAGAAATGTCAGGACCTTTTTTTGATCGCTGGTTTCCCTCTGACAGGCACGCATCGCTGCGTGTGACAGGCGGGAAACCAGCGATCAAAGGTCCTGACATTTCAGCGACGATCAGCGATACCCGGCAGGGGGGCTGATCGTCGCTGAATGTCACACACAGCGATATCGCTGGTGAGCTCGCTGCTGCGTCACAAAACTAGTGACTCAGCAGCATCTCGGTAGCGATATCGCTATGTGAGACGGGCCCTTAAGTGGAAAGCTTAATTGATTGCTTTCCACTTTCACTTCAGGTCAGCCAGGGACACAATCAGTGACGTCAGAGGGAACTGATTAACAAAATATGGGTTCCCTTCGAAAAAAAAATTTTTTTTTTTTTTTTTTTTTTTTTTTTTTTTTTTTTTTTTTTTTGGGGGGGGGGGGGGGGGGGGGGGGGGGGGGGGGGGGGGGGGGGGGGGCCCGGATTTTCAGGCTGTTAAGGAGCCAAGATCCATGGACCTTGCCACCTGATAATACCAGGCCACAGCAGTCTGCATATCTTGGCTGATTAACAAAAAAATAGGGATCCCTCGAAAAAAAAATTTGCGTGGTCCCCCCTATTTTTGTTAACCAGCCAGAATGAAGCAGACCGCTGAGGCCTGGTTTTTTCAGGCTGGTAAGGATCCAATATCCATGGACCTTGCAAGCCTAGATAATACCAGGCCACAGCAGTCTGCTTAGCTTGGCTGGTTAACAAAAATAGGGGATCCCCTCGAAAAAAAAAAACGGCGTGGGATCCCCCCTATTTTTGTTAACCAGCCAAGTAAAATGCAGACTGCTGCGGCCTGGTATAAAAAGACTGTCCAAGGCCATGGATTTTGGCCCTCAACAGCCTGATAATACCAGGCTACAGCAGCCCCACATTTGGCGCATCAAAAGATGTGCCAATTGTGGCACTTTACCAAGCTCTTCCCACTGCCCTGTAGCGGTGGCAAGCGGGGTAATAAGGGGTTATTGTCACCGTTGATTGCACGGTGACAATAAGCCCGGTTAATAATGGAGGTGTCAATAAGACACCGATCCATAATTAATCCCAAAGTTATTAAATGTGTAAAAAAAAGACAAAGCAAGAAAAAAGTATTTAATGAAATAAAAAGAGACAACACAGTTTTCATTTCTTTTATTATACACTCATTCCGCCGACGCCATCGATCTCCTGTAAAAAAAGAAAAAAAACAAACCAACAGTATACCAACCCTGTCCGACGCAGCCATATAACAGTGTCCACGACGATCCAACTCTGCTACATCGCAATGACAGGCAGAGCCTGTCATTGCAACACAGCACAGCTGATTACCTGCTTCCCCGGCGTGACGTCATCGGACTGACTGCTTTACGGCCGATACCCAGCATCACTGCAGTTATCGCGAGAAACTGCATGTGACCCCCGGGGAGGAAGAGGATGGCGGCCAGAAGCAGTCCAGGACGTACCGCCGGAGATCTTCTGCCAGTAAGTGCCGCTGACTCCTGACAGACCCGACAGACGGACACTGACAGTGACAGTGACACCCGATTCCGTATCCGATAAGACGAAAATATCGAACTCGAATCGGAATTCCGAACGCTAATAACGGCCGATACCCGATATTTGCAGTATCGGAATGCTCAACACTAATGACAACTTGTCTCTTCATAATTCCCCACAAAAGTTCTATTATGGACAGATCAGAAGACATTGTCGACCACTGAATCACTTTCACTCTGTTCTTCCCTACCAAGGCATGAGTTATAGTGGCATCTTTTTTCAATATAGAGCATAACCTTTTTGGAGTAATTTAAAAAACGATATGTGTTTGTAAAGCCCAGCTACAAGCAAGCAGGCAATGAAATAGAACCCAGTTATCAATAGAACAACTTCGTTCTTTTGTGAATAAACTGAAAATACAATAGAATTATCATTCTTAGACCTTGTTTTTTTCTGTATTTTTTAATGTTTTTTATTTTTTTTCTCTTTACCAGCTCATTCAAGAAATTGTATGAAGAAATGTCCGAACTAGAAATTTGATTTCCAAAACTGTACTCTATATAAAGTTAAAAAAGACATCCAAAATAAAGGAGATATTTAACTAATCTATAAGAGTTGTGGTAAATAAAGTGAAACTTTAGTTATACATCATTAAAACAGCATTCAACATGATACATATATATTGTATAGTAGAGATGATGGACAAATGTATTACAGTTTAACTGAATTCTACTCAAATTAAAAAAAAATCTGTATTTTGCAGAATATGGCTTTGACCACCATCTTGCTGATAAGTGGAGGGCTGACAAAAGGTTAAAAGTGAAAAATAACATACTAATCTCACTTCCCACCTCTCTGGAAACTCCTTCTGCTCCCTTCCCACTGCCCAATCCTGCACACCACGACCGTGTTACATGTATGGCCCAGTTTTTACAATAGGCCGGATCTTTCTGATGCGAATTGACCCGAAGTTCACTGCACAGAGGACCACTTGCAACAGGAAGACAGGGCTAGAGATACAATATAGTAGAGGCATGGAGGACAGGAGGCAGGGAGCATCATAGACAACAGAAAGGTGAGCAGTGAGATCAGTATATTCTTTATTTAAATCTCTGCTCCTGGCCTGCTGTCCGGTCCTACGTGCTTCTGTCGCACTGCATCTCTTACCCAGTGTTCACTCTAGGCAAGGAGTTCCAGCTGCAAGCAGGCCATGAAGTTCACTGAGAAACCTCTTGGGCCTACTTGCAGCCGGTAGCCCCAGCCTAGAGTGAACACAGGACAAAGATGCAAGCAGGGAGCAACCAGAGAGGTAAACAGTGAAGTGAATACAAGTATTTTTTTCAAATTTTTAGATCTTATTATGCTCGTGATAGACAGCAGACCATAACAGAAGACTTTAACTTTGCTGAGAATAACTTATCTACTAATCAATTTTCTGGTAAAAGCCGCACAAATAGGTGAATTCAAATTTTTACAGATCCACTCATCTGTATTGCAGATACATCTTTTTGTCCTGTGATACCACTTAAACACATAGGATGTACATGTACATCATACGTGAGCACAGAATGTACAAATTAGACTCAGAAGTTGAGGGGCTTCATACAAGACAGCTATGAATTCAGTTGTATTTTACAGCTGTAAAATAGAGAGGACATTGTATGGCCTATAAGGCTAGTAATTCTAGCTTGGCATGTCACCATGAGAGATACTAATTTTATTTCAAGGGACTCATTTCACAAGTAGGGATTGTTCAAAGTAGACAACCTCATTAATATGGTTATTATTAGGTTTCCAATGATGTTATCAAACTTTCTCTTAGTCCAAAACAGCAAATAAATGTCAATGTTTCTCAATAATGGTGAGTTACAGCACAGATTTTAAATTGCTTGTAACCTTTTTCTTCTGAATCCAGCAGATTGATCTTCTTTCAAACCTATATTATAGAAGATGATGAATAAAAGTACTGATTTTCTAATTTCTCAAAATAATATTGAACACATTACTTTACTTACCTTTTAAATGTTTTGCAATAGTGGAATTAATGTATCAATATTTGCAGAAATTTGTTTAGGGAATGAAGATAAAAACCTAAGAAATAAATAGAGGAAAACATTCTGTTATTGATTCACACTAAATGCCTTCTTGAAATTTGTTAATAGTTGTTAAAATGTAAATGAATGATAATACATTTCTGAGAATCAGATGTATTGAGGGTTTTTTTTTCTTTTAACTGTTTTAAAAATCTTCTGGGCAGGAAATAATTTTTCAGACGTTTTACTTAATTGCTGCATATCCCTGAAAAGTTCAGATTTTCAAATACAAAATGAATTAGTTTCCTGAATTTCAGCTAAATGGGGTTTTCCAGCAATTAGCCTTCTGTCAAGAACTTAATTAAAAGGGCATCTGGTTCATCCCTTCACTTATGTGAAGCCCAGCAAAAGCAGAAAAGAGATCTGTATTGTAAATGTCTGCAACATTTTTATCCACACAGGAATAAATACCTGGTAATGTAATCAATGCACAAACTTTAACAAACCCCTTAAACAGTTTTTACTGCCATTGCGGTTTCGGTTATGTGAGCTCCCTTAGAGGAAAAATAAATTGTTAATGTAATTTACATTGTCAAATGTATAATATAAAGATAGTGAGAAAATATTCATAAACAAGTAGAAAAAGCATTTAATAAAAAGTGGTTTCAAAGCATATTGGTACTGTATGGGCTTCAGAGACCAAGGAAATGAAAATTTTAAACTTAATTAATGATAGCTCATAAGTAGGAATGAGCGAAACCCTGGATGTTCAGATTCATTGAGATTGGTGAAACTAGAGTTCAGAGTTTGGTTCAGTACCTGAACTTGATTTTGAAACTTTACTCCAAACAGGAACCACATAGAAGTAAATGGTGACCAAACTTTGGTGCTTGAAAGTGGCTGTAAAATGATCACACTAAGGGCTAACGTGCTGCAAAGTTAGCAAAAGGATGTATAGAGCAGGGGAAGTGCCTTACAATCAAATTTGGATAGGGAAATTACTTAAAATAACAAAGAATCCAAAAAAACTAACCCCCCGTGGTGGAGACAGGTCTAAGCTATACACAGGCGTACATAGGCCCCGACATTCTAGCCCCTCTCCCAATCGACCCTGTGATCACCTGGGGTGCAATGGTTCATGAGGCATGGTGGTTGGGTCCT
>JARQOD010000003.1:468674361-468754282 GCA_033576555.1 Oophaga sylvatica
TTTTTATTACATCTACTTGTCACACACGGGGTCATGGTACTACCAGCTATCATAGGTGTTCCATCATAGGGAAAAAATTTCTAAAATTAACATTTCTTTTAAAGGCCCCTGGTCACACTAGCGCTAAAACCTTATACTAAAAAATAATACACCACACCTGCGTAGATTAACGTGAATTATTAAATATATATTATTTTCATATATATTTTTTTTTGTTTTTTAAATAATTAAAATTTAAATAAAAATAAAACATTAACATAATAAAATAAAAAATTATTAACAAAATATTAACATAACAAATTATTTACAAAAAATAAATTAATGAGGGCCGCGGAGTCCAGAAAATTGTCTCTCCAGCATCATCCCGTGGTGATGCACAGCTCCCATGGCAGTTTGCAGCGCTATGACTGCTGAATTCATGCCTGCCACAGCTGAATCCATGCCTGCCACCGCTGAATTCATGGCTGTGGCAGCTGAATTCATGGCAGACAGAGCACTGCTCATGGCCGCCATCAGCCGGCGGTGGGACAGAAACAGGTCCTGGGCAGTTGGGATTTCTGTGGAGGTAAAAGTAACAGTTAACCAGGGAATTCTGTAGCAACATCTACATGTACATGTTATGTTTGTTAACACTTACGGTTTTCCTCAGAGGACCCGCTTACTGCCCACCCTGATCCTGTTGCTCCGCCGGCTAGGGAAAAAAAGAAAAAAAAATTATATCACAACAGCCATTACACATAAGACCTTACTAAGTTCTCAAACTTGTCTGAAGCTTATATAATGTGCGTTAATTACCTGATGGGGAGCCTGCATCCGTGTCACGGGATGATGCTGGAGAGAAGGCAACGTCTGGGGAAGGGGTTGAGAGGTAAGGTGAGGATGGTGGTGGAGGCGTAGCCGGGGAAGGTGAGGATGGTGGTGGAGGCGTAGCCGGGGAAGGTGAGGATGGTGGTGGAGGGGTAGCTGGGGACGGTGGAGCAGGTGGTGCTGGTGATGGCGAAGGTGTTGCTGTAAATGAAATATACAATTCAGAATCCCTATTATCACTGCCGGTACTCCCAAGAAAGAAAGAACAGAGAGAGAAAGATGGGAAAGAAAAAAACTACTGAATAATGACCCCATATACTGCTGCATACTGTATAATAGCTCCACATAATGCTCCATACTGAATAATGGCCCCATATACTGCTGCATACTGAATAATGGCCCCATATACTGCTGCGTTCATGTGCGTTTGTCGTGCGCTGCGCATTTTCCCGGTGTGCGCTCAGACCCTACATGTTGCCTTTTTTTTTTTCACGGTCAAAATAGACAGAGATGATTGAGACAGAGATGATTGAGACAGAGATGATGGAGACAGAGATGATGGAGACAGAGATGATAGAGCCAGAGATGATGGAGAAAGAGATGATAGAAATGTGACACATAGACAACGCATGCGCCAAAAAAACTCAAACGGCTACAAAAAACAAATGAAATCGAAGACAAACGCTTTTTATTTTTTATTTTTGAAATGCGTATGCTGATGCGACAAAATATCGCAGCTATTACAAGCGTTTGCATGCGTTTTTTTAATGCGCTTCATGTGCGATCGAAATGCAGCGCAAAAAAACGCAAGTGTGAAAGTAGCCTAACCCATAAAACATAACCTCTCCAGATACCCTCATCAATACTCACTCAGAGGCCTGCGTAGCTGGGCCCGGATGCTGGCGACCCTATCGCGTGAGCGGTATCGCAGGTCCGCCAGCTTCTTGCGGATTTGTCTCAGGGTCCGCCGCACATTGAAGCGCCTCTCCAGGCCCCGCCGGATTCTCTGCAGGCATACCCTTTTGTGACGCCTTGGATGCGCCACAGGTACCCTGCAGAAATAATCCCACTGGTCCGTTTTTTTGATTAAATAGCGGACCTCTCCATCCTCCCATTTTATTGAGCGTTGTCTCGCCGCCATGATAATACCGCATTGGGCGACGCCAGCGTCATGACGTCACAGCGTGCGCACTTTACGGCGCACGTTACGTGCGGCTAAATTCACATCGCAAAACGGTATTGCTAACGAAAAATGACCGCAGCAGCCATGTAACCAGCAAGATGCTGTTGCACTCGCAATACCACTATTCCAAGATAGGCGATCACAATGGCGTGTCATGTCTTTATGGCTGGGGCTCGTGTCAATATTCACCTTGCAAATCACAAATGTTGTTTTGCATATCTGTTTGCATACCTGTGTAGCAGCAGTGTGTG
Organism: Oophaga sylvatica; assembly: GCA_033576555.1. Classification (NCBI taxonomy): domain Eukaryota; kingdom Metazoa; phylum Chordata; class Amphibia; order Anura; family Dendrobatidae; genus Oophaga; species Oophaga sylvatica. The sequence continues at coordinate 468,676,603 of JARQOD010000003.1, forward strand.
AGTAGTCACATTTTGATCACAATAACGTCGCATATCTTGATGGCTGGGGCTCGCTAATCCCCTTTGCAAGTCACAATGGCTTTTTGAATAGCGTGGGTAGTCACATTGCGATCACAATAGCCTCGCATATCTTGATGGCTGGGGCTCGCTAATCCCCTTTGCAAGTCACAATGGCTTTTTGAATAGCGTGGGTAGTCACATTGCGATCACAATAGCCTCGCATATCTTGATGGCTGGGGCTCGCAAATCCCCTTTGCAAGTCACAATGGCTTTTTGAATAGCGTGAGTAGTCACATTGCGATCACGATAGCCTCGCATATCTTGATGGCTGGGGCTCGCTAATCCCCTTTACAAGTCACAATGGCTTTTTGAATAGCGTGGGTAGTCACATTGCGATCACAATAGCCACGCATATCTTGATGGCTGGGGCTCGCTAATCCCCTTTGCAAGTCACAATGGCTTTTTGAATAGCGTGGGTAGTCACATTGCGATCACAATAGCCTCGCATATCTTGATGGCTGGGGCTCGCTAATCCCCTTGCAAATCACAATGGCTTTTTGCAGATCTGTATGCATATCTGTTTACTTGTGTGAGTAGTCACATTGCGATCACAATGACGTCGCATATCTGTGAATAGCTGATTCCCTGGTGAATGTTGACCTTTACCTCCCAAGAATTTTCAAATATATGTATAACAATTTTTTAATCTTTCATATTATGACTAAAATATATATATTATATATTTAAACTTTAAATATGCAGCTGTGGTGTATTATCTGTTATATATAATTATAATGTTTAAACGCTACTGAGACCATAGGCCCTTAAAATAATTGAAAATATTTGAAACTTTTTTCTTTATTTTTTGTAACAATTAACTCCTATGACTGATGGTACTCCCATGAGCACGTGTGTGACAAGTAGATACAATGTATAACAAAAAATAGGGAAAAAAAAAGCCTTTGAAAAGATTTTAAAAACTACAGCAGCTGGTAACATGTCTCGTTGCCATCCCCATTACTCCCTCCCCACATCTCACCCATCATTAGCCCTTCTCCCATATTGGTAAAATAATTGAAAAAAACACGAATGTATTTTTAAAATAAAAATATTTTATTACCAAAACATTGTTAAAAAAAAATGTAAAGTAAAACATTCTCAAAATCTAACTAGACCTGATGCTGCCAACTCACTGCACCAGGCCCATTAAAGTATTGGCAGTACTTGTCTCTGCCGGCCTTCGCATTGTCCTTGCTCCTGCCTTGATTGACAGGTTGAAGGCCTGCAATAGCGGGATCATTGTCACGCCATTCTCCGAGCACCACGTCACCATTGCTGTCAGAGTCCATGAAGCCTGGCGGACTGTAAGTACCAGCATCGCGTTGGCGTAGAAAATTGTGCAGCACACAACAGGCCAACACCACAGAGTCTATCGATTCCAGCTTCATGTTGATTGGTGTGTGGAAAACCCTGAAGCGGTTGGCCATTATGCCAAAGGCATTCTCCACAACGCGACGTGCCCTAGACAGTCTGTAGTTAAAAATCCACCTTTCCCCTGTCAAAGTCTTTTGTGGGTATGGTTTAACAAGATGCTCATGAAGGGGGAAGGCTTCATCACCCACAAACACAAAGTTTAGGTTGGCGGTGGTGTCCATGTTGGTTGGCAAGTTAAGTTTATTATTAAACAACCGATCACCAAAACTTGTGTGCTCCAAAACGCCACCGTCAGAAACCCTTCCATTAATGCCAACATTAATGTCAATAAATTCATAATTGGCATTAACAAGGGCCATGAGGATCACGCTGAAGTAGCCCTTGTAATTATGAAAAAAGGATCCGCTTTTGGCTGGTTGCGTGATCCGCACATGTTTGCCATCCAAGGCACCACCACAGTTTGGGAACTGCCAAATCCTTTCAAAATCAGAGGCAATAATTTGCCATTCCGCCACAGATTTTGGAAATGGCATGTAGCTCCGTAAACTGCAGACGATGGCGTTGCATGTCTCCGGAATTAGTTCTCCAAGCAGCGACCGAGAAATTGCAGCAGAATATTGCAAATCCTTCATTGAACGTCCGGTTGCCAGAAATCGCAGCGTTACTGCCAAACGTTCCTCTGCTGAAACAGCTGCACGCATCGGGTATCCTGCCGTTCAATGAGTGGCCTCACAGCTTCCAGTAGGAGCTTGAATGAATCCTCCGACATCCGTAGATAATTCCGGAAATCCTGCGGATTCTTCTCCTGCAACTCCCTCACTAGATGCATGTGGGTGAATCTGGACCTCTGCTCCAGCCATTCTCTGGTCCACATGCGACGCTTTCGCTTGGAGCGCCTCTCTTCCACCCGCGCCTCTTCCTGACGATCTGCCTCCATAGATAGCGCAACTGCCACAATCATACGCTCCGCGGTGGAGAGGTTCATTATGTGCAACCTGTACGGTAAAAAATAGAAAAGTTAATGACTAATTAATTACTATTACTAAAGTGTTTAAACAGAATAAAATAAAGAATAAAATAAAAATTATATAACAAAAAAAAAAATAAACTTTTCAGTTTATACAGTTTACAAATGTCTAAAATGGTGAGGGGTGTAAAATAAATAAAGCAAAAAAAAAAAATAATAAATAAAGTCAGGGGTGTAAAATAAATAAATTAAAAAAAAAAAGAAAAAATAAATAAAGTCTGGGGTGTAAAATAAATAAAGCAGACGAAATAAATAAATAAATAAATAAATAAGGTCAGGGGTGTAAAAGCAATAAAGCAGAGGACGAAAAAAAAAAAAAAAAAAAAAAAAACATTATCAAAACAACATCACAACATCACAAACAATATGTACCTTGAATCCAAATCCAAATATCCCGAAGATCCAAATCCAAATGGGGATGGATGGTGCTCTAACGACTCAGACAGGATCGCAAAACCCACCACTGCGCCACAAATATGATCGCAAAACACCGACACGCGACACTATCCTCACAAAAACGCACAAAGCACAGTTGGAATCATCCACAAAGTGCTCTGGAAACAATGGATGAGGGCGCAGTTATTATAGCTGAGGTGATGTTGTGGTCACCAATCGGAGCTGAAGGGCGTTATGAACGAAAACAAAGTCCCGCCTCCGCCGCTGACTAATGCATCGTTAATGAGGTCGCACATTGTTCACAAAAAGGTGCCACATTCAGCGATAATACTTACCCAGCGGGAGCGCCGACGATAAAATAGGGTCCGGAACGATGTCAGCGACGAGCGAGATCACAGCAGGATCTCAGCAGGGGCCACGTCGTCTCTAGATGCCGCACACAACAACATCGCTAACGAGATCGCTAAATAGTGACGTTTTTTAGCGATCCCGTTAGCGATATTGTTTAGTGTGGCATACCCTTTAGATCAAGTTTAGAAAACCACTTAGTCCCTGTAAGCTGGTTAGGTTGGGGATTAGTGGAAGTGTGAAGTATTTTAAAGCAGTAATTTTATTTAGTTCACAGAAATTGAGGCAAGGACAAACCATACCATCTTTCTTTTTCACAAAGAAGAAACCAGCTGCCACAGAAGGACTGACTGATATGACCCTTCAATAAACTTTTGTATACATATTCTTTCATTGCGGACCATTCAGGTCTTGACAAATTATATAGGAGAGCTTTAGGCAATTTGGCGCTAGGAATAAGATCAACAGGAGATGTACTCAGAGTGAAAAGTTCCCACGCTTAATGTGAATTTCACCAATACCAGCTGGACAAAGTTCTGGAATCACGGTGTCTTGTCAATGACGATAATCTGAATGGGTCTTTACAGTCTAACTGTCCCTAATTTTTATTTAAGAACCAGTCAAGCATCAATAAAGTTTGCGGCAGACCTACAGTTACTTAAAACAAGTGCAGATTACCACAGGTTCTGAAAACATAGTTGCACATAGTTGCACATTCAACAGTACTTTATCTGAGGAGTAAAAATGTACCTAGACACGTGGGTGACCTTCTAGATAATCACCTAGACTGATGCCTGTCCCGATGGCTTGTTTGCTTGAGGGCAAATCGAGCAGGCCTTGAGATAATGCCCAGCCTGACCACTGTAGAGGCAGAGTCCGAAATCGTGCTGAAATTTCCTCTCCAAGACCTGAGAGCTGTCTGCTCCAACCTCCTTTGGTTCTGTCTCAGGTAAGGAAACTAAAAAAAAAAAAAAACTGGCACATCCAAACTAGTTTGTATAGGTGCATACCAGAAGCAGCTACCTACATATACAGTATACAAAAAGGGTTTGCACTCTATTGTGCTAAAGCATGTCAATGTGAAATATGAATAGCAACTTTTTTATATATTGTATATGGAGGTAGCTGCTCCTGGTATGCACCTATTCAGACTAGTTTGGATGTGCCAGTCTGTTTTCTTGTCATTTCTATGTTAGCTTACTGATCAAGCACTCCGCCCTTCACCATGTGGTGATTTTAATTACAGCAGGTTCCTATCTACCCATAAATTCAGGCTTTACTGAGAGAGGTGTCCACATTCACCCAGGAATTCAGACATCAGCCTAAGAGAGGTGTTCACATTGGATATGGACACATCAGACTTATGAGACCACTTTGACGTAGGTTGATGGGCAGACATTTTTTGTGCAAAAATGTCTCATACTTTTTTCCTAATATTCAAAAGCCGTATTGCTATTTATATTTCATATATTTCACATTGACATGCTTTAGCATGATGGAGTGCAACCTTTTTTTTATATCAGGTAAGGAAACAGACTCAGGAAGAATGACCGAAACCACGTGTCGCTCATGAAGTCTCTCCTGATTTCTATGATCCAGGGTGGAGCATGCAAACTCAGAGCATCCTTAAGTGTATATGCAAGGGAAGGGCAAAACTGATGCCTCATAGCAAAATAGTTTCATAGAACTTCAAAGGATAATTGTCAAACTCTGAATTATAATCCTCAGCGTTCCAGCCCCCCTACTTCAGGTTCATGATCTTAGCCTTGCAGACTTGGACCCTGTCAGGTTCATCATAGATCATGAATAAGTTATCAAAAAGTGTCAACAGTACAACATTCTGGGGCAAAGAGAATTCCAAAGCCAGATAACCCCTACACAATAGAGATATAATTATACCCTCCCTCATGGACTCAATCCCAGAAGAATAGAGTCATAGAGTAAAAAATAATGCACTGCTCTCCCTAACTACCCTAAACAGATCTCTCCCCCTCAAAAATCTGTCAGGAAGGGCCACAGCTGGTTCAGGGGCAGTCAACTGCATATCAGCGTGTCCAGAACACTGTTGATTTCAGAGAGCTTTGGGAAGCATCTACATCTGAGATTGTGATGAAACGATCCTCTAGTGATCCCTGGCAAGATCCTGAGCCACCTAGGTCAGATTTGTCACTTGATCACAGAGTGCACAAACTGGAGTCATTGGTTAGGAAAAAAAGTATATGGTCAGATGCAGTTTCGGTTTCCTGGTGAGTGTGTCTGATTCTGTTGTTCTGAGTTCTCCTGCTCCCTGACACTTGGACCAGTTCTATTTGTCTTGTCCTTTTGCCTTTATCTGGTATCTCCTGGTATTTTGACATTGGACCATGACCTGAATTACGCCTTTGTCTTTTCCCTTGATTGTCTATATGCTCTCTTGGTACTGACCCTGAAAAGTGACTTCTCTACCTCACAGTCTAGTCAGAACATGGTAAAAGGGTCAGGCAGCAGAGATCAGAACTCAAAAAAACATAGGAAATCACTTATCAGGAAGCACAAACTATGTCTGGCAGGGATCAGAGACAAACAGCTCAGTTTAATATGTTGGGCAATCTCCATAGCAGAGACCACCAAGAGAAAGTCTTGCACCTCCCAGTCTCAGACTGGGCAGTCAAGCTGTTAATCAAAACACCAACAGATTTGCATGACCCTATTTCAATAGGACAGCAAAAGACTCTCTCAGTGAAAGGAGGAATCGTGACAAGAATGCATGAAATTCAGCTAGCATGCTGTGGTGTCACGATTGTGTTGTCAGGTTATAAAGACAAGAGGCTCCTTCCCTGTCCCTAACGCAAGCTTGCCCTGTTCCCCTATTTACTTCTGAAGGTGAAGATGCCGAGGCCACGTACATTGCCTTTTCTCCTTAATACACCCTCTGTCTGTATCTTTCCCCCACCAGGAAAGAGGGGAGTAGCAGTGCGCCGTAGGACACCAACCAGACAAACATGGTTACATGATCAGGGGAAAAGGAAAATACCTGGCATACAAATATACACTCACATATAACAGAGGAATGTCCCATGGAGTGAAGGATGTATAAAACCAAAGTAGGAGAAAAAGGGAATTACCACACTTACAAACCCAAGCAACAGTCCCAGATAAATCTACCAAATGTCTACTCTGATAAGAACCTACTTCTTTTTTCCCAGCTATGCAGCATAAGCTAACTCTGATGATGTGTGTCAGTCAGGACCCAGATTATAGATACGATACGATACACTTTATTGATACATTATATGATAGATATAATAGATAGATGATTAGATTATATAGGGAATAGGAGTTGCTAACGTGCTCAAATGAGAGTCCTAGCTCCTAGAGCTCTTAGCATGGCAGATTAACCATTAAAATGAAGGTGAAGTGCTTCTATTCAATGCAGGAGTAGGAGCAATCAGACGCTGTCATGTTCTGGCTCTTCTCTGTCGCGGTAACTCCGTGACATGTGGACTGTGGAAGAGATGTATGTGAACAGAGTGAACACTCATTGCCAGCAGATGTTACCGATGTAAAACAAGTAGAAATACAACAAGATGCAAAAATCAAGAATTTAATGTTCACATTTACAGTATGTCTCTTATCTGATGCTCTCTTCATTTTTTTTATTTTTTTTAGACAATACTTCCACAAACACAGTTGCAGATAAGAAAAATTAGTTTTTATGCACAGTACTATCACAAATGCAGGTGCAGAGTACAGATAGAAAGTGTTTTTGGAAGACTCAAACAAAACCTAATATTGTCCCTCGCTACAGCTGCATCTACTCTAAGCAGTATATAAAGTGGAAACTTCGGCACTCAAAAAATATCTTGCAGAAAATATAAAGTTTATTGAAAAAAAGAACAGTAAGACCCAATAGGTTTCAGATACATAAATCAATGTATTTTTCAAGATATATCTGTGTATAAACATAAACAACATAACATTGAATTGATAATCGGTTGTAAAATAACATATGTATAAGTACAACAGAACGTGTTTAACTTACAGTTAGGTCCATAAATATTTGGACAGAGACAACATTTATCTAATTTTGGTTCTAGACATTACCACAATGAATTTGAAACAAAACAAATCAGATGCAGTTGAAGTTCAGACTTTCAGCTTTCATTTGAGGGTATCCACATTAAAATTGGATGAAGGGTTTAGGAGTTTCAGCTCCTTAACATGTGCCACCCTGTTTTTAAAGGGACCAAAAGTAATTGGACAATTGACTCCAAGGCTATTTCATGGACAGGTGTGGGCAATCCCTTCATTATATCATTCTCAATTAAACAGATAAAAGGGCTGGTGTTGATTTGAGGTGTGGTGTTTGCATTTGGAAGGTTTAGCTGTGAAGGAAACATGCGGTCAAAGGAGCTCTCCATGCAGGTGAAACAAGCTATCCTTAAGCTGCAAAAAACAGAAAAAACCCATCCGAGAAATTGCTACAACTTTAGGAGTGGCAAAATCTACAGTTTGGTACATTCTGAGAAAGAAAGAAAGCACTGGTGAACTCATCAATGCAAAAAGACCTGGGCGCCCACGGAAGACAACAGTGGTGGATGATCGCAGAATACTCTCCATGGTGAAGAGAAACCCCTTCACAACAGCCAACCAAGTGAACAACACTCTCCAGGAGGTAGGCGTATCAATATCCAAATCTACCATAAAGAGAATATTGCATGAAATTAAATACAGAGGGTTCACTGCACGGTGCAAGCCACTCATAAGAATCAAGAATAAAAAGGCTAGGCTGGACTTTGCTAAAAAACATCTAAAAAAGCCAGCACAGTTCTGGAAGAACATTCTTTGGACAGATGAAACCAAGATCAACCTCTACTAGAATGATGGAAAGAGAAAAATATGGCGAAGGCGTGGTACAGCTCATGATCCAAAGCATACCACATCATCTGTAAAACATGGCGGAAGCAGTGTGATGGCTTGGGCATGCATGGCTGCCAGTGGCACTGGGTCACTAGTGTTTATTGATGATGTGACACAGGACAGAAACAGCCGAATGAATTCTGAGGTATTCAGAGCCATACTGTGTGCTCAGATCCAGCCAAATGCAGCCAAAATGATTGGTCGTCGTTTCATACTACAGATGGACAATGACCCAAAACATAAAGCCAAAGCAACCCAGGAGTTTATTAAAGCAAAGAAGTGGAATATTCTTGAATGGCCAAGTCAGTCACCTGATCTCAACCCAATTGAACATGCATTTCACTTGTTAAAGACTAAACTTCAGACTGAAAGGCCCACAAACAAACAACAACTGAAAACCACCGCGGTGAAGGCCTGGCAGAGCATCAAAAAGAAGGAAACACAGTGTCTGGTGATGTCCATGAGTTCAAGACTTCAGGCAGTCATTGCTAACAAAGGGTTTTCAACCAAGTACTAGAAATGAACATTTTATTTACAATTATTTAATCTGTCCAATTACTTTTGGTCCCTTTAAAAACAGGGTGGCACATGTTAAGGAGCTGAAACTCCTAAACCCTTCATCCAATTTTAATGTGGATACCCTCAAATGAAAGCTGAAAGTCTGAACTTCAACTGCATCTGATTTGTTTTGTTTCAAATTCATTGTGGTAATGTCTAGAACCAAAATTAGATAAATGTTGTCTCTGTCCAAATATTTATGGACCTAACTGTATATGTGTATATAGGATATAAAGAGGTGCTCCATCGCAAGGTGAGCTAGCTTAAGTAGATACATTTATACATATGTTTGAAACGTGATATATGGTAGTACTGAGCCTGGGGAGAGAGAAAAAAAGGATATTCAACATGCAGGTATGTGCCCAATGTGAGTACAGGCATTGGAGTATTTTACATGAGCGATACCACATGGGTTGGCATGCGAAGGTTTATAGAAAACAGAGAAAAGGCATGAGGAAAGAACATGAGGAAAAAGAAAATGAAAGAAAAGGAAAAAAGGAAGACTAAAAGGGGGAGGAAAGGAATGAAAGAGAAAAAGATAAGAAAAACAGGGGGAAAGAAAAGGTAAGAAAAGGAAAAAAGTAAATAGTAAACAAAAAGTAGAGGAAAGGGGAAAAAAGGGGAAAATGTGTAGAAGAAAGGTAATAGTGAATACTAGGTTAGTAGGTTACCTGTTGGGAATGGGGTCACAAAGTGCAGGAGTACAATGTCTAAAGCGCCGCGGAGCATTCTGTAACAGGAAAAGCTAGACCAGATACGAGCCATAGGAAAAACAGGAGTTACAAATGAAAGCTCAAGAATAAAAACAAAACCAAAACCGGCTAAGAACTGGAGTAGTGAAAATAGAAACAATGTTAGCTCACATAAGAATGAGGAATGAGAATGCATATTCAGGGATGTAGAGTCTTGCCGCCGCTATGTGGTCCGGGGGGAGAAGCTGCAAAATATAGGTCCCGTGAGAAGTGAAATCACAAACACTTCCGGTATTGACGCTTGAGTAAACAAAGTGTGCAAGCGCCGGCCGAGAACCGGCAGAAAAAGCCAAAGTGACATTACAGTGTTTGTCAGACAATCCCTGCATGTAGATTGGCTCTGTAAAGAGCGCCAAACATGCAGGGCGGGGACCCGAGCTCCCACCCAGCAACCAAGGAAATACTCACAAGCTCCGAGCATCGCAAGCACTGCTATGCTCGGGTGAGCACTGAGTGCTTTCGAGCATGCTTGCTCATCACTAATATATAGCTTATTCTCTACCTCTCTGAACATAATTCACCATCAAAATGAACCGTACCCAAAAGGCTTATGCAGCCTTTATCTAGCCCCATTTCCTCAAGATTGTTGTTCTGTTATTGTAAATAAGCACCTGTAATTTGTGTCACCCCCACCTCATTGTAGATTGTAAGCTCTGAAGAGCAGTATTATCATTAATTTTGCTTTGTTTATCTTAATCTTGGTAACTTTTGACTGTTTTATGTGAACCGCTGAGTTGTAAAGCTATGTGGAATGTGTTTGCGATATATAAATAAAGGTTAATATTATTAGTAGATTGAAGATGGTGAAGTTCAAACTGTTAGCTTTGCCATGTGTAGGAGGAAAGAATTTTGTATGTGAGCATAACTGCACAAACGAGGGTTTGCTGTTGTGCTGACACAAGGTGGAGTAGGGTGAACACGACAAGCTGCTGGACTGTGAGAGAGGTGCAGACAGAGGTGTTGATGGAATGAGAAAGATGGGGAATGCTTGGTATGTAAGATCAGTCAAAAACCGCTGGCATGTGTAGTGTGAATATAAAAATGGATATTTTGAGTCCATATGGAAATATACAGAGTGCATTCACACACCATAACAATAACAGAGCAGCATTGCTGGTCATACATTTACAGACAGACAATGCTTATGAGGACACAATCCTGTGAACTGTTTACTTATTGTCTGAAAGCTTGTACCTCACAAACAGTTGTATGCTTCTCTATGTTTGTTGTTTTTTTTTGTAAAACAAGAAGGTTTGAGGCCACTTTCCTGGCGTGTGTCTCTCATTTGATGTGCTTTGGCAGCTTTTGGGGCTGTTATATGGTGTGCATGCATTTGTTTATGCCTCCCATTGCCTTGAATGATGTTAGGTTATGTTCCGCGAATATTCAACAAATAAATCGGTGAATATTGCAAATTCAGCAATCATAATCCAAACGAACATTGAAATATTCACTCATCTCTACCCAAAACATATTTGAAGCGTCATCATATTTGACTGTATGTGTTCTTTTCTTTGTAGACCTACATTTTCGGTAAACAATAGAATAAGATGCATTTCCTAAAAGCTTTATCTTGGTCTTATCTGTTCACAAGATGCGTTCCCAGAAGAATTTTGGCTTACTCATGTACATTTTAGTAAACAGCAGGATAGCTTTTTTATGTCTATGTGTCAGCACTGGGGTCTTCCTGGGTCTCCTGACAATTTCATTTTGTTAAAAAGTCAATGGATAACTCGCGCTGACACTGATGCACCCTGAGCCAGCCATACAAATTGAATTTCTTTGGAACTTGATTGGGGCTGCTTATTCACCATCCGGACAATTGCAACCTTTCTTCAATATTTTTCAGCAGTCCCCATCCATATACTGTAGATTAGCTACAGTGCCATGAGTTGTAAACTTATTGATTATGTTGCGCACCATTGACAAACAAGTATCAAGATCACTGAAGATGAGCTTATAACCTAGAGATTGTTGGTATTTTTCAACAATTTTGGTTCTCAAGTCCTTAGACAGTTCTCTTCTTCTCTTTCTGTTCTCCGTGCTTAGTGTGGTACACACAATGCAAAAATTAAGGCTACTTCTCTTTATATGTGGTATCAGGTGTCATTTTCATATTGCGTTTGAACAAGCATCACATCCTTGAAGCAAAGTTGTTGACCCACAATATTGGAACGGTGCAAAAAATTTTGCCTGTCCCATTTTAGGGGTTTTGTGTGAAATTATATCCAATTTCATTTTTCTATGATTTTTTTGTGTTGTTCCAATACAAAACATGTGTAATTGCAATCATTTTCTGGAGAAATACTTCCTTTTCTGTATTTTTTTCAAGGGGGAATTGACTGTTGGATATTAGAGTTGAGCGAAACAGGTCATTCATTTTCAAGAATCGCCGATTTTTGCCAAAGTCGAGTTTCATGAAACGAAACCCGACCATGGAGTGAGTTCAATCACGTGTTCGGCGACCATTTTGCTGGAGTCGGTTTTCCCCTACACTTTAAGCGCATTTTCTCGGCCAGTGTGCAAGGATGCAGGCTGTGGGCAATGGGATGACATAGCCAGCTGCCAGCTCCATCTTAGAGAAGGGCATTGCAGCGATTGGCTGGCTTTCAGTGGCGTCACAGTGCATATAAAATCCCTCAGCGCCGACCGCCATTTTACATCTGCCGAACTCAGTGTTGGGGAAGGTTGCTGGCGGTGAGTCTGAGCAGGGAGAGCGTTAGGCAGGGCCTAAAAAAAAATTACTTTCTGCTGATAGTGATTAGCTGTACAGAGACTGTGCAGTGAGAGGGGAGGATTTTGCTGTGTACAGCACCGCTGGTTCTTAGGCTGCCTGTCTGCCAGTGACACTGTAGAAATTGCTTGTGTGGAGCATCAGATTTGATTAGTAGGCTGCCTGCCTGTGATAAGGGGGAAATTAATTTGGTGGAGTAGCAGAGCTGCCTGCCAGTGACAGTGTACAAATTGCTTGTGTGGAGCATCACATCTGATTAGTAGGCTGCCTGACTATGATAAGGGGGCAATTTATTCCCTATTGACTTGCATTGGGGTGGATTTTCGACTCCGACCCGACCATTTCCGTTAGTCGGCCGACTTCGTTCGACTCAACTTTTGAGAAAGTCGAGTTTCACGAAATCCGACTCGACCCGAAAAAAGGCAAAGTCACTCATCTTTATTGGCCTTGACTGTATAAGCAAATAAATGAATGAACAAAAATCCTGCTAATTCCCAAATTTTTACTCCCTTTAAGGAAATAGGAAAATGGAAAATTAGTCTCCATTTTCATTTTCTTTTAGCAAGGTCCTAAATGCATAGATACATAATAGGCAATCTTATGCTTACTGCTAATAGTTTGTCTGTCATCCCACAAGCAATTGAGCATACAACTTGGCATGGTCCCATCACATCCGAGGACCCTGCCATGCACATTTTGTACCCCACTGCAATAGTTAGTCGTTATGGCTAATGTCTACATCATCAACAATTTCACTATTTCAGATTCAATGGCTGTACCTCAAATATCTCAATGTCCCTCTTCACTTCTACCTACTGATGATCCTAATATCCCCCTCCTCCATATTCTGCGGCACATAATGTTGAACATTAACATGTTGATGAACATTTTATTTTACTCTGTAGCATCCTTTTGTCACGCGGTCTTATGATATGTGTACGATGTCAGTAAACTATTCTTAAAAGAACAACACTCTATACAACATATAGATTAGCAACATCAGCATGTAAATATAGAATAGATTTACCTGACACGATATCCGTTGAACTCAGGGTTAATCTTGAGGACTTGATACACTGTCACAGGAAAGAGGAGGACCGGGGGTCTAACCTGACCCTAAACTGGGGTCCTAACTAATCCCTCACCTTGGAGGTACTGATAATGGTTCAGAGGTCCAAGTCTCCAGCCTAACCCTGTCTCCTATCAGTCCCTGAACCCTGTAATCAGTCCTAAGAAGGATTCTGATTACCACCAAAGGGATATGGGCTGATCTCTGCTAAATACACAGATTAGACATATAAGACAGACTGGAGAAAACACAGACTTGCATACACACTCAAACACAGAAGGAACATAAATGATCTGGGATATTAAACTCTAAGCAAGGTGAGCTTAAAACAACTAAGGAGCTCTTTAACTTAAGTCTATACAGATACAATCCTATCTGTGGTCTGCATGAAGAATTTCACTGGCAACTCCCAACACAGACAACCAGAGATTTAAAGGAAACCAATCAACAAATAATTAATTGCAGCCGGGAGAAACTGCACCCAGTCCCAGAACTGAGCACAGACAGAATTAACTCCCTAACTGCCAAACACAAAGAAACAGCAACTCAGCTGTGAGAAGTCAGAATGTGCAACCGCGACGATCTTCGTGGCGATGCACACATGACAGTACCCCCCCTTCTACGAGGGGCCTCCGGACCCTCAGGGCCAGGTTTGCCCGGGTGAGTTCTGTGGAAGGTCCGCACCAAACGATCTGCGTTAATGTCAGACGCAGGAACCCACGTCCTCTCCTCTGGACCATACCCCTTCCAATGCACCAAGTACTGAAGGGACCGGCGATTCAGACGTGAGTCAATGATCTTTGACACTTGAAACTCCAAGTTACCATTGACCACCACTGGAGGAGGAGGTAGAGGTGATGGTATGACTGGTGCCACGTACCTCTTAAGTAATGACTTGTGGAACACATTGTGGATTTTAAACGTAGGAGGGAGGTCCAGACGAAATGCCACAGGATTAATTATGGAACTGATCCTGTACGGCCCGATGAATCTGGGGCCCAGCTTCCAGGAGGGAACTTTAAGTTTTATATTCCTGGTAGACAACCATACCAGATCGTTCACATTAAGATCTGGACCAGAAACTCTCCTCCTATCAGCCATACGTTTGTAACGGTTCCCCATAGCACTCAGATTATTCAATACACCTCTCCACACTGAAGCAAGTGACGACGAGAAACGCTCCTCCTCAGGAACCCCAGAAGGGCCCCCCCATTGAATGTACAAAACTGGGGATGAAAACCATATGCCCCAAAAAACGGGGACTTACCAGTGGACTCGCTCCGCCTGTTGTTAAGAGCGAACTCTGCCAGAGGCAAGAAAGAAGACCAGTCCTCCTGGTTCTCTGAGACAAAACACCGAAGATAAGTCTCTAGGCTTTGATTCAGACGCTCTGTCTGACCATTGGTCTGCGGATGAAAAGCCGAGGAAAATGACAATTGCATCCCCCGACGTAAACAAAATGCTCTCCAAAACTTGGACACAAACTGAGACCCCCTATCTGACACCACATCAGAAGGCAACCCATGAAGTCTCACAATCTCCCCAATGAACACCTGCGCCAGAGTTTTAGCATTAGGGAGGGCAGGAAGAGCAATGAAATGTGCCATCTTACTGAACCTGTCAACAACCACCAGTATGACAGTCTTCCCTGACGACTGAGGAAGGTCCGTGATGAAGTCCATAGACAAATGAGTCCATGGACGCTCCGGAAGTTTCAAGGGTAAGAGGGTCCCAGACAGACGGGTATGAGGGGTCTTAGAGCGAGCACACACCCCACATGACGCGACAAAAGTTATAACATCTTTATTAACGTTAGGCCACCAAAACCGGCGAGAAAGGAGATCTAAAGTAGCCTTACTCCCTGGATGTCCTGCTAAAGCAGAATTATGATGTGCCTCAATAACCTTTTGTCTCAACTGATTTGGGACAAACAGTCTCCCTGGAGGTCCTGCAGGGGCGTCCCCCTGAGCCTCTAACACCTCCTCCTCAAGCTCAGAACATACAGCCGACACTACCACCCCCTCCTGAAGGATAGGAATCGGGTCATCCATTTTCCCGGCCCCTGGGAAACTGCGAGACAAGGCATCCGCCTTAACATTCTTAGATCCAGGGCGATAAGTGACAACAAAATTAAACCTGGTAAAAAACAACGACCATCGAGCTTGTCTGGAATTCAGACGCTTAGCAGATTCCAAATACAGCAGGTTCTTGTGATCAGTAATGACGGTGACCGGGTGGACTGCCCCCTCCAAAAGTGACGCCATTCTTCAAAAGCCAACTTAATGGCCAAAAGTTCCCTATTGCCGATATCATAATTCCTTTCGGCGGACGACAATTTTTTAGAAAAGAAAGCGCACGGATGCCATTTACCAGGGGACGGACCCTGGGACAATATTGCACCCACCCCTACGTCAGACGCGTCCACCTCCACAACGAACGGCTGTGATGCATCTGGTTGGATGAGAACGGGTGCCGAAGCAAAACATTTTTTCAAAGAGGAAAAAGCTTGGCAAGCTTTGTCCGACCATTTAGAAAAATCCGTCCCTTTTCTTGTCATGTCAGTGAGAGGTTTGACAACAGATGAGAAATTACAAATAAATTTCCGGTAGTAGTTAGCAAACCCCAGAAAACGCTGCAGAGCCTTAAGATCCTCTGGCTGATCCCATTCAAGCACTGCTCTCACCTTTTCAGGGTCCATACGGAAACCGGAGGCTGACACCAAGAAACCCAAAAACTGAAGTTCCTGTACGGCGAATACACACTTTTCCAGTTTGGCGTATAGTTTATTGTCTCGCAAGATCTGCAACACCTGTCTCACATGCTCCTGGTGAGACACAAGATCTGGTGAGTAAATTAAAATGTCATCCAAATATACGACCACAAACAGCCCCACCAGATGACGAAAAATGTCATTAACAAAATGTTGGAATACTGCTGGTGCAGTAGTCAGACCAAAAGGCATAACAAGGTTCTCATAATGTCCCTCCGGCGTGTTAAACGCCGTTTTCCACTCATCCCCCTCTTTTATCCTAATCAGATTATACGCCCCCCTGAGATCCAATTTAGAGAACCATTTGGCGCCAACAATTTGATTGAAGAGATCAGGAATCAGAGGGAGTGGATACGGATCTCGAACAGTAATCCGATTAAGTTCGCGGAAATCCAAGCAAGGGCGTAGGCCTCCATCTTTTTTCTTCACAAAGAAGAACCCCGCGGCCACTGGGGAAGATGAAGGTCTAATATGCCCTTTGGCCAGACTTTCCGAAATATAATCTTTCATAGCCTGCCTCTCAGGACCAGAAAGGTTATATAACCTAGCTTTAGGTAACTTAGCATCAGGAAGTAAATTAATAGAGCAGTCATACACGCGATGAGGAGGCAACTCCTGACACCCCTCCTCAGAGAACACATCCCCAAAGTCCTCCAAAAAAGGAGGCAAAGTACTAGGCACGACCGCACTGATGACTGTGTTCATGCAGTTACTTTTGCAAAACTCACCCCATTGGCTTATATCTCTGGACTGCCAATTAATCACAGGGTTATGTTTAACCAACCAAGGAAGTCCCAACACAATAGGAGTAGGTAGACCCTCCAACACATAACAAGATAATAGTTCCCTATGTATTGCCCCTACCCGAAGGTCAATGTTATGAACCTCATGAACAAAGCTACCTTGGCCGAGAGGCCTGGCGTCAATGGAGAATATAGGGATCGGTTTGACCAATACACTCAGATGCATACCTTGAGCCTGAGCAAACTGAGCGTCAACCAGATTAGCCCCGGACCCACTATCAAGAAGAACAGAAAATCTCTCCACTCTCGTACCAACCACCACCTCCACTGGTACAAGGAACTGAGAAGAACTAGCGGACGAAATACATACTCCCAGGTTGTCGTCCACCACACAACCTGGGATTAACAGTTTTTCCGGCGACTTTTTGCTCAACAAGGCACGGGATGGACATCCCTCAACAAAATGTCCCTCTTTCCCGCAGAAGAAACACCTTCTAGTCCTGCGGCGTACCGCCAATCCCCTCCTACGAAATGATGTCCCTCCCAACTGCATAGGCTCCTCCGAACAGACAAGGGGAACCTCAACATAAGGGACTTTAGTAGTAGGTGGAGTAACAACAGGGGGCGGAGTTACCTCGCACCTCTCCCGGAGCCGTCTATCAGTACGGATAGCTAGGGCCATAGCAGCCTCCAGTGATGTAGGAGAATCATACTGAGCCAAAACGTCCTTTAATTTGTCAGAAAGCCCATGACAAAACTGGCTTCTAAGAGCTGGGTCATTCCACTGAGTATCTGTGGCCCATCTACGGAACTCAGAAGCAAATTCCTCCGCCGGACGATCTCCCTGCTGTATCTTACGTAATTTTGTCTCAGCAAGAGAGACCCGATCTGGGTCATCATATACCAAACCCAGGGCAGTAAAAAATCGATCTACTGACTGTAGAGCCGGGGATCCCGGAGGAAGGGAGAAGGCCCAGGATTGAGGGTCCCCTTGTAGGAGCGAGATAACAATTCCCACTCTCTGCTCTTCACTCCCTGATGATCGAGGCCGAAGCCGAAAATACA
The DNA here is from genome assembly GCA_033576555.1 of Oophaga sylvatica. Classification (NCBI taxonomy): domain Eukaryota; kingdom Metazoa; phylum Chordata; class Amphibia; order Anura; family Dendrobatidae; genus Oophaga; species Oophaga sylvatica. The sequence goes on from JARQOD010000003.1 coordinate 468,694,398, forward strand.
ATTTACATGCTTCCCTGAAGGTAAAAAATTTGTCTCGCCCACCAGTGAACCTGTCCGGGAGAGCTACTTTAGGTTCAAATCTGGTTTGCTCCGAGGGAGACAAAACTTTGGACTTAATGTCCGTCAGCTCCATGGATAATCCCTGCAACTGCAGAGCCAGCTGGGCTACTGGATCCATGGCAACTGGGAATAATTTTATGGGCCAGTGAAAATGTCACGCGGTCTTATGATATGTGTACGATGTCAGTAAACTATTCTTAAAAGAACAACACTCTATACAACATATAGATTAGCAACATCAGCATGTAAATATAGAATAGATTTACCTGACACGATATCCGTTGAACTCAGGGTTAATCTTGAGGACTTGATACACTGTCACAGGAAAGAGGAGGACCGGGGGTCTAACCTGACCCTAAACTGGGGTCCTAACTAATCCCTCACCTTGGAGGTACTGATAATGGTTCAGAGGTCCAAGTCTCCAGCCTAACCCTGTCTCCTATCAGTCCCTGAACCCTGTAATCAGTCCTAAGAAGGATTCTGATTACCACCAAAGGGATATGGGCTGATCTCTGCTAAATACACAGATTAGACATATAAGACAGACTGGAGAAAACACAGACTTGCATACACACTCAAACACAGAAGGAACATAAATGATCTGGGATATTAAACTCTAAGCAAGGTGAGCTTAAAACAACTAAGGAGCTCTTTAACTTAAGTCTATACAGATACAATCCTATCTGTGGTCTGCATGAAGAATTTCACTGGCAACTCCCAACACAGACAACCAGAGATTTAAAGGAAACCAATCAACAAATAATTAATTGCAGCCGGGAGAAACTGCACCCAGTCCCAGAACTGAGCACAGACAGAATTAACTCCCTAACTGCCAAACACAAAGAAACAGCAACTCAGCTGTGAGAAGTCAGAATGTGCAACCGCGACGATCTTCGTGGCGATGCACACATGACACCTTTCCAGTGTTTTTTCCAATAGAAATATGAGGGGAATGATAGGATTAAAGCCAGTCTTTCTTATTTACAAATTTAGTTGCATTTTCGAAGGGCTTCAGAAAGCAACAATCATTCCTCAACAAATGCCGAGGTTGGATTTCATAGCTAAACTCCAGTTTGCCTGCTTCATGATATAATCTGTAAAATACATTCATTCCAAAATATACATAGACAAATTCTAGCAGGTTGCAAATCAGGTGATGCTCAGGCAAGCTGTTCTGCTTTTGCAAAGCCTACAGGGCATGTTTTAAGAGCAGTAGAAACTACCAGACTCTTTTCTTGGCTTGCCAACCAACTTCTTCTTTAAGCAATTTACATAATTGACTTCAAATGTAAGATAGCCTCAATGTTCTGTTGCAGTTGATGGGGAGCCATTCAGGATAAAATTTGCTGCTTGATGGACCACAGCAGTTGGTCTAAAACAGCTTGATAGAGCTCTACCTTGCATGAAAATAAAGAATATAAAGAATCAGGAAGGGGATGGATGTAGTGCTCTTCTTTGCTGCTGTTATAGATTGGGCTATACAGTACAGACCAAAAGTTTGGATACACCTTCTCATTTTAAGATTTTTCTGTATTTTCAAGACTATGAAAATTGTAAATTCACACTGAAGGCGTCAAAACTATGAATTAACACATGTGGAATTATATACTTAACAAAAAAGTGTGTAACAACTGAAATTATGTCTTATATTCTAGTTTCTTCAAATTAGCCACCTTTTGCTTTGATGACTGCTTTGCACACTCTTGGCCTTCTCTTGATGAGCATCAAGAGGTAGTCACCGGAAATGGTTTTCACTTCACAGGTGTGCCCTGTCAGGTTTAATAAGTGGGATTTCTGGCCTTATAAATGGGGTTGGGACCATCAGTTGTGTTGTGCAGAAATCTGGTGGATACACAACTGATAGTCCTACTGAATAGACTGTTAGAATTTTTATTATGGCAAGAAAAAAGCAGCTAAGTAAAGAAAAACGAGTGGCCATCATTACTTTAACAAATGATGGTCAGTCAGTCTGAAAAATTGGGAAAACTTTGAAAGTGTCCCCAAGTGCAGTTGCAAAAACTATCAAGTGCTACAAAGAAACTGGCTCACATGAGGACCACCCCAGGAAAGGAAGACCAAGAGTCACCTCTGCTTCTGAGGATAAGTTTATCCGAGTCACCAGCCTTAGAAATTGCAGGTTTACAGCAGCTCAGATTAGAGACCAGGTCAATGGCACACAGAGTTCTAGCAGCAGACAGGCAACAAGGAGCAACAAGGCAACAAGCAGAAGTGACTTGTTTGGGCTAAAGAACACAAGGAATGGACATTAGACCAGTGGAAATCTGTGCTTTGGTCTGGTGAGTCCAAATTTGAGATCTTTGGTTCCAACCACCGTGTCTTTGTGCGACACAGAAAAGGTGAACGGATGGACTCTACATGCGTGGTTCCCACCATGAAGCATGGAGGAGGAGGTGTGATGGTGTTGGGGTGCTTTGCTGGTGTCACTGTTGGGTATTTATTCAAAATTGAAGGCATACTGAACCAGCATGGCTACCACAGCATCTTGCAGCAGCATGTTATTCCATCCGGTTTCCGTTTAGTTGGACCATCATTTATTTTTCAACAGGACAATAACCCCAAAAACACCTCCAGGCTGTGTAAGGGCTATTTGACCAAGAAGGAGAGTGATGGGGTGCTACGCCAGATGACCTGGCATCCACAGTCACCAGACCTGAACCCAATCGAGATGGTTTGGGGTGAGCTGGACCGCAGAGTGAAGGCAAAAAGGGCCAACAAGTGCTAAGCATCTCTGGGAACTCCTTCAAGATTGTTGGAAGACCATTTCCGGTGACTACCTCTTGAAGCTCATCAAGAGAATGCCAAGAGTGTGCAAAGCAGTAATCAAAGCAAAGGGTGGCTACTTTGAAGAACCTAGAATATAAGACATATTTTCAGTTGTTTCACACTTTTTTGTTAAGTATATAATTCCACATGTGTTAATTCATAGTTTTGATGCCTTCAGTGTGAATGTACAATTTTCATAGTCATGAAAATACAGAAAAATCTTTGAATGAGAAGGTGTGTCCAAACTTTTGGTCTGTACTGTATATTTTGAAAGAGATGCAGAGAATGTATAGGTGGAGACAGATAACCACTTGTTGGTGGAACCAAACATAGCTCCCAGACATGGAGGCTTCACCACTTGTACTGGCTGTGGTGGTACATTTTTGCTGCTCAAAACATTCATCCAGTGGGATTTGAATGACATTTACTGTCCCTGCCCATAGTTGCTTCTCCAAGTATCTATAGGACAGTGCACTTTGGCGATCAACAATTTGAGATAGCAACCCATGTTCTATTTCTTTGAATAATGTCCCACTCTGTGAAAATAAGAGACATCTGGATATCTTACACTAAGGCTGAGCACACACTTTTATTCCTCAAAAGGTGGTGGATACTACTAAGTGATATGGCAGCGATAACACTACATGCAACTTAACCAGGTAGCAGTCGAGTTAATACACATATTGATAGATATTTAGGGTTTCTAGTATATTTGAGCAAAGATATCCATGGTTTAAGGTTTACCTGTGAATCCTGCGGCCTACCAAAGTTTCATCTGCAATAACTCACACATGTTTGAATCATGGCATCCATCTCTTATGGCCCTATGTCTTCCGATTACAAATAGGCTGACAATTAATCTCTTCCAATACATCAACTAGCAACATAACAGATAAAGGTGTCATTGAAATTCTGCTTTATAAAATATTAAGTGTTATAGAGATGGAAGAGGTGAACTGAGCAGAACACTGACTGTCACTCTCAAGGGTATCATCATCCTGCTGTAAATGAAAGAAGTTATGTGCCATATATTTCATTATGCCCTCCACTTCCTTTCAACTAATATACTTGCCAGAGACAGTGGAGAGCAATGGTGACCTGCATTTGATAATACTACTGTTGGGAAGTTTCAGTGGTGCTGCTGCTGCTAATGATTCCAACATTATTTGCAGTAGTATGGTTGATTTTCTTCAACATGGACACAAGTATAACATTTGCTGAAAATGTTAATCAAACTTATCTGACCCTGAAAAAAATATGGAATTAACAAAAAAGCTAAGTATGGTATATGTGATGGCCAAATATTAATGCAAGGAAAACCTGTCAATAGAATCAATGTGACTTGCTCCCAAACAGCCTGAAGAAGAAGTAGATTTTACCCCTGAGGATCTAACAACAAATTGCCTACACTATGTATCCTGTTATGTTATCGTAGCTGAGGAGGCAGAAGCCAAAAAACACATAGGCCTAACACCAGAGAGGTTGGAAACTAATAGCTTGCAGACCCCTAAACTAACCGCACAACTAGAAGCAGCCGTGGAGCGTAACTACGGTGGTCCTAGATGCCTCGGCACAGCCGGAGAGATAGCTATCCCTGAAGATGGAAAGAGGAAAGCTAACTACCCGAGTAGACCCTAAAAGAGTAGGAAGCCCCCAAACATATAATGGCGGTTAGACAAGATGAAAATACGAACACAGACAGAAAATCGATTGAGCAAACGCTGGGGCCCACAACTGTCTAAATAGGACAGCACAGGAGAGAATACTTTCTTCAACCCAGAAAAACCCTAGGAAAAACTCCAACACTTCTGAATCCAAAAACACTGAGACCACACGGTCTCGACCACCTATATCAGATCTCTGGTGTGGACACATAACTACCCAGCAGAAAAATATCACAAGAACTGAGCAAATGAACAAATACAAAAAACGAACGGAGACTAGCCAAAGCCCCCCATAGGGGTCACGGCTGAAGACAAAAAGCAAAAAAAATGCAGCAAAAAGCAAGAAATTCAAACCACAGTAAATTTACTGAGAGACTTATCTGAACGCAAGCAGGAGACAGCAGGAAAGCAAGCTGAATTCCAAACTATACCAGATAGCACAATTGATCACCGGCGAGGATCATGGGAGATCAACTCACTTATATCAGGCCAGTCAGTACCACCTGACACCCACTCGTTATCTGTGGGTGTAGGACTCTTGGTATTCAACATAGGTTCAATACCCTCAGCAACCTCTAGAGGGAGCTTCAGCTCCGAAGTCTTCTCCAAAACATTCACAACAGTACCCCCCCTTGATCAGGGTCACCGAACCCACACTTGTGCCATCAGGATGATCAGGATAAGCTCGGTGATAAGCACGGACCAGTCTTTCAGCATGAATGTCAGAAGCAAACACCCACGGATTGTCCTCCTGACCATAGCCTTTCCACTTCTCCAAGTACTGGAGTCTCCACCTGGCCAAATGAGAATCCAATATCTTCTCAACCACATACTCCAAATTGCCCTCAACCAAAACAGGATCAGGAGGCGCAGCCATAGGAACCACTGGCTCGTAAAATCTCTTCAATAAAGATTCGTGAAATACGTTGTGAATCTTGAATGTTCCTGGAAGAAGCAAACAGAAGGAAACAGGATTAATAATCTCCATGATCTTATAAGGTCCAATGAACCTTGGCTTAAATTTTGGAGACGCGACCCTCATAAGGATATTTTTTGAGGATAACCAAACCAAGTCAACCACTTTAAATCGAGGACCATCAGTCCTATGTCGGTTGTCAAACTGCTGGGCTTTCTCTTGAGAGAGAGACAGCTTATCCACTACTTGATACCAAATCAGCTGCATTCTCTCCACAATAGAGTCAACACCAGGACAGACAGAAGCCTCCACCTGCCCTGAAGAAAATCAAGGATGAAATCCGAAATTGCAGAAAAATGGAGACATCAATGTGGCAGAACTAGCCCTATTATTCAAAGCAAACTCAGCCAAAGGCAAAAAAGTGACCCAGTCATCTTGAACAGCAGACACAAAGCATCTCAAATAAGCCTCCAAGGTCAGGTTTGTTCTCTCAGTTTGTCCATTGGTCTGAGGGTGAAACACAGAGGAAAAAGACAGCTGAACTCCCAGTTTGGAACAAAATGTCCTCCAAAATCTGGAAACAAACTGGACTCCTTTGTCAGACACAATGTTCTCTGGAACGCCGTGCAACCGAACCACCTGTTGAAAAAACAAGGGCACCAACTCGGAGGAGGATGGCAACTTAAGTAGTGGCACAAGATATATCATCTTGGAAAACCTATCACAGATTACCCAAATAACGGTCATTCTCTGAGAGACACGGAGGTCAGAAATAAAATCCATAGAGATATAGGTCCATGGCCTCTTGGGCACAGGCAATGTCATTAACAAACCACTAGAGCGAGAGCAAGGTTTGGAACGAGAATAAGTTCCACAGGACTGCACAAAGTCCCTGATGTCATGAGACAAAGAGGGCCACCAAAAGGACTGACTCACCAAATCTCTGGTACCAAAAATATCAGGATGGCCGACCAACGTGGAGCAATGAATCTTTGACATCACATTCTTCCTCCACTGCTCTGAGACAAACAATCTCCCAGCAGGGCAATGTTCAGGTTTTTCCTCCTGAAATTTCTCCAAAGCCAGTCTCAAATTGGGCGAGATAGCGGAAAGAACCACACCCTCCTTCAGAATAACAGCAGGCTCAGTTACCTCAGGAGAATCCAGAAAAAAACTCCTCGAGAGGGCATCCACCTTAACATTCTTAGTGCCCAGGAGAAAAGAGACCACAAAATTAAAACGTGTGAAAAACAAAGCCCACATGGTCTGTCTAGGAAGTCTCTTGGCTGATTCATAATAAACCAGGTTCTTATGATCCGTGAGGACCATCACCTGATGCTTTGCTCCTTCCAGCCAATGTCTCCACTCCTCAAAAGCCCACTTCATGGCCAATAACTCCCGATTACACACATCATTATTAAGTTCCACTGGGGAAAATTTTCGAGAGAAAAAGGCACAAGGGTTAATCTTAGAGGTCTCCAGATCCCTTTGGGACAAAATGGCTCCTGCACCAATCTCAGAAGCATCAAACTCCACCTGGAATGGTAGAGAAACATCAGGTTGGCGCAGAACAGGAGCAGAATTGAATCTCCACTTAAGCTCCTGAAACGCAGAAACTGCCTCAAGAGTAGAGTTGAGCGATACTTCCAGATATCAAGAAGTATCGGATCGGAATGGGTATCGCCGATACCCAAAAAGTGTCTGCGATACCCTATTCCGATACCGGAAATCCAATGCAAGTCAATGGGACAGAAATATCGGAACTAAAAAAAAACCATTTCTTTCCTTGTAAACACTAAATATGCACACACAGAATACATATATATATATATATATATATATATATATATATACATGTAATTGTGACATATATATATATATATATATATACATATATTAATAGTTCATACACTTCTACATAGTAAAATAGCCTCTGATTCAATTGCCGGGTAATGCCGGCCGATACCCGATATACCCGATAGTATCGGAATGCTCAACACTACTCAGGAGACCAATTCACTGCATCAGAACCCTTCCTGGTCAAATCAGTCAGTGGCTTCACAATACCAGAGAAATTAGCTATAAATTTACAATAAAAATTAGCAAAACCCAAAAATCTCTGAAGAGCCTTCAATGTAGTGGGTTGAACACAATCACAAATGGCCTGAACTTTGACCGGGTCCATTTCAATAACAGACTGAGACAAAATGAATCCCAGAAATGAAACCTTCTGTACGCCAAAAAGACATTTTGATCCCTTCACATACAATGCGTTTTCTCTCAAAATCCGGAATACAGTCCGGACATGTTCACACATGAGAATCACAGTCATTGGAAAAAATCAAGATATCGTCCAAATAAACAATCTGAAATTTATCCACGAAAGCCTGGAAAATATCGTTCATAAATAGTGTTGAGCGATACTGCCCGAGATCCTAAAATATCGGATCGGATTGGATCGGCCCGATACTCAAAAAGTATCGGGTATCGCCGATCCGATACCGATACCGGAAACACAATGCAAGTCAATGGGACAGGATTATTGGAACTAAAAAAAAACCCTTTCTTTCCTTGTAAACACTAAATATACACACATAGAATACATATATATACATGTCATTGTGACATATATATATATATATATTGTGAGACAGTGAAGGAATATGTGGTGAATGAGGTGTATATTTCACCTAAGTACCTCGCTGACTGGTATGAGCGAAATGTGTGGCTTTGTAAACCTGGTGGTAAAGAAAGGTCACTACACCTGCCATTCAGTACACGCTTGCAGCTCAGACCTGAATCCACTCAGGTGTTGATTAGGAAGCCAGAAGTAGGTGCTTGGGAGCACAGTCAGAGAGCTCATTCAGTCTGGACAAGGGGTCCAGGCACAGAAGGTGTCTCCAAGAGTGTGGGAGCTGTCTTTAGCCCGGACACAAGAAGGTGTCCTGGCACAAGGAAGCAGTCTCTAAGAGTGTGAGCTATCTCAGTCTGGGTGCAGGAAGTACCCCGGACACAGGAGTAGTCGCAGTGAGAATCCGTGCGAATAGCGACTGAATAGGAGGTGACCTCTCTCAAGTCTGGACATTGGAGTTGCCTTCAGACATAAAGAGGAGTGTCTGTGAAACTCCATACTGGTAACATATGTCATATGTGTTGTTTTGGGCACAGACTGGTAGAGTCTGGGTCCCGGATAGAGAGGGCCATCTATCTAAGTGTAATTAGAGGCTAGACAAGCCCAGGTTTTCTGTTTATGATTTGTTTTTATCTGTGTGCTGTGGACTTTAATAAAACTGGTTGCGGCCAGTTTTCACCAAACTGCTGTCTGAATGAACTGTTTCCGTGCCATTCTGTCTACCCAGACAGCGATCCTAGAGCTAAACCCCCCCGGAAAGGCTACAATTGGCGGAGAATGCTGGGCAGCGCAGTGCCTGATACAGTTAGTGCTGGAGTGTGTATGCAGCACAGTGGCGAGAGACAGCATTAAAGGTGAAGTCTATTGAAATAGCAACAGAAAAAAAAAAAAAAAAAGTGTGTGTCAGCAGAAACGTCTGTTTGGAGCAGTCTTGGAGAGACAGTGGCCCTGATAGGGTCTGCAGAGAGAAAATGTATGCACAGCAAAGCTGAACTTGTTGTGAAAATGACTGTGGAATGTGCAGCAGCAAAAGAAAAGTTTGTGGAGCAGTCTTAAAGAGACAGTAGCCCTAATAGACTTTGCAAAGGAAAAAAAAAAAAAAGTGGTTGCACAGCAAGGCTGAATTTTCTGTGGAAAAAAAAGCTGTGTAGTGTGTATGTCTTGAGTGAAGACTGCCGTTGTTAAGACAGAGAAGTCTGACAGCATGGATGACAGCATGGAGGCGCTGTTTGAACAAATGGCACAAGTTAATGTGCAACATAAAACTGCCGTGGTTGAGACAGATAAGTCCGGCAGTATGGAGGAACTCGTTGAGTACCTGGTGCAGGCCCAGCGAAGCATGGAGCAGCAGCGCCTGCAGCACCAGCAGCACATGCAGCAGGCCCAGCAGCAATTCCTGCAGCAGCAGCAGGAGAATAACCGGTTATTTGTTGAGCAGATGACAGCACCAAAAAAGGATTTCGGTGCCGCGTCCCGAAGTAATGTTGTGAAGGCACCGGCGTTGTCCGCTATAAAGAAGGCGGTAAGACGGTCCTTGAGAAAAATTACACCTCGTGATGATGTGGAGGTATATCTTACTAGGTTTGAGAGACTGGCAGAGAAGGAGAATCTGCCACTATCTGAATGGGCCATGGCGGTCGTACCCTATCTGATTGGGGAACCCCAAAAAGTCTGGGCTGACCTGAGCAAGCAGGACAGCGAAGACTATGCCAAGTTGAAAGCGGCGATTCTTACCCGGCTGGGTGTTACGGTTGCAGCCCGTGCCAGGAGAGTCCATGACTGGAGATACAGTTGGGAGTCTGCAGTCAGCAGGCCTGATTATGGAGTTGAAAAGGTGATAGTGGACCGCTACACCCAAGCACGTCCTCCTGAGGTACAGCCGTCTGAGAGGTCGTCACTTCGGAGTTCCGGACGCTGAACTCTCGCGGTAAGAGCGTTCCAGCTGTTGGGGACATGGGGTATGCTGATAAGCGGGTTCAGGCCCGAGGGGACATGTGGGTGGGAGAGTGTGATGGACAGTGTTGGAGCTGGCGTGAAATTGCAGCCAACTGTCCAATAGAGGGGGAGCCTATGTGTTGTGATGTTGGCAGATCCCTCTCTCCCTGCGCAGAGCCTGTGTGTGTGTCCACCTCAGCCGAAGAGACTGGACCACAGGGGTCCCGGTGGTTGTAAGTGACTGCCCAGCACAGGCCCTCTTGGACTCAGAGAGTCCAGTGACTTCCGTATGTGACAGCCTGATTGATAGGGACTTCATCCCTGATAAGCACCTGAGTGTGGTGTACATCCATGAAGACACCAAAGTCTACCCAGAGACTGCCGTGGACTTGGTCCCCAAACTCGGGGAGGTTTCATATGAAGTGGGGGTAGTGAAGACCCTGGTGCACCCCGTTATATTGGGTAATGACTTTCCCCGGTCTAAGGATCTCTGGGGGAAAAATGTTTCTGATGGACAGTGTGATGAAGCTCCTACTGAGGGTGCGCAGTCCCGAGGGGCGGAACACAATGCTAGTGGGCCGTTAAACTTATGTGATAATGATGATGACCATGATAATATTGATAATGATAATGATGATCATGATAATGATGATGACCATGATGAGGATGCTGATATTGATAATGATGATAATGCTAATCATAATAGTGATGATACTGATGATGACCGTGATAAAGATGACATTTCTTTGCAGGTGATGTTGGGAGACGAGGATGGTGGTTTTCGGGAACCAAGTGTCCCTGACCTGCCTGGCTCCTGTGACAATTTTGGGAGTGAGCCGGTGCGAGACCCACTCTTAAAACGGCACAGGAAAATGTAATTGTTCTGAATGAGGTTCCCCAAGAGCCTGGCTCTGAGGAGAGGTTTCCTCATGCTGCCATGAACAATAACCTATTGTATAGGGACACTGAAGTCCAGGGAGAGGTCATAAGTCAGCTCCTGGTATCTGAGCTATATGGAAGTATAGTGCTGGGGTTATCACATAGTCACATACTTGAGGGACCACCTGAGGGAAACCAGGGACCAGATGGTGAAGTTAATGTTGTGGATGACATGTTAACTAAGGTTCCAGATCAAGATGTGAATGAGAATGAATTGTATAACCCTGACAGTGAGCCGGATGTGAATGAGAATGAATTGTATAACCCTGACAGTGAGCAGGATGTGAATGAGAATAAATTGTATAACCCTGAAAGTGAGCCAGATGTGACTGAGAAAAGGGGGTCAGACAGGGATAGTGGTGGTGATAGTGAGTCATCTGATGACAATAAAGCAACCAGTGCAAGTGAGGAAGGCATGGTAGCAGAGGAGATTGAGAGTCCTGAGAGGAAGGCTGAGGCTGACCTTGCAGTCGGACGGAGGATGGCATCTGAAGATGTTGTACAGTTGGCCGGTTCCCTGGCGAAGACTAAGGTGAAAGACAGGACTCTGAAACTGAACACAGCACAAGTGGATGCTGTTGAAAATGAGAAGTTATCAATGTATGGTGTGGATCTGCATCAGGCCAAGGACTCTGAAGGTGATGCTGCAGAGGTGGAGAAAGCCATGGAAGTGGTGGACACCAGGCCAGGTGCCTCACCAGAGGCTGATGTCTCAAGTGAAGCTGTGAGGAACAAGACTGAAGATGTGGGGAATGACTCTGCCCCGGAATATGTTTCTGCCGGAGACAGCGGCGTGGACGGTGTACTGTCCGGATCCGTGCTGCGACTCGCGAAGCTCGGGCCGGAAATTTGGCGCCCGGTGCGCCATCGGAGTTCCCGAGCGACCCAAAGGATCTGGATAAATCCCAAGATGAGATTTTGAGACCTCGGGTTGGCCTTGGTGAGCTCAGGCGCATTTTCATGGAGTCTACACTTGAACCACGTCCCAGTGAGTGGGAGGGGCGATGTGTCGCTCCGTTGCCGCTGCAGATACACGGGAGCTCAGATGGGATGCAGAACGTGGTGGAAAAGAAGACTGATGGTAGGGCTTCTGAGCATGTCCTACCAGAAGAGCCTGAAGAAGGGGCCGAAGACGTAAAGGACGTCCAACAACTACAGGAGAAGATGCGTAGCCATGAGGATCTCCTGGAGAAAGAAGTAAGAGCTCTGAGTCTTATGCAAAGTGAGCCTGTACCAGAAGAGGATAAATTATGTGTACCGACCAAGAAAAACGATCAGCTCCCTCTACAGTGCCAATCGTTTGAACAGTGTGGCTCGGAATGGTCAGAGACCATGACAGAGGCGCTTGGGTTCTGTGAGGTAGAATTTATGAATCAACTGATATTTAAGAAAGTAGATGTGCTAAAGAAAGTTCAGGGGGAATTAGAGAAAACCCCTATACCTCCTGTGACAGTTGGTGACACAGGGTCAGTGCCCCAAAAACAGGAGGTACGAAAGTTTCTGAGGAAGAATCAGCAGAGCTGTTCTGACGTGCCTGGTCGTACTTATCTGGTGAGCCACTATACCGAGACTGAGGCTGGCACTAAAGTCAAGATGAAACAGTGCAGGATACCCGAGGCCCGCAGAGAGTATAGGCCTGGGAGGGTACAGGGTAGTGCGGATGCTTCAGATGAAGAGAAAACTGATGTTGGCTATGACAGTGGTGAGGATGAAGCTGATGAGGGCCATGACTGGTCCAGAGTTCACTGTCTCTGTTGGATTGTTGACCAGCCCTCCGGTCTGGATGACCAGCCCTCCGGTCTGGAGAAGAGGGAGGGGATATGTGAGACAGTGAAGGAATATGTGGTGAATGAGGTGTATATTTCACCTAAGTACCTCGCTGACTGGTATGAGCGAAATGTGTTGCTTTGTAAACCTGGTGGTAAAGAAAGGTCACTACACCTGCCATTCAGTACACGCTTGCAGCTCAGACCTGAATCCACTCAGGTGTTGATTAGGAAGCCAGAAGTAGGTGCTTGGGAGCACAGTCAGAGAGCTCATTCAGTCTGGACAAGGGGTCCAGGCACAGAAGGTGTCTCCAAGAGTGTGGGAGCTGTCTTTAGCCCGGACACAGGGAGGTGTCCTGGCACAAGGAAGCAGTCTCTAAGAGTGTGAGCTATCTCAGTCTGGGTGCAGGAAGTACCCCGGACACAGTAGTCGCAGTGAGAATCCGTGCGAATAGCGACTGAATAGGAGGTGACCTCTCTCAAGTCTGGACATTGGAGTTGCCTTCAGACATAAAGAGGAGTGTCTGTGAAACTCCATACTGGTAACATATGTCATATGTGTTGTTTTGGGCACAGACTGGTAGAGTCTGGGTCCCGGATAGAGAGGGCCATCTATCTAAGTGTAATTAGAGGCTAGACAAGCCCAGGTTTTCTGTTTATGATTTGTTTTTATCTGTGTGCTGTGGACTTTAATAAAACTGGTTGCGGCCAGTTTTCACCAAACTGCTGTCTGAATGAACTGTTTCCGTGCCATTCTGTCTACCCAGACAGCGATCCTAGAGCTAAACCCCCCCGGAAAGGCTACAATATGTATATATATACATATATTTATAGTTCATACACTTCTACATAGTAAAATAGCCTCTGATTCAATTGCCGGGCACCCGACATGAAATGACACATGGTTTACATAGAGTTAACCATGTCTTTTCATGCAGTTTGATATCTGGTTTTCACAAACAATTACATGATTGTATGTGTGCAAAATTTCACACCTGTAGGGGTTAATTAAAGGTGTAAATTCGTTGTAAAAAAAACTGACTTTTTTGCTACGAATTTACACCTTTAATTAATCTCTACATGTGTCAAATTTTGCACACATACACTCATGTAATTGTTAGTGAAAACAATATATCTAACAGCATGAAATGACATGGTTTAAGGGTATGCCACACTAAGCGAGATCGCAAACGAGATCGCTAACGAGATCGCAATTGCGTCACCATATATGACGCAGTAGCGATCTCGTTAGCGACTTAAAGGTACTGCCACTAGTGTTGAGCATTCCGATACTATCGGGTATATCGGGTATCGGCTGGCATTACCCGGCAATTGAATCAGAGGCTATTTTACTATGTAGAAGTGTATGAACTATTAATATATGTATATATATATATATATATAATATATGTCACAATTACATGTATATATATATATATATATATATATATATGTATTCTGTGTGTGCATATTTAGTGTTTACAAGGAAAGAAATGGTTTTTTTTAGTTCCGATATTTCTGTCCCATTGACTTGCATTGGATTTCCGGTATCGGAATCGGGTATCGCAGACACTTTTTGGGTATACGCGATACCCATTCTGATCCGATACTTCTTGATATCGGGAAGTATCGCTCAACTCTAACTGCCACACTTAGCGATCTCATTAGCGATCTCGATAACGACGCAAGCTTACGAGATCGTTGGTGTGATCTCTTTTAGGTCGCTAGTAGCTGCCAAACAGGAGATCTCATAAACGACACATCAGTGGTCAGCGATCTCTTTAACGACTTCGGCGGTCGTTAGGATCTGTCATTAGCATGTACTGAGCGCTTCTGATTCATAGGAATTTCTAGCATCGCTCCTGCTCTCTGCATCCTGCTAGCCTGCTTTTCGACTTCTGCGATCCTCTCTGTGACGCAAAAGAGAATTTACAGATATTGCGATCCACTCCGTGACGCTAAAAACCCTTGTCCCGCCTGCGCCGCTGTCATATGCGTCACAAACGAGGTCGCTCGTCGTTCGCAAAAGGTGCCAAACACAGCGATATAGGCTCACCAGCGGGACGCCAACGAACAAAAAACGGTCCAGAACGCTAGTGAACGATCAGCGACATCACAGCAGGGGCCACATCGTTGCTACATGCCACACACAACGAGGTCGCTAACGAGATTGCTAAATAGTGACGTTTTAGCGATCTCGTTAGCGATCTCGTTAGCGATCTCGTTTAGTGTGGCATACCCTTTAGTGTGGCATACCTTAACTGTACGTGACATGTAGCAGCGATGTGGCCCCTGCTGAGATGTCGCTGATCGTTTGTAAACGTTCTGAGCCATTTTTTGGTCGTTGGTGTCCCGCTTGTGAGCCTGAATCGCTGAGTGTGACACCCTTTATGAACGACTTCACCAGCATCGCAGGTGGGACTAGGTTTTCCCAACGAAAGCAGAGGTCGTTATAGAGATCGCTGATGAGATGTGTTTGGAATCACAGATCGCTGATGAGTTGTGTTTGGAATCACACAGCTAAGTCGCTAACGAGATCACTACTGCGTCATAAATGGTGACACAGTAGTGATCTCGTTAGCGGTCTCGCTTGCGATCTCGTTTAGTGTGGCATAACCTTAACTCTATGTAAACCATGTGTCATTTCATTT
This sequence comes from Oophaga sylvatica, assembly GCA_033576555.1. NCBI lineage: Eukaryota > Metazoa > Chordata > Amphibia > Anura > Dendrobatidae > Oophaga > Oophaga sylvatica. The sequence continues at coordinate 468,709,745 of JARQOD010000003.1, forward strand.
CGGCTTCTGTATTATCACAAAAGCCGGCAATTGAATTAGCGACTATTATACTATGTAGAAGTGTATGAACTATAAATATATATATATATATATATGTGTCACAAATTCAATGACATGTATATATACAGTCAGGGCCAGAAATATTTGGACAGTAACACAATTTTCGCGAGTTGGCCTCTGCATGCCACCACATTGGATTTGAAATGAAACCTCTACAACAGAATTCAAGTGCAGATTGTAACGTTTAATTTGAAGGGTTGAACAAAAATATGTGTTAGAAAATGTAGGAATTGTACACATTTCTTTACAAACACTCCACATTTTAGGAGGTCAAAAGTAATTGGACAAATAAACATAACCCAAACAAAATATTTTTATTTTCAAAATTTTGTGGCGAATCCTTTGGAGGCAATCACTGCCTTAAGTCTGGAACCCATGGACATCACCAAACGTTGGGTTTCCTCCTTCTTAATGCTTTGCCAGGCCTTTACAGCCGCAGCCTTCAGGTCTTGCTTGTTTGTGGGTCTTTCCCTCTTAAGTCTGGATTTCAGCAAGTGAAATGCATGCTCAATTGGGTTAAGATCTGGTGATTGACTTGGCCATTGAAGAATGTTCCACTTTTTTGCACTCATGAACTCCTGTGTAGCTTTGGCTGTATGCTTGGGGTCATTATCCATCTGTACTATGAAGCGCCGTCCAATCAAGTTTGCAGCATTTGGCTGAATCTGGGCTGAAAGTATATCCCGGTACACTTCAGAATTCATCCGGCTACTCTTGTCTGCTGTTATGTCATCAATAAACACAAGTGACCCAGTGCCATTGAAAGCCATGCATGGCCATGCCATCACGTTGCCTCCACCATGTTTTACAGAGGATGTGGTGTGCCTTGGATCATGTGCCGTTCCCTTTCTTCTCCAAACTTTTGGCTTCCCATCATTCTGGTACAGGTTGATCTTTGTCTCATCTGTCCATAGAATACTTTTCCAGAACTGAGCTGGCTTCTGGAGGTGTTTTTCAGCAAATTTAACTCTGGCCTGTCTTTTTTGGAATTGATGAATGGTTTGCATCTAGATGTGAACCCTTTGTATTTACTTTCATGGAGTCTTCTCTTTACTGTTGACTTAGAGACAAATACACCTACTTCACTGAGAGTGTTCTGGACTTCAGTTGATGTTGTGAATGGGTTCTTCTTCACCAAAGAAAGTATGCGGCGATCATCCACCACTGTTGTCTTCCGTGGGCTCCCAGGTCTTCTTGGATTGATGAGTTCACCAGTGCTTTCTTTCTTTCTCAGGATGTACCAAGTTGTAGATTTTGCCACTACTAATGTTGTAGCAATTTCTTGGATGGGTTTTTTCTGTTCTTGCAGTTTAAGGATGGCTTGTTTCACCTGCATGGAGAGCTCCTGTGACCACGTTTCCTTCACAGCAAAACCTTCCAAATGCAAACACCACACCTCAAATCAACTCCGGCCCTTTCATCTGCTTAATTGAGAATTACATAACAAAGGGATTGCCCACACCTGTCCATGAAATAGCCTTAGAGTCATTTGTCCAATTACTTTTGGTCCCTTTAAAAACAGGGTGGCACATGTTAAGGAGCTGAAACTCCTAAACCCTTCATCCAATTTTAATGTGGATACCCTCAAATGAAAGCTGAAAGTCTGAACTTCAACTGCATCTGATTTGTTTTGTTTCAAATTCATTGTGGTAATGTCTAGAACCAAAATTAGATAAATGTTGTCTCTGTCCAAATATTTATGGACCTAACTGTATATATATATATATATATGAGGTGTACAATTGTTGAAAAAAATGCGTGGGCTCCCGCCCTATTTTCTCAACCAGACAGACAAAGCCAGCGAGTGGGGGCACATAATAATAGCCCAGAGAGGGACCATTATTTTTGCCCCCCCCTGGCTTCTAACATCTGCACCCAGACACCCCAAAAAAGGCAAATCTATAATTAGATTTGCCCTTTCTGGCACTTTGCCCGTCTATTCCCATTGCCCTGTAGCGGTGGCGAATGGGTTAATAAGAGGTTAAAGCCATCTTGCTATTGAAAGGTGAGTTTAAGCCAGGTCAATAATTGAGAGCTGTCAATTAGACAACTATCAATTATTAATCCTATTGTATGAAATAAAAATAAAACACACACACTTTAATTAAAAATCATTTCAATGAAATAAACACACAGTTTTAGACAATATTTTATTTTACTGCCATTCCTTGTGAAGCCCTTGTTCACCTGTAATAAAAATAAAATAATAAAGCAACATTATTCTTACCTATCTGATGTTCAGTCAGGTCCCCTGATGTAATCCTTCTGAAAGGGTTAATGTTTACTGCAGAGACTGCAGCTAATGCTGACAGTCTCACAGTAAAACCCCAAATGAATGAGCTCCTCTCCTGGCTGACAGGAGAGGAAGTGGTTAGCATAATTGATTGCTTCCCAATTTCACATCAGGTCAGCCAGGGACACCGCACTGCATCAGTGACATCAGAGGGAATCCCGGCTGACCTGAAGTGAACTGATTAACAAAAATAGGGGATCCCCTCTATAAAAAAATGGCGTAGGGTCCCCCCTATTTTTGTTAACCAGCCTGATAAAGCAGCCTACTGAGGCCTGGTTTTTCAGGCTGTTAAGGAGCCAATATCCATGGATCTTGCAAGCCTGATAAAACCAGGCCACAGCAGTCTGCTTCTCTTGGCTGATTAACAAAAATAGGGGATCCCCTTGAAAAAAAATGGCGTGGGGTCCCCCCTATTTTTGTTAACCAGCCTGATGAAGCAGACTGCTGAGGCCTGGTTTTTCAGGCTGTTAAGGATCCAATATCCATGGACCTTGAAAGCCTGATAATACCAGGCCACAGCAGTCTGCTTAGCTTTGCTGGTTAACAAAAATAGGGGATCCCCTCGAAAAAAATGGCGTGAGGATCCCCCTATTTTTGTTAACCAGCCAAGTAAAATGCAGACTGCTGCGGCCTGGTATTAAAAGACTGTCAAGGCCCATGGATTTTGGCCCTCAACAGCCTAAAAATACCAGGCTGCAGCAGCCCCACAATTGGCGCATCCAAAGATGCGCCAATTGTGGCACTTTACCCAGCTCTTCCCACTTGCCTTGTAGTAATAGTAGTAATAAGGGGTTAATGTCACCTTTGATTGATCGGTGACAATAAGCTCGGTTAATAATGGAAAGGCGTCAATAAGACACCGATCCATTATTAATCATAGTTTGTAAATTTTAAAAAAAAAAACACAGCAAGAAAAAAGTATTTTAATGAAATAAAACACAACACAGTTTGCATTAATTTTATTTCACTCTCATTCCAGCGACTCCATCGATCTCCTGTAAAAAAACAAAAATAATAAACCAACACAAATACTCCCTGTCTGATGCAGTCCAAAATACTGACTGTCCACGACGAGTCCAGCTCTGCTACATCTGGATGACAGACTGAGCCTGACATCCACATAGAGCAGAGCTGCTTACCAGTGCTGCGTCCCCGGCGGTGACGTAATCCGGACTGGATTATGGCCAGCTGTCGCGAGAGTACAGCTGGCCGAGATTACCCAGTACCCGGCAGTCACTGCAGTTATCGCGAGATTCTGCACGTGACCGCCAGGGACAGGGTAATGGCGGCCATCCAGGAGGACGTGACCGCCGGGGAAGGGGATCTTCTGCCAGGTAAGTGCGGACTCTGCTTAGTCCTGACACCTGACAGACCAGACCGACACTGACAGTGACAGTTTCGGGGAGTTCCTGTGTCACGTACTTCGTTCTGTGACACAGGAACTCCCATAGACTTGGTCGGAAAACTCCGATTCCGGTATCCGATATGACAAAAATATCGGAACTCAGAATCGGAATTCCGATACAGCAAATATCGGCCAATACCCGATATTTGCAGTATCGGAATGCTCAACACTATTCATAAAGGATTGGAAGATGGAAGGGGCATTAGTGAGCCCAAAAGGCATCACTAGGTACTCAAAATGCCCCTCTTGAGTATTAAACGCTGTTATGGTCTGCGGAATGCACCAAATATATGATGTGGAGAGGTGCGTTCGCAGCCCGGGGTCCACCGTGCAGGCGGAGCCTGCTGCTAGTAAAATGGCGCAAGAAGCAAACTCTGTTATCCCGCAGAGTCGCCAAAATATATGCCGTAACGCGTTGTGGCAATATGTGCGAACTCTGTTAATCCACAGAGCCACTAGAAGGAGTGCCGCTGTGCTATATGGCGATGTGTGCGAACTCACTTAACACAACTGAGTCGCAAAATAAACACACTAGGGCGCTGTCTAGCGTTGAAAGCGAACCCTGTTACGTCACAGAGCCGCTGAGACAAACTTCTGTGTCCTGTCAGCCACCCAGGTACACAGTTAAGTGCTAAGCGAACATAGAACGTGATCATGCGCTAATGTCCTCGCGGGAGTCACCCGCAATCTATGGCGTCTGAACGCCAGACCCTGAATACGGCAATCAAACTCCTCACCGGTTATGCCGGTAATCTAGGGCATCTAGGACACCGACCCTGACCAGCTAGCATACCAAACTCCTCACCAATTAAGTCGGTATTCTAGGGGCTTATTTCAGCCGGGCCCTAACCACACACACGCATGACCACACTGGCGCATAGCATATAAAGATTGATACTAGCGCATGGCGGCCCAGCCATGCCACCCTTTTATAGTAACAGCAACAGGACCTGCCAGAAACAAGAACCAATGAAACTTGTTCCAGAACACCAGTAGTCACAGGACCTTCCTTGCGGACCAGGAGCAGCAGTAATCCTCTGCACACTGTTAGACTGGGTGAGACGCTGGGACCGACGTCTAAGCTGAGCAGGCTCCACTGCAGACGGAGATGAATGGGGGACCGCAGCGGGACTGGTTCGAGACTCCCCCTGTGCAGCAGTGGGAACTCGAACCCCAACATTACCCCCCTCCTAGGGCCCCCCTTCTCTGGGCCTCGCTGAGCTCAAAGGCAGCGATGAGCTGCGGAGCGTGAACATGCTCGGCAGGCTCCCAAGACCTATCCTCAGGCCCATAGCCCCTACAGTCCACCAATTAAAACTTTTTGCCCCGTACCACCTTACACCCTACGATGGCGTTCACCTCATGGTCGTCCGTAGACGATCCGATGTCCTGGCAGATAACTCAGAAAACCGGGACATGAGCACAGGTTTCAGGAGGGATACGAGAAAGGTGTCGGAGATACCCAGGCGTGGTGGAAGAGCCAAACGGTATACCACAGGGTTAACCTGCTCGAGGACCTTGAAAGGACCCAGGTAGCGGGGTGCCAACTTAGTGGACTCAACTCGCAGCCTAATGTTATGGGCGGAGAGCCACACCAAGTCCCCAGGAGCAAATGTTGGAGCGGGGTGCCGATGTGCGTCGACGGAGGACCTCATCCTCTCCTTGGATGCCTGAATGGCATCCTGGGTACGGTCCCAAATGTCCCGTGCCTCCACAGCCCAGTCTGCCACCCTGGAGTCGGTAGAAGACACGGGCATGGGCACCGGAACCGCGGATGCTGACCGTAGTTTATGAGGAATGGAGTCTGTCCGGTGGAGTCAGCCACAGCATTGTTTAGTGCAAGCTCAGCCCATGGTAGCAAGGATGCCCAGTCATCCTGCCTGGCTGAGACAAAATGTCGTAGATAGGTGACCAAGGTCTGGTTGGCCCTCTCTACCAACCCATTCGTCTCAGCATGGTACGCTGAAGAGAGATTTAACTCAATACTGAGTAGACGACAAAGCTCTCTCCAGAACCGAGACGCAAATTGGGGACCTCGGTCACTGACAATTTTGTTCGGCATGCCGTGTAGACGGAAGATGTGCCTAACGAACAACGCTGCCAGAGCCCGTGCAGAAGGAAACCGTGGTAGCGGCACCAGATGCACCATTTTGGAAAAATGGTCGGTGATTACCCAAATGATGGTGCAACCCCGAGACTTGGACAAGCCCACCACAAAGTCCATCCCAACCATCTCCCAGGGCCTGTCTGCCACCGGCAAAGGGTAAAGTAACCCAGCTGGCCGTTGTCGTGGAGACTTATTCTTGGCGCAGGAGACACATGCTCAAACGTAGTCCCCAAAGTCACGGACCATATGCGGCCACCAGTATGTCCTCGCCAGCAATTCAGATGTCCTCTTTGCCCCAAAGTGTCTACCCACCCTGGACGAATGTGCCCAAGAGAGTACCTCCGGTCGAAAATTGGTAGGCACAAAAGTCTTGCCCAGGGGCACAGACTCTAGCGAAACCGGGGCCACTGTTCTCAAGCTCTCGGTGGGGACAATAAGCTGAGTCTCCTCCACCTCCTCCTCAGAGGACACCACAGAGCGAGAGAGAGCGTCGGCATGAATGTTCTTCTCTCCCAAGAGGAAATGGAGTGTGAAATGAAACCAGGAGAAGAACAAGGACCATCTGGCCTGGCGAAAGTTTAGCCGCTGGGCTGTCTGAAGATACACCAAATTTTTGTGGTCGGTGAAGACTTGGAAGGGAAAGCGGGCCCCCTCCAACAGATGTCTCCACTCAGAGAAGGCCAACTTCATGGCTAGCAACTCCCTATCCCCGATGGAATAATTGCTCTCCGCTGATGTGAAGGTCTTAGAGAAGAAGAAGCAAGGATGTTTCTGACCTTGAGCATCCTTTTGGAAGAGGACTAGTGTTGAGCGATATGATACCGCAAGTATCGGGTATCGGCCGATATTAGCTCTATCGGCCTTTCGATACTTAGTTCCGATATTTTCGTCTTATCGGATACCGGAATCGGGATTGTCACTGTCACTGTCAGTGTCCGTCGGTCGGGTCTGTCAGGAGTCAGCGGCACTTACCTGGCAGAAGATCTCCGGCGGTCACGGGCTGGACTGCTTCATTCCTGCCATCATCTTTCCCCGGCGGTCACATGCAGTTTCTCACGATAACTGCAGTGACTGCTGGGTAATCCCGGCTGTAAAGCAGTCAGTTCGATGACGTCACCGCCGGGGAAGCAGGTAATCAGCTGTGCTGCGTTGCGATGACAGGCTCTGCCTGTCATTGCGATGTAGCAGAGCTGGATCGTCGTGGGACTGTCGTTACTATGGACTGCGTCGGACAGGTGGTATACTGTTGGTTTGTTTTTTTTCTTTTTTTACAGGAGATCGATGGCGTCGCAGGAATGAGTGTATAATAAAATTAATGAAAACTGTGTTGTCTCTTTTATTTCATTAAAAGACTTTTTTCTTGCTTTGTCTTTTTTTTATACATTTAATAACTTTGGGATTAATAATGGATCGGTGTCTTATTGACACCTCTCCATTATTAACCGGGCTTATTGTCACCGTGCAATCAACGGTGACATTAACCCCTTATTACCCACTTGCCACCGCTACAGGGCAGTGGGAAGAGCCGGGTAAAGTGCCACAATTGGCACATCTTTTGATGCGCCAAATGTGGGGCTGCTGTAGCCTGGTATTATCAGGCTGTTGAGGGCCAAAATCCATGGGCCTTGACAGTATTTTAATACCAGGCCGCAGCAGTCTGCATTTTACTTGGCTGGTTAACAAAAATAGGGGGAACCCTACGCCGTTTTTTTTTTCGAGGGGATCCCCTATTTTTGTTAATCAGCAAAGCTAAGCAGACTGCTGTGGCCTGGTATTATCAGGCTTGCAAGGTCCATGGATATTGGATCCTTACCAGCCTGAAAAACCAGGCCTCAGCGGTCTGCTTCATCTGGCTGGTTAACAAAAATAGGGGGGACCCCACGCCAATTTTTTTTTTTTTCGAGGGGATCCCCTATTTTTGTTAATCAGTTCCCTCTGACGTCACTGATTGTGTCCCTGGTCCTGACCTCTGACAGTGAAAGTGGAAAGCAATCAATTAAGCTTTCCACTTCCTCTCCTGTCAGCCAGGAGAGGAACTCATTCATTTGGGGGTTTACTGTGAGGCTGCAGCATTAGCTGCGGTCCCTGCAGTAAACATTAACCCTTTCTGAAGGATTACACCGTGGGACCTGACTGTGCATGGGATAGGTAAGAATAATTTTGCTTTTTTATTTTATTTTTATTACAGGAAATGGTTTTTGCAGTCAAATAAAAGATGGTCAAAAAACATGTGTCTTTATTTCATTAAAATGATTTTTAATTAAAGTGTGTGTGTTTTATTTTTATTTCATGCAATAGGATTAATAATTGATAGTTGTCTAATTGACAGCTCTCAATTATTAACCTGGCTTAAGGTCACCTTTCAATTGCAATGTGGCTTTAACCCCATATTAACCCATTCGCCACCGCTACAGGGCAATGGGAATAGACGGGCAAAGTGCCAGAAAGGGCGAATCTAATTATAGATTTGTCTTTTCTGGGGTGTCTGGGGGCAGATGTTAGTAGCCAGGGGGGGCCAAAAATAATGGTCCCTCTCTGGGCTATTATTATCTGCCCCATTCGCTGGCTTTGTCTGTCTGGTTGCGAAAATAGGGCGGGAGCCCACGCATTTTTTTTAAACAATTTTACACCTCATATATATATATATTATATATATATATATATATATATATATATATACATGTCATTGAATTTGTGACACATATTTATATATATTTATATTTATAGTTCATACACTTCTACATAGTATAATAGCCGCTAATTCAATTGACGGCTTTTGTGAAAATGCAGAACCTGACATGAAATGACACTTGGTGTACATAGGGTTAAGCATGTCTTTTCATGTCCTTTGCTATCTGATTTGCACAAACAATTACATCAGTCTATGTGTGCAAAATTTCACACCTGTAGGGGTTAATTAAAGGTGTAAATTCGTAGCAAAAAAGTCTGGTTTTTTTTACAACGAATTTACACCTTTAATTAACCCCTACAGGTGTGAAATTTTGCACACATAGACTGATGTAATTGTTTGTGCAAATCAGATTGCAAACGACATGAAAAGACATGGTTAACCCTATGTACACCAAGTGTCATTTCATGTCGGGTGCTTCTGTCTTTTCACAGAAGCCCGCTTTACCCGGCAATTGAATCAGAGGATATTTTACTATGTAGAAGTGTATAAACTATACATATATGTATATATATATATATGTCACAATGACATGTATATATATATATATTATATATATATATATATATATATATATATGTATTCTATGTGTGTATATTTAGTGTTTACAAGGAAATAAAGGTTTTTTTTAGTTGCGATATTTTGTTCCATAAACTTACATGGGACTTCCGGTATTGGAATCGGATATCGCCGATATTTAGTGATATCGGCGATACCATTCCGATCCGATATTTTTAGATATAGAGCAGTATCGCTCAACACTAAAGAGGACTGCTCCAGCACCAACGGATGAGGCATCCACCTCCAAAAAAAATGGCTTATCAACATCGGGGCGATGTAGGATGGGAGCGCTAGCAAAATGAGACTTAATAGAAGTGAAAGCCTTGGAGACCTACTCCGACCACAATTTGGGATTTGCTCCCTTCTTGGTGAGGGCTACCAAGGGAGCTACCAAGGTAGAGAAATGAGGAATAAACTGGCGATAGTAATTAATGAACCCCATAAAGCGCTGCACCGCTTTAAGAGAGTGGGGTTCTTGCCAGTCCATCACAGCCTGTAATTTGGCCGGATCCATAGCCAATCCCTGGGTTGAGATGATATAACCAACGAAAGGTAAAGACTCCAGTTCAAACATACATTTCTCTAACTTAGCATAAAGAGAATTTGCCCGTAAGAGGTCGAAGACTCTGCAGACATCTCTCCGGTGGGAGTCAATATCTGGAGAGAAGATGAGTATATCATCCAGATAGACTACGACCGAGGTGGAGAGCATATCCCGGAAGATGTCATTGACAAAGTCTTGGAAAACGGCTGGGGCATTACAGAGCCCAAAGGGCATCACCAGATATTCGTAATGCCCATCCCTGGTATTAAAAGCCGTCTTCCATTCATCCCCCTCACGGATGCGAATCAGGTTATAAGCACAGCGCAGATCTAGTTTAGTGAATACCCTTGCTCCCCAAAGCCTATCAAAGAGCTCAGAAATCAGGGGCAACGGGTACTTGTTCTTAACGGTGATGGTGTTAAGACCCCCTGTAATCAATACACGGACGTAATTCTCCATTCTTCTTCTGCACGAAGAAGAATCCCGCCACTGCCGGTGACACTGACTTCCAAATGAACCCTCTTGCTACGTTCTCCTGAATATATTGTGACATGGCCTCTGTCTCAGGAAGAGAGAGGGGATAGACTCTTCCCTAGGAGGTTCTGCGCCAGGCAAGAGGTCGATAGGACAGTCATAGGGGCGATGAGGCGGAAGAGTCTCCGCAGCCTTCTTGGAGAACACGTCTGCATATGACCAATAGCACTTGGGAAGTGGAGTAAGATCTGCCAGTAACTCAGTAGTGGTAACCTGAACGCAACTCCTGACACATCTGCCTCTACATGCATCACTCCAACCCAGTATCCTACCCGAAGTCCACTCTATATGTGGTGAGTGGAAACGGAGCCAAGGTATACCTAGTAGGATCTCGTCTATTCCCTCAGGAAGGACGAGTAGGGAAATAAGCTCCTGATGGGAAGGGGATACAGACAATGCAAGAGGAACAGTCTAGTGTGTTATTTGTGAGGGCAGTGTCGACCCATTAACTACCCGGACAGTCACTGATTTGTCAAGCGCCACCAGAGGTATTGCGTGACGACAAGCAAAGTTAGAGGACATGAAGTTCCCCTCTGCTCCTGAGTCCACGCAAAGCTCGACTGTAAGTGTGGAAGAGTCTACAGTGACTGTCCCTTTAAATGTCATCTTGGAGGAAAATGCCGCTGTCTCTAGTGAACCTCCTCCCAGGGCCACTAGACGCGATCGCTTCCCCGATCGCTGTGGACATTTCTTGGCATAGTGTCCTGTCTGCTGACAAAGGTTACAGACCACGGATACTCGGACGGTCCGAGACTTAGGTCCTGCACAAGGAACCTCTGTGGCCTTTTGGGGTTCGGACGCCAGATCGGGGTATTCGAGAGGTTTGGCAAAGGTGGAAGCGAACCGAATCCTCTGCCTACACTGGGTCCGCTCCAACCTCCGCTCGTGAAAATGGAGGTCGATGCGGGTAGATATGGAGATAAGCTTCTCCAGTGTGGCGGGAATCTCCCTGGTAGCCAAAGCGTCTTTAACATGGTCAGCCAGTCCTCGCCAGTAGACTGGAATGAGAACTTTATCCGACCAGTCTAGCTCTGAGGCCAGAGTCCGAAACTGGACAGAAAACTGACTGACCAAAGACGAACCCTGTGCCAATGCCGGCAGGTGTAGCGCCGTATCGTGGGTGACCTGTGGTCCTAAAAGGACCTTTTTAAGAGCCTCCAGGAAACGAGGAGCACTTCGCACCACATGATCGTCGCGCTCCCACAGCGGCGTTGCCCACTCCAACGCTCTGCCCGAGAGTAGAGACAGTACAAAACCCACTTGTGCCCGATCCGTGGGGAAACGTGCAGCAAGGAGCTCGAGCTGTATAGAGCACTGACTCAGGAATCCCTGACATTGCTTGCTGTCACCGGCAAACTTGTCATGAAGCGGGAGGTGGGAAAATGTAGGGGCAGAGGTGGCAGAGGACAAACTGGCTGCAGCCACGCTAGCAGCCTGAACAGCGACTGCGGTAACATCTACAGCTGAGGTTGTGCACTCAAGAGCCGCCAACCTACCCTCCAGCTGCTGGATGTACTGCGGTAGACGCTGGTCATCCGCCATTTTACTAGCCAGACCCTGGTGCTAGTGTTATGTTAGGGTCTGCGGAACGCACCAAATATATGATGTGGAGAGGTGCGTTTGCAGGCCGGGGTCCACATTGCAGGCGGAGCCTGCTGCTAGTAAAATGGCACAAGAAGCGAACTCTGTTATCCCGCAGAGTCGCCAAAATATATGCCGTAACGCGTTGTGGCAATATGTGCGAACTCTGTTAATCCACAGAGCCGCTAGAAGGAGTGCTGCAGAGCTATATGGCGATTTGTGCGATCTCACTTAACACAACTGAGTCGCAAAATAAACATGCTAGGGCGCTGTCTAGCGTTGAAAGCAAACCCTGTTACGTCACAGAGCCGCTGAGACAAACTTCTGTGTCCTGTCAGGCACCCAGGTACACAGTTAAGTGCTAAGCGAACATAGAACGTGATCATGCGCTAATGTCCTCGTGGGAGTCACCCGCAATCTATGGCGTCTGAACGCCAGACCCTGAATACGGCAATCAAACTCCTCACCGGTTATGCCGGTAATCTAGGGCATCTAGGACACCGACCCTGACCAGCTAGCATACCAAACTCCTCACCGATTAAGTCGGTATTCTAGGGGCTTATTTCAGCCGGGCCCTAACCACACACACGCATGACCACACTGGCGCATAGCATATAAAGATTGATACTAGCGCATGGCGGCCCAGCCATACTACCCTTTTATAGTAACAGCTACAGGACCTGCCAGAAACAAGGACCAATGAAACTTGTTCCAGAACACCAGTAGTCACAGGACCTTCCTGGCAGACCAATAGGAGCTGCTGCAGTACCTGAGCATGTGACCCCTGATCTCCAATGAGAGATCTCACTCTGGGCATGCTCAGAAGGGGAAAACAAGGACTTTGTCCTAAAGACGTCTGCTCGCCGCTTACCAGTACTGGCCACAATAGCAGAGCCTGGAGGAGCAGCAGTAATTCTCTGCACACTGTTAGACTGGGCGAGACGCTGGGACCGACGTCTAAGCTGAGCAGGCTCCACTGCAGACGGAGATGAATGGGGGACCGCAGCGGGACTGGTTCGAGACTCCCCTGTGCAGCAGTGGCAGCTCGAACCCCACAAAACGCCATCTTCCATTCTTCTCTGTGCTTGATGTGAATAAGATTATATGCCCCCCTGTGTTCAAGCTTGGTAAACCAACAAGCACCCTTCACTCTGGAAAATAGGTCAGAAATCAAGGGTAACGGATATTGATATTTAACAGTGATCTTATTCAGGAGACGATAATCAATACACGACCTCAATGAGCCATCCTTTTTGGCCACAAAGAGAAAGCCTGCGCCCAAGGGTGAAGAGGATGGTCTGATATGACCCTTCTCTAAAGACTCTTTGATATAAGATCGCATGGCCTCATGCTCAGGTACAGATAAATTAAAGAGCTGACCCTTGGGAAATTTACAACCGGGTACTAAGTCAATAGCGCAATCATAAATCCTATGAGGAGGTAAGGATGCAGACTTATTCTCACTAAACACATCAGAAAAATCTGTCATATAGTCAGGAACTTCCTGAGAATGGGGGGAGGCAGAAAAAACATCTTGAGACTGGGGTGGCAGAAAAAACAGGAGTGTCAGTACGAACACATTGACAACCCCAACTGGTCACAGACACAGACTTCCAATCCAAAACAGGTTTGTGAATCTGTAACCAAGGAAACCCCAGTAAAACAATGTCATGTAAATTATGTAACACCAAAAATTTGTTATTCTCTTGGTGGTCCAGGTCAACCAGCATTATCTCCTGGGTAGAAAACTGGGGTTTATTCTTCACCAAGGGGGTAGAATCAATGTCCAGCAAAGGAATAGACTTCCGCAGGGATATCATAGGAAAACCACAATGTTTGGCAAAATCAAAATCCATCAGGTTTATAGCTGCACCTGAATCAACAAAAACCTGAGCTGAAAATGTGGACATGGAGCAAATCAAGATAACAGTCAACAGAAATTTAGTCTGAACACTACCCAAAACAACTGAGCACGCAAAATGTCTTCTCCGCTTGGGGCAGATGGAAATAGCATCAGAAGGGTCACCACAATAGTAGCACAACTTATTACGCTTACGAAATTCATGACGCTGTGCCCCAGAAGTCACTCCATCACACTGCATGGGCTCAGGGGCTGGCCCGCAAGGCATCACAATCTCACGCATATTTCTACGCTCGCGCAGATGTCTGTCAACTTGAATAGCTAATGACATAGAGTCATTGAGACCAGAGGAGACAGGGAATCCCACCATAACATCCTTTACAGTCTCCGCCAGACCCTTCCGAAAAAGAGCTGCCAGAGCATCATCATTCCATTTAGTAAGGACTGCCCACTTTCTGAATTTCTGACAATACAGCTCATCAGCTTTATGACCCTGATTCAATGCCAGCAAGGTTTTTTCAGCTTGATCAGTAACATAAGGTTCATCGTACAATAACCCCAGAGCCTGAAGTAACACATCAACATCATTCAAAACAGGATCCCCAGTTGTCAGGGAAAAGGCCCAATCCTGCGGGTCAACGTGCAACAGGGAGATGACAATTTGAACCTGCTGCGTTGTGTTACCTGAGGATTTAGGCTTCAAAGCTAAAAACAACTTACAGTTATTTTTAAAATTCAAAAACTTAGACCGATCCCCCAAAAATAAATCCGTCAGAGGGATCCTAGGTTCCACAGCAGGCAACCCAGCAAGATAGATAGCAATACTCTGAAGTTCAGCAGCAAGCTGCTCCACACGATCGGACAAATGCTTGACCTCCATTGGGGAAAAAATTCCTCCTCAGCCCCCCAGAGAAAAAGAGTGAAAAAATGCAACAAACAGGAAAAAAAAATTTTTCTGACAACTCTGTCAACTTTTTTTTTTCCTTTACTATTTTTCCCTTCTATTGAGTACCATAGAATTTTCAGTATGGCCGGTGATTCTGTTATGTTATCGTAGCTGAGGAGGCAGAAGCAAAAAACCACATAGGCAGCATAACACCAGAGAGGTTGGAAACTAATAGGTTGCAGACCCCTAAACTAACCGCAAAACTAGAAGCAGCCGTGGAGTGTAACTACGGTGGTCCTAGACACCTTGGCACAGCCGGAGAGATAGCTATCCCTGAAGATGGAAAGAGGAAAGCTAACTGCCCCGGAGTAGACCCAAAAAGAGTAGGAAGCCCCCAAACATATAATGGCGGTTAGACAAGATGAAAATACGAACACAGGCAGAAAATAGATTGAGCAAACGCTGGGGCCCAAAGATTTCTAAATAGGACAGCACAGGAAAGAATACTTACTGCAACCCAGAAAAACCCTAGGAAAAACTCCAACACTTCTGAATCCAAAAACACTGAGACCACACGGTCTCGACCACCTATATCAGATCTCTGGTGTGGACACGTAGCTACCCAGCAGAAAAATATCACAAGAACTGAGCAAAAGAACAAATACAAAAAACGAACGGAGACCAGCCAAAGCCCCCATAGGGGACCCGGCTGAAGACAAAAAGCAATCCAGCAAAAAGCAAGGAATTCAAACCACAGTAAAAAAAACCTGAGAGACTTATCTGAACGCAAGTAGGAGACAGCAGGAAAGCAAGCTGAATTCCAAACTAAACCAGGAAACACAATTGATCACCAGCGAGGATCATGGGAGATCAGCTCACTTATATCAGGCCAGTCAGTATCACCTGACACCCACTTGTTATCTGCGGGTGTAGGACTCTTGGTATTCAACATAGGTTCAAAACCCTCAGCAGCCACCAGAGGGAGCTTCAGCTCTGAAGTCATCTCCAAAACGTTCACAACAATATCCTCAAGGCCAATGTCCTCTTCTTCTGTTGCCATCACTTTCTCAGCAACCTAATCAGGTTATTAGGACTTGGCCACCACACCATCATTATCATGGTCATCATATTACCTGACTTGGCTGTCAGTTGGCCCTCTTCTCAAGTTTGATTACCATTTTCAAATTTGTCTTTCCTCGGGGTGATTCTACCTATGCCGGTACTTCTATCAATGTGACTGACTGAGCTAGCAACACTGTTAGGCCTTTTTGATTATGTCCTCCCTCTCTTTCCCATGTTATCTTAGTATAATAGTTAAATTTTCATATAATTTAATAAATAAATTGGAACAATTTTTGTGAAATATCTTTCTGAGCCCTAGTGTACTGTTGTTTTGGGGACTAAATTGATAGAGTTGTATTTGCCAGACCAGAAAGTTTGTTATGTAAGAATTGCAGTGTTAAAGAAACAAAGAATGTGTAATGTGCGGAGCACTGACTCAAACCAATGGTGTCTTAGTCAAGAGGCTGCATCTTTCTCATGTTGCTAAGAAAAGTGATGAGCCTTTCTCACGATTAATGTGTCCAAAATGTTTTGTAATCCAAAACATGGCACTGGCAATATATGAAAGAAAAAGCTAATCATACCATTTTAAAAAAATATGTGATCCACTGGTAGCAGAACCACTGGCAAGTCTGACTGCAACCATCCCAGTAGTAGTAAAATGAAACCCAATTCACAAATTAGCCTTTTTGCCTCAAGTATTTCAGTGGGGGATAAGTGGAAGGTGTAATGAAATATATGTCACATCGATCATCTCAGGCACAGCAGCATGATATAGCATCTGACAATGACACCATCAACTTGAATTAGTGATCTGCTCAGTCCACATTATCCTTAGACATAACACTTAATATTAAAAAAAGTAGAATTTCATTTCTGTCAGTGACAACTGATTCTTTCCTATGCCTTAGTCACCTAATCCACAGCACTCCACAAGCTAAATAAAATAATTCACCGAACAACTTCTTCCAGTTAACTTATTGGAATAAACAAACAATTAGCCTTTGTATTGGAAGTCATGAGTCCAGAAGAGATGGAGGACCCAATTCTAATGCCAAGCTGTGTTGATGGCTATGTGAGCCATGATTGATGGGTCATTGACAGTGAGAGGAAGAAGTCTGAGTCTGGTTAAATTTCAAAGTGAAGATGATAATGATGATGATACTCTAGTGGACAAGATTTTGGAATTAGATAGGTGCTATGAATGTGATGCAGATGAGCAAAGTGCTAGCCTCAACAATAGACAGTACAGGTGACTTACAGCTAAAAGAAAGATTTCCTAGATCAAAATCTACTTGTTCTGTTATCAGCTCAGGAGCAGGTGATGTCATGACCATTGTTGATAGAAGAGACTTAAAGCGAACCTTTCACCAGTTTTGACTAATATGAAGTAAGGTTGCCACCTTTCAGGGCTGATATACAGCATTCTATAATGCTGTATATCTGCCCCCACCTGACCTGTAAGAAATGAAAAATAACTTTTTTTATACTTGCTTGCTGGCCGATCTTGGTCCGGCTCCACCTATCTTCTTAAGATCGCTGTCCTCCTGCTTGCTACATGTGGTTGACGCATCCCTACGTCATCCACACAATCTCCTTGGCATTGTGCTACTGCAGAGGCGTACTACTCTGACCATTTGGGGCAGAGCAAGGTACTGCAGTGCCCATGCGGCAGAGGAAATAATGTGCACACCCATTATTTGTTTATATCTCAATTTTATTCAAAAAAAACAACATAGAAATGGCAAAACACATGTTCATTAAAAACAATTAAAAAATAAGAAAAAAAGAACTGGTGGGGGTGCGAAATGATAATCCCATAAATTCTTCTTTCTCAAATAATTACAACAGTATATACAAAATCAACCCAGTTTGAATATAATTGACATGATTGCAGTTGTGGATGCAGAGTAAGCATGCTGATAATATTAATCCAATATTATTTGATTTGATCCTTTGCTGACTGGTTAGCTCTGAGGAACGTATTCTCTGCGTAACCTGGAAAGTATGCATCTCCTCCAGTTCATCAGTAAGTGAACATCACTGTTTAGGAGCACACATCATTTTCAGTCACATGCGGGACGAGTTATACAGAACTGCTTGCCTGCCAGAAACACCTGTTGCCCTGTATTTTATTATGGCTTCTATTTAAACTTGGCCATTACACAGAGTATCTCTGATAAGGTTATTACTATCCTCCTGGTATATGCAGCATTACTTCATGTTTCCTCTCCATAATTATTTCTTGTTATAGCTATTTGGCATTTTTTATTTGATTTACTTCATTTACTTCATACTTACATGAGTGATAGATATTGGATTAATATTATCATTATTAGTGTTGAGCATTCCGATACCGCAAGTATCGGGTATCGGCCGATATTCGCTGTATCGGAATTCCGATACTTAGTTCCGATATTTTTCCAATATCGTATACCGGAATAGGAAGTTCCCATAATTCTTTGAGAGGCAATGTGATTTTAGTCAGCCAATGAGGAATCTTATGAAGTGTGGGCACATCCTGTAATGCTGCGGTCATCTTAACTAATGGCATGGCTGTGATTGGCTGCTGAAATGATGTCAGAATGCACTATAAAAGGCGCCGCCGCCGCCATTTTAGCGTCACTGTGCTGTGAACTCAGTTAGGGACAGAACGCTGCTGTGCTGACTCTGAGGGACAGTTAGAGATTGCGATTTAGTGTACTGTGATGTAGGCAGGCTAGCACCAACCGCTGTGTAAAGCTTCCTTTTGCCTTGCAGTGTTGTTTTAACAGCTCTGTGCAAGGTGTGTGTGAGAGTGCAGGTGACACTGCAGTTTGCTCTGCATCCACCGCTGTTTGTAGGCATCTGCACGTGTCACTCACTGACTCTTTTTTTTATTTTATTTTGTGGAATTGGTGCTGCTCCATTATATTTTAAAAAAATCCAATCTATTAGTGTGACGCGCTTCCATCCGTATACAATACATTGGTTGCAAACACTATAGAAGTACAGAAAGGAGCCTTTCACAGATAGTGAACAGTTGTGTTTCAGTGTTCACTGCAGTCTGTGAGGTTTTGATTTTTTGACTGCAGATCACGCTCCAGTTAGTTCTTCAACCACTGCTGGTTGTAGTCTGCTGAGCGTGTGTCACTGCCTCATCCTTCACATTTTTCTCTAATTGGTGCTGCTCCATTATATTTGAAAAAAATCTAATCTATTAGTGTGACGCGCTTCCATCCGTATACAATAACATTGGTTGCAAACACTATAGAAGTACAGAAAGGAGCCTTTCACAGATAGTGAACAGTTGTGTTTCAGTGTTCACTGCAGTCTGTGAGGTTTTGATTTTTTGAGTGCAGATCACGCTCCAGTTAGTTCTTCAACCACTGCTGGTTGTAGTCTGCTGAGCGTGTGTCACTGCCTCATCCTTCACATTTTTCTCTAATTGGTGCTGCTCCATTATATTTAAAAAAAATCTAATCTATTAGTGTGACGCGCTTCCATCCGTATACAATACATTGGTTGCAAACACTATAGAAGTACAGAAAGGAGCCTTTAACAGATAGTGAACAGTTGTGTTTCAGTGTTCACTGCAGTCTGTGAGGTTTTGATTTTTTGAGTGCAGATCACGCTCCAGTTAGTTCTTCAACCACTGCTGGTTGTAGTCTGCTGAGCGTGTGTCACTGCCACATCCTTAACATTTTTCTCTAATTGGTGCTGCTCCATTATATTTGAAAAAAATCTAATCTATTAGTGTGACGCGCTTCCATCCGTATACAATACATTGGTTGCAAACACTATAGAAGTACACAAAGGGGCCTTTCACAGCTACTGAACAGTTGTCTGCAGTGTTCACTGTAGTCTGTGAGCTTTTCATTTTTTGAGTGCAGATTACGCTCCAGTTAGTTCTTCAACCACTGCTGGTTGTAGTCTGCTGAATGTGTGTCACTGCCTCATCCTTCACATTTTTCTCTAATTGGTGCTGCTCCATTATATTTGAAAAAAATCTAATCTATTAATGTGACGCGCTTCCATCCGTATACAATACATTGGTTGCAAACACTATAGAAGTACACAAAGGGGCCTTTCACAGCTACTGAACAGTTGTCTGCAGTGTTCACTGTAGTCTGTGAGCTTTTCATTTTTTGAGTGCAGATTACGCTCCAGTTAGTTCTTCAACCACTGCTGGTTGTAGTCTGCTGAGCGTGTGTCACTGCCTCATCCTTCACATTTTTCTCTAATTGGTGCTGCTCCATTATATTTGAAAAAAATCTAATCTATTAGTGTGACGCGCTTCCATCCGTATACAATACATTGGTTGCAAACACTATAGAAGTACAGAAAGGAGCCTTTCACAGATAGTGAACAGTTGTGTTTCAGTGTTCACTGCAGTCTGTGAGGTTTTGATTTTTTGAGTGCAGATCACGCTCCAGTTAGTTCTTCAACCACTGCTGGTTGTAGTCTGCTGAGCGTGTGTCACTGCCTCATCCTTCACATTTTTCTCTAATTGGTGCTGCTCCATTATATTTTAAAAAAATCTAATCTATTAGTGTGACGCGCTTCCATCCGTATACAATACATTGGTTGCAAACACTATAGAAGTACAGAAAGGAGCCTTTCACAGATAGTGAGCAGTTGTGTTTCAGTGTTCACTGCAGTCTGTGAGGTTTTGATTTTTTGAGTGCAGATCACGCTCCAGTTAGTTCTTCAACCACTGCTGGTTGTAGTCTGCTGAATGTGTGTCACTGCCTCATCCTTCACATTTTTCTCTAATTGGTGCTGCTCCATTATATTTAAAAAAAATCTAATCTATTAATGTGACGGGCTTCCATCCGTATACAATACATTGGTTGCAAACACTATAGAAGTACACAAAGGGGCCTTTCACAGCTACTGAACAGTTGTCTGCAGTGTTCACTGCAGTCTCTGAGGAATAACCACACTTAGGCCTTATAACTTTTCTGACTTTCTTTATCAATCTACCAAGATGAAGAAGGCAGGGAGTAAGGCACGTGGTCGTGGCCGTGGAGTTTCAGCAGGGAGAGGCTGTGGGGATTCTGTGGCTGCTGCCGCACCCAGTGACACAGCATCCACCAGTTTTCCCCGTGAGCGTTCCTTTATGCGCACTTTTGTAGGAGCTCAGCGTACCCCCCTGCTGCGGGAAGAACAAATTGAAGCCGTTGTTGGTTGGATGGCAGCCAATGCATCGACTTCAATTGCTTCCACCTCCTCTCAGGACCACAGCACTGTTGAACAACCATCTGTCTCTTCACCGCCTGCCAAATTGCCCAGGCAGTCAGAGAGTTCTGAACTGGAGCCAGCTGAGTCTCTGCTTCTGTTCTCAGAATCTGTTGGCTTGCAAACAGGGGCTCAGCCAAGCAGCATTCTGGAATGTGAAGAAGAGGCAGTATGCAGTGATGCACAACAGCTGTGTCTCTCTGAATGTGAAGAGGCGGGTGAGCCAGTGCCGATGGTCAGCACACCGCAGAACGCATCTGATGATGATGAGACTCAGGTGCCAGTTTCTGTTGAGCATGGTGCTGGCCAGACCACCCAACAGCAGCAGGTGTTGGAAGAGGGTAGTGGAGATGATGAGGTCCAAGACCCAACATGGCGTGAGGAACAGGAAGGTGGTGGTAGCAGCTCTGAGGAAGAGATTGCCCCAACGGTCCAAACAGTAGGGAGAGGAAGGCTGCAGACTCGGTTGCCTGTAGCCTCCAGTTTGGCACCCGTTCGTAGCAGTTCTCTTCCAACAGCCAAAACGGGCGCTCCCAGGACTTGCACTGCGTGGTCGTTTTTTGACACACTTGCAGATGATATTTGCTATGTCAAATGCAAGCTGTGTAATCAAAAAGTAAAAACAGGTAAAAGTGTCAGTAACCTTAATACCACAAATATGTGGAAACATGTGCGGTCAAAGCACGTGGTTGAGTTACAAAGACACACTGGAGATGTAGGCCAACCTACAGCAGCACCTACATCTTCAGCTCGTGTTGGAGCCTCTTCCTCCAGCTCACACACAGCTGGTTCGGCTTCCTCACAGGATCGCCATGGAAGAACCTCTGTCACTGTTGTCCAGAGACCCAGTGTTATTCCACCCACAGCTGCAAGTTACCTGTCATCCTCACACTCCAGGCCACAAAACAGCCATCTGTAGCACAGGCATGGGATAAAAGACGGCCATACTCGGCAAACCATCCACGAGCACAGGCTCTGAATGCTGGCATTGCAAAACTCCTGTCCCTTGAAATGCTGTCATTCAGGCTGGTGGAGACTGACAGTTTCCGTAACTTAATGGCATTGGCAGTCCCACAATACAATGTGCCCAGCCGATTTTATTTCAGCAGGCAGCCTCCGGTCGCAAAAGCTGTTGAGGGAAAATTAAACATGCGCTATAAAGCGTCAGAAGCAAGGTCCACCTGACCACCGTGCTGGCCATACCCATGGCCAGGGAGATACCTTTCCCTCACTGCCATTGGGTCAATGTTGTGGAGGGGTACAGATCTTGGAGTGGGCTGTAAGGTTCTGCCAACTCCAAGGTTGCGGAATAAGTCTGTCCCATTGATCCTCCTCCTACTCAGTTGTCAGAATCATGCTGCAGGAGCCGTCACGGTCACCTCCACAGGGTGAAGCTTACCTGATGGCCGATATGGCACAGCCGTGGCCAAACGTCAACAGGCGTTAAAATTTTAATTTCCCAGGGGAATCGAAGCCACAGGAGGAGTCTGGAATGCCCTCAAGCAGGGAGGAGTGTGGTTTTTGGCAGGACTCAAGGTTGGTGTGTGGACAATGGCCGAAATTGGGTGGCATTGGGCCTTGGCAACCTCATCGCATACCATGTCGGCAATTGAACTTGTCTTCGAGTTTTTTGGGATATGGATCTTGATGCATGCTGCACAGGCCCCGCCTAGAGGCCTCACTTGCCGTTCCGAACGCCAGTCCGCACATTGCAAGCTCTGCAACGCAATTTGCCTTTCCCCTAAATCTCATATATTGAGTACCCACCAGGTGGATCCACATTACAATGTTGGGAGCGGTGTGGAGAGCACCGCAGTATGGAGTATCACTGTCAGGCGCAATCAACTCGCAATTTGCGCCGTTCACACTTCACATATGAGTGGGCTCTTGAAGGACATCTGCACGTTTTGGTGCGTTTGATGTCAAGCGGATGGCGGGGATGATGCATGTCCCTGACTGTCCCCCTTATTGCCTGCTTCAAAAAACCTGAAGATAAGGGTGGGGTTTTGGAAGAGGTGGAGGAGAGGAGCCCAAATTCCATCACCTTTTGGGACAGTCACGCAAGTGGTTCCTCAAAAGGGCTGGGCAGGGTCCTTTGTGAGGAGGATGAGGAGGGGGGGTCAATGGAGGAGGAAGACATCGCTCCAGAGGGAGGACACAAGTCAGTCAGTATGTAGAGGAGGGTGGGGTGATGCAGAGGGAGAATTCGCCCTTGCAGGGGACAGCGTTTCTTGGCCAGTTGGGAGCTGCGCAAATGGTTGTTTTCATGCTGCAGTGCCTAGAAACGACCGCCGCATCGCCCACATTTACCAGTTGTTTTGGGTGTACACCCTCCTAGACCCTCGTACGGGAAACTTACAAAGCCTCATAACCGTTGAAAGGGAGGAAAATGCGGGAGTACCAAGACACACGGTGCAATCCATAATGTTTCCATTCACCGGAGACCTGCTGGTATGCTTTCAAAGAGTTGTGGTCGGGCGTGGGACAGCCTGAACAAAGAGGGAACAAGCAGCGCCTCTTCAAAAGGCAAGCCGTATTTCCAAATGTGGCGAATTTTGGCGCGCCACAAATGCTACACCTGAGCGGCTCCATCGCAGGAGGCAACGTTCCGTAAGATGGGAAGATATAAGTCTTTCCCTCTCAGGTACTCCCAGATGGTCTTCCCATTAAGTTTTGGTTCAAGTGGATACATGGCCAGGCTTAGCAGTACATTGGAGGTGTGTTGCCCTGCTGCCATGTATTATCGGGCGCGTCTTTAGTGCTGCAGGTGGTGTACTAACAGCTGTCGCTGCGACTTCTCCATAATGTAGACCGCTTACTTTTCTGAAAATGAACAAGGCAGGACTCCCAGAAAATTTTCTTTTCCTTTTCAATTAAATAACTGTTGCGTTTCCTGTTCCTGTTTGTTAATCTTTTACCACCTAAACTCACTCCTGGGCTACAACACTGCCAGTTGCTGTCAGAAGTGTCGTGGCCACAGCCCAATACCAAGTATTGTTAATGGGGTTCAGTAACGCCTGTTCCCCGCGTGTTCCGCAAGAAGTTCCTGCCCTAACTGCACAAAAAACCCATGTCGAACATGCTCCAAATAGGGAAAGCCGTACCCTGATTGTTATGCTTAAACATGAAAGTGAAGTTTTCCGGCCGAATGAAAAATTTTTATGACAATATAACAAATAATAATTTGTACAAGCGCAATTCCACAGTCTATTAGAAATGGAACAAAAACTAAAAATATGTTCACTTTTTGAAATTAAAGCAAAAAGTAATTTCATAACTTATAATAATGCTTTTTAAGAACTTATCTGTACTGTAAATAATGCAGTCAATGGATTACGAATCATAAAATCTCATTCATCATCCGATTTTTTTTTGACAGACATTTAAAATAACACTTACTGATGCCAACTGTAACTTACACACCAAAAAATGAAATGGCCGCGTAAACCTGGGGAATATGGCAATAATAAATTATTAATCTAAAATGCTCATGCTATGACTAGGTAGTTTTACCTGAATCTGTTGAAACAACCACAACAGATATAAATTAATAATTATATAGGTTCAAGTCATATTACTCTGGACAATGTCGTGTAAATACGTACCTCAATAAAAGTCCGGTCAACCTTTTGTTAGTCTTGTAGATTGTTAAGAGGGAAGTTCTTTTTTTGTTGGTATAGGTGGAGTTTAGACAGTAAAGATTACTGCTGCGTATTTTTGGCGTCCCTAGGCGCAATAACGCTGCGAAGTCAATTTTAAGAGTCATCTAATTGACACACGCTACCTCCCTCGCGTGACAGGGAAGGTAGTGTTGCGGATAAAGCCTTGCGAACGGAATGTTTTTACCCTCTTCAACAAATGTAAAGCAAAAAAATGCATGATTGCAGGCAGACTTTATTGAGTCAGTATAATATCGCCCATTACAAGGCTGTCCAGCTGATACGAATAGAATATACCTTGCTTCCGTCCTTTTTTTTCACCACACTTGCAGGCAACCACTTAAATTGTGAAATGCATTTGTTTTTTTTAAATGGTTTTTTTTTTCGTAAAATTGTGTCTAATTGATGAGTCCATGCTGGACATGCATAATCTGTAAAATAACGTTTTATTAACAAAATAATTGAAATGTCTGTGATGTCCATCTAAATTGCAATGAGGAAAATGATGAGTGATATTACAAAATCCTTGTCTTCACTATGTTAGGTTTAAAAAGGTTCCTTAAGCATTATATAAATACAAAAATTGTTTTATTCTTAAATTTCAACCAATTTTTAACCAATTTTTTGGGGGTATGTTGTTCCATTTCTTGTTGGCATTGCTATATGGTTTTATTTGCGTGTCTTTTTTTATTCTTAGTTAGGAAACAGGGGTTATTTCGACCCGTGTT
This sequence comes from Oophaga sylvatica, assembly GCA_033576555.1. NCBI lineage: Eukaryota > Metazoa > Chordata > Amphibia > Anura > Dendrobatidae > Oophaga > Oophaga sylvatica. Next base: position 468,734,935 of record JARQOD010000003.1, read on the forward strand.
AGCCAGTAGATAAAAAATATTTAGTTGGAGTTCCAGTGGTTTTTACCTTTTAAGGGATAACGAAAAGTGGTAACAAATGAAGCTTCGAGTCCAGGTGGTCTGGTAACACGGTATGAAGATACCATTTTCCTATAGATAAGGATAGAAATTTTATTGCCTTGTTGGGGTTCTGGTTTTTGTTTTCATCCCGGAAGGGCAGGAGCAATTCCTTAATTGATATAGAATACCTAAACCGGTGACTATTCATTCCCACTAACTGTCAAAGGTCTGATGGCTTTATTCTGAAACCTTTGTATCTTTCTCAATTGAAGTTAATTTTAATACCGAAATTCCATTTCCTTGCATGACCGGCATAAAAATTGTTTTTCCCCAAGGTAAATCCATTTTTTTTTTCTTATTGTTGGCGTGATAATTTTCTTGTTCTCATTTTTTGGCCTCTCCCTCACTTTCCCTCCCTCACTTGTCACCTATTCCTGTGTCCTGTTTTTAGAAATATGTGATTCTTCTTTTTTTTGTTTTAGTCTTACCTGATAAGGATTAGTAGTCTCGAAAGCTTGAATTTGTTACCATATTTTCAGTTAGCCAAAACGGTATCAACCAAGGGACTCTAAGTAAAATTTTTTATTCTTGGAAATGAAATTCATCATTTTTGTCCTGAAATTCATTTATTTTTGTTTGAAGTAAACATTTGCAATGGCCATAACCGGCAATAACTCAATATTTTATGCCTACACCCTTGACCTTTGGGTTCAACACCCCAGTTGTGCCAGAAGTGTTAGATGCACAGTGAAACAATGGATGTGTTTGTGGGGTTCATAATGCCTGTGTTCCCCTGGTGTGTTGGCAAAAAATTTTCTGCTGCTAACTACAATTCAACTTAAACATTCTAAGGCCTCTGCCTCACCCCTTGCCCTGGGCTCAACCCCATTGTGCCCAGGGTTAGATGCACGATGAAACAATCCTGATGTGTTTGTGGGGTTCATAACGCCTGCTGTTCCCTGTGTGTTTGGCAAAATTACTGTCTAATACAAATTCCAACTCAAACATCTATTAGGCCCTGCCTACACCCTCCTTGACCGGGCTTCAACCTGCCAGTTGCGTCGAAGTGTTAATGCCAGTGAAAAACAATCGTGATGTTTTGTGGGTTTCGTAACGCTGCGTTCCCCGCTTGTTGGGGAAAAATTACTGCTGCTAACTACAACTTAATTCAAAATCTCAACTAGGCCTCTGCCTACACCTCCGATGGGCTCAAACGCCAGTTGCTGTCAGAAAGTGTTGTGCACGATAAAACAATCGTGTGTGTTGTGGGGTTCAGTAACGCCTGTGTTTCCCCTGCCCGTGGTCTGGCAAAAATTACTGCTAACTACCTTCATGGTGAAAAAAATGACTTCAAAGTGTCTTGTAAAAGATAGAGTACACCCTGATTTTAAACTGTAAACATTTGAAAGTAACTTTAAAACCATAAAATGATTACTTTGTCACAAATTGTTACAAAATAATGTGAAATTTTTTACGTATGACATGTCGAAAACAAGCAAAACAAAAGCCTACTTATGCTTGGATATGAGGCAACCTTTCACCCATAGTTAGTCAATCCAAAATACATCAAGACTAAATTCTGCAAGTTGGAAGTGCTAATGTGGGTTGAACTTTGACAACTGTGCAGTGCGAAGGGGTTTATACTCATGTTCTTGCCTTTTAATAAAAGAAAATAAATATAATAACAGTTGATTAAAGGATGTACACTTAATGTTGTGCAAACAATCATGTAGGAATAGTCCTCTTAACATTCTTATATTTGTGTCTTTTTAAAAAATACTATTTAATTAAAAGTTAACAGCCCAACAAAAGGTCCTTCTTTTAAACATGATAACGCTAAAAAATATGCATTTCCTTGGTAAAGTCAATATGCATATCACAATACAAATTATATACCTGTAAGTGGTGCGAAAGAACGACAATATAGAATAGGTGATAATCTATTTTCAATGAATGCGACAGTACAAGTGATAATTGTACCTTAACAAAACAGCTGTGTACACCTCACATGTTTTTCTTGTGTTGTTATGTAATAGGGCACATGCGTGTTGTTCATCATAGGTCTGGTTTATGAGTAAAGCATCATGAAAACGCCTTTGTGTTGTCGGTACGCTTGCGTGGAACGATGCGCACCGTGAATGTTTATCTGGTCATAAGGTACAGCGCTTTCCAAACCAAGGTCACAGCAGGAAGCCGTTGTGCGTCCAAACAAGGCCAAACCATACATGCACTAACCTTTTATAAAGCTATATAAAAAAAAGGATGTAGTGTAACGCACACTTTATTGAGGTACAGTATTAATCGCATTCACCAGTGGCTATCAGTCTTCTATATATACCATTATCCGTTGTCATGCTTTCAAGTCCACAGTTAGGCATAAATTGTTTTCACCTGCCTTGCACTTTTTAAATTTTTGTTTTTAATATAAATGTTGGCACTTTATCAGATTACTTGTTTAAAATTTTAGATTTTTTTAAAAATTTTTAGTGTTTATTCACCAAATGTAAAGTTTTGAATGTCAAAGATAAATTGTAATCTGTTATTTTTTAGTCAGCCATTCTTGTCTTCACCAATAAAAAATGGTTGTAAAAATACTTTCTTAGCCTCATTAAGGATTCTGATATGTACTTGTATGCTTTTATTTTAAACCGTAAGCAATTTTTAACCTATTTAATTGTGGTTTGCATTGCTTTTCTCATCCCTGGTCTACAACACCGCCAGTTTGTTGCTCGGAAGTCTGTTAGCACAGTAACACTTGCTCCTGTGTTACTGGGGTTCAGTAATGTCGCTGTTCCCCTGCTGTGTGAACGGCAAAAAGTCCTGCTGCCCTCCACCATGTTCTCTTCTCATTCCTGGGCTACAACACCGCCAGTTGTTGCTCGGAAGTTGCTGTTAGCACAGTGAACACTTGCTCCTGTTCACTGGGGTTCAGTAATGTCAGCTGTTCCCCTGCTGTGTGAACGCAAAAAGTCCTGCTGCCTCCACCATGTTCTCTTCTCATCCTGGTCTACAACACCGCCAGTTGTTGCTCGGAAGTGCTGTTAGCACAGTCAACACTTGCTCCTGTGTTACTGGGGTTCAGTAATGTCAGCTGTTCCCCTGCTGTGTGAACAGCAAAAAGTCCTGCTGCCTCCACCATGTTCTCTTCTCATCCCTGGGCTACAACACCGCCAGTTGTTGCTCGGAAGTGCTGTTAGCACAGTCAACACTTGCTCCTGTGTTACTGGGGTTCAGTAATGTCAGCTGTTCCCCTGCTGTGTGAACGGCAAAAAGTCCTGCTGCCTCCACCATGTTCTCTTCTCATCCCTGGGCTACAACACCGCCAGTTGTTGCTCGGAAGTGCTGTTAGCACAGTCAACACTTGCTCCTGTGTTACTGGGGTTCAGTAATGTCAGCTGTTCCCCTGCTGTGTGAACGGCAAAAGTCCTGCTGCCTCCACCATGTTCTCTTCTCATTCCTGGGCTACAACACCGCCAGTTGTTGCTCGGAAGTGCTGTTAGCACAGTCAACACTTGCTCCTGTGTTACTGGGGTTCAGTAATGTCAGCTGTTCCCCTGCTGTGTGAACGGCAAAAAGTCCTGCTACCTCCACCATGTTCTCTTCTCATCCCTGGGCTACAACACCGCCAGTTGTTGCTCGGAAGTACTGTTAGCACAGTCAACACTTGCTCCTGTGTTACTGGGGTTCAGTAATGTCAGCTGTTCCCCTGCTGTGTGAACGGCAAAAAGTCCTGCTGCCTCCACCATGTTCTCTTCTCATTCCTGGGCTACAACACCGCCAGTTGTTGCTCGGAAGTGCTGTTAGCACAGTCAACACTTGCTCCTGTGTTACTGGGGTTCAGTAATGTCAGCTGTTCCCTGCTGTGTGAACGGCAAAAAGTCCTGCTGCCTCCACCATGTTCTCTTCTCATCCCTGGGCTACAACACCGCCAGTTGTTGCTCGGAAGTGCTGTTAGCACAGTCAACACTTGCTCCTGTGTTACTGGGGTTCAGTAATGTCAGCTGTTCCCCTGCTGTGTGAACGGCAAAAAGTCCTGCTGCCTCCACCATGTTCTATTCTCATCCCTGGGCTACAACACCGCCAGTTGTTGCTCGGAATTGCTGTTAGCACAGTCAACACTTGCTCCTGTGTTACTGGGGTTCAGTAATGTCAGCTGTTCCCCTGCTGTGTGAACGGCAAAAAGTCCTGCTGCCTCCACCATGTTCTCTTCTCTTCCCTGGGCTACAACACCGCCAGTTGTTGCTCGGAAGTGCTGTTAGCACAGTCAACACTTGCTCCTGTGTTACTGGGGTTCAGTAATGTCAGCTGTTCCCCTGCTGTGTGAACGGCAAAAAGTCATGCTGCCTCCACCCTGTTGTCTTCTCATCCCTGGGCTTCAACACCACCAGTTGTTGCTCGGAAGTGTCATTGGCACGGGTACTCACTCCTGCCCAAACTGGTTACAGCACGCCATCTGTTTCCTGTCAGTGTAAACGTCACTTAGCCTCCAATAAGTTGTCCTGTCGTGTTGCGGTCGGGTTAGCCGACTCTATGGTGCTTGGAATTTAGGTGCTTCCTATGTGTGCTGCGGGATATGCAAATAAAGGCTGTTTTCGTTGTGACAATAGGACAACCACCCACTGTAGTACTGTGGGATTCGGTAACTGCGGCCGGCTCGCGGCCTGTCAACTTAAATTTCCATGGGTACCTTCTGCTACCCGTCCGGGTTCCAGTACCGTCAGCTGGTTCTCCGCAGTGCCTTTGGCCTAGGTGCCTCCATCTCGGTATCCGAGTTCCAGCAACGTCTGCTGGTCCTTGGTAGTGCTTTGGAGCACAGGTACCTCCTGCTTAGTAACCGTGTCCCAGTAACGTCAGCTGGTCCTCGGTTGTGCCATTGGCTCTTTTCCTTCTGCTGCCCCTCCGGGTTCCAGCACAGTCAGCTGGTCCTCGTTACTTGCATTGGCTCTTGTACCTTCTGCTACCCGTCCTGGTTCCAGTACCGTCAGCTGGTTCTCCGCAGTGCCTTTGGCCTAGGTGCCTCCATCTCGGTATCCGAGTTCCAGCAACGTCTGCTGGTCCTTGGTAGTGCTTTGGAGCACAGGTACCTCCTGCTTAGTAACCGTGTCCCAGTAACGTCAGCTGGTCCTCGGTTGTGCCATTGGCTCTTTTCCTTCTGCTGCCCCTCCGGGTTCCAGCACAGTCAGCTGGTCCTCGTTACTTGCATTGGCTCTTGTACCTTCTGCTACGCGTCCGGGTTCCAGTACCGTCAGCTGGTTCTCCGAAGTGCCTTTGGCCTAGGTGCCTCCATCTCGGTATCCGAGTTCCAGCAACGTCTGCTGGTCCTTGGTAGTGCTTTGGAGCACAGGTACCTCCTGCTTAGTAACGTGTCCCAGTAACGTCAGCTGGTCCTCGGTTGTGCCATTGGCTCTTTTCCTTCTGCTGCCCCTCCGGGTTCCAGCACAGTCAGCTGGTCCTCGTTACTTGCATTGGCTCTTGTACCTTCTGCTACCCGTCCGGTTCCAGTACCGTCAGCTGGTTCTCCGAAGTGCCTTTGGCCTAGGAGCCTCCATCTCGGTATCCGAGTTCCAGCAACGTCTGCTGGTCCTTGGTAGTGCTTTGGAGCACAGGTACCTCCTGCTTAGTAACCGTGTCCAGTAACGTCAGCTGGTCCTCGGTTGTGCCATTGGCTCTTTTCCTTCTGCTGCCCCTCTGGGTTCCAGCACAGTCAGCTGGTCCTCGTTACTTGCATTGGCTCTTGTACCTTCTGCTACCCGTCCGGGTTCCAGTACCGTCAGCTGGTTCTCCGCAGTGCCTTTGGCCTAGGTGCCTCCATCTCGGTATCCGAGTTCCAGCAACGTCTGCAGGTCCTTGGTAGTGCTTTGGAGCACAGGTACCTCCTGCTTAGTAACCGTGTCCCAGTAACGTCAGCTGGTCCTCGGTTGTGCCATTGGCTCTTTTCCTTCTGCTGCCCCTCCGGGTTCCAGCACAGTCAGCTGGTCCTCGTTACTTGCATTGACTCTTGTACCTTCTGCAACCCGTCCGGGTTCCAGTACCGTCAGCTGGTTCTCCGAAGTGCCTTTGGCCTAGGTGCCTCCATCTCGGTATCCGAGTTCCAGCAACGTCTGCTGGTCCTTGGTAGTGCTTTGGAGCACAGGTACCTCCTGCTTAGTAACCGTGTTTCAGTAACGTCAGCTGGTCCTCGGTTGTGCCATTGGCTCTTTTCCTTCTGCTGCCCCTCCGGGTTCCAGCACAGTCAGCTGGTCCTCGTTACTTGCATTGGCTCTTGTACCTTCTGCTACCCGTCCGGGTTCCAGTACCGTCAGCTGGTTCTCCGCAGTGCCTTTGGCCTAGGTGCCTCCATCTCGGTATCCGAGTTCCAGCAACGTCTGCAGGTCCTTGGTAGTGCTTTGGAGCACAGGTACCTCCTGCTTAGTAACCGTGTCCCAGTAACGTCAGCTGGTCCTCGGTTGTGCCATTGGCTCTTTTCCTTCTGCTGCCCCTCCGGGTTCCAGCACAGTCAGCTGGTCCTCGTTACTTGCATTGACTCTTGTACCTTCTGCTACATTTACAAATTGAAGATTTTTTCAATGCTTTTTTGGGTAATCACTCTGGATCTCCAACAATTAAGACGACGACCCTGATGACCACCCCGAAGAAGATGACGACCACAAGGACGACGAGTATCAAGCCAACCAGCCTAAACACCATCACAAAGAAGAAATAAAAGATTACCAAACAGGACTAAGAAGGTTAAGACAAACTACAAGATACAGAACAAAAGACTTAAGAACAATAAGCAGAAGATCAAAAAGCAGAAGAACATGAAGTATAAGACCAAAATGAAGAGCAAAATATATGCTCTAAATTATAAGCAGAAGAAGACTAAGCAGTGTATGGGGGTGAGTCCGTTCCTCCTCGTGGTGCCCCTGGAAAATGCCTGCTGCTGCAGGCTAAAATGAACACGGACAAATACTGTTGTAATTTAAATCTTTTGTGACAGCAAGAACAGAAGGATGAAAAATTCATGCTTTGACAGATTACAAGTACAGGATTCTCTGTCACAAATAAGAATATGATGAAGAAGATGAAGTACAATATGAATAAGAATAATAGTTTAATAAGAAGAATATGAGTAATGTTAACAAAAAGATGAATAGCAAGAAGTTTAAGAAGAAGATAAAGAAGGTGAAGATGAAGAATAATTTGATGAAAAAGATGATGCTGCTGAAGATTATGAAGGAGAAAGTGTGTCAAAAGTTAAAAAGGTGAAGAGCATGGAAGTTGTGAAATATACATATTTGCCAAAATAGAAAAAACGTTAACAACATTGTCAATTTCTTCGTCAATCCGAACATCTTTAAAAAAAAAAATATTTATGCTATTCCATTTGATTGGGTTAAACATCTATGCCTTTAATGTCTCCTCAACCTTCCCCAATACATTCTACATTACTCTTTGTTGTTTTCCTTCATGTACAATTAACCAACAAGGCAAGAATGGGTTTTTTTTTAATTCCGATATTTTGTTCCCATAGACTTACATTGGATTTCCGGTATCGGTATCGGGTATCGCCGATATTTTTTGGGTATCGGCGATACCATTCCGATTCCGATACTTTTGGATATCGGAAAGTATCGCTCAACTCTAATCATTATCCGTACTCTGCATGCACAACTTCATTTATATTCAAACTAGGTTGATTTTGTATATACTATTGTTATTACCTGAGGGAGGAAAATTTATGGGATTATCTTTTCTCAACCCTCCAGGTCTTATTATCTTCTTTTTTAGTTGTTTTTATTGAACATGTCTGTCTATTTTGCCATGTCTTATGCTGTTTTTTTAAATAAAATTGAGATTTAAACAAATAATGAGTGTGCACACTTGTTCTCCTTACTAACCTTCTCCCCTCCTTCCTGCTCATTTTTGCATGTAATATTGTGTAGCCCCATTTTCATCTATTCTTGCTGCGCCCACTTTCCTATTATTACACATATCACTCAGACTTCTTACTCACCAGATAGAACCAGTTAGAACCAGTGGAAATAAGTGGCACAGTTTGTTTTGGGTGTACTATCATATCTATTCTTCATTTTAAAATCAAAGGGGAGATTCGGTGCACCCAGTGGCTTTGTAATAACCATGTATACCAGGTTATCTTTTGCTTTCATTGAAAACCTTAAAGTTTCAAAACAAATCAGGCATAAATCAGTGCCAACTTTCATTATTGATGTCAATGATTACATCAGACATACTGTACCATTTGTGTTATGTTTTGGTAGCTGAGGAAGGCAGGAGCAAAAAACACAAAGGCAGCCAAACACCAGAGAGGTTGGGAACTAATAGGTTGCAGACCCCTAAACTAACCGCACAACTAGAAGCAGCCGTGGGACGTTCCTACGGTGCCCTAGATGCCTCGTCACAGTCGGAGAGATTAGCTACCCCTGAAGATGGAAAGAGGAAAGCTAACTGCCCCGGAGTAGAGCCCCAAAAGAATAGGAAGCCCCCAAACATATAATGGCGGTTAGACAAGATGAAAACACGAACACATACAGAAAATAGAATGAGCAAACGCTGGGGCCCAAAACTGTCTAGATAGGACAGCACAGGAGAGAATACTGTCTGCAACCCAGAAAAACCCTAGGGAAAACTCCAACACTTCTGAATCCAAAAATGCTGAGACCACGTGGTCTCGACCACCTATATCAGATCTCTGGTGTGAACACACAGCTACCCAGCAGTAAATAATCACAAGAACTGAGCAAATAAACAAATGCAAAAACACAACGGAGACCAGCACAAACCCCAAAGGGGACCCGGCTGAACTCAAAAAGCAAGGCAGCAAAAACAAGGAAAATCAAACCACAGAAAAAAAAAACAGAAAGTAACTTATTTGAATGATAGCAGGAGACAGCAGAAAGCAAGCTGAATTCCAACCAAGACCAGGAAGTAACAATTGATCACCGGCGAGGATCATGGGAGGTCAGCTCACTTATATCAGGCCATTCCGTCCTACCTGATAACCATTCATCAATTGCAGGTGGTGAACTTTTGCTGTTCAACATAGGTTCAATACCATCAGCAACCACCAGAGGGAGCCTGAGCTCCGAAGTCGTCTCTAACACGTTCACAACACATTTGCCTGAATATCCATTTTCCATCTGCTACACCACTCTGCTACCACCAGAACCAAAGGCACATGCTGAGTGGGGCATCTACTTCCTGTCCTTCATGTCATCTATACTGTACTATTGCTGCTACTGTCACTCCACTGTCACACTCGCCACACTTCTCCTAGCTGCCCACTGTGCATAATAGTGCTAGATTTTACTGCTGCTGCTGGGGCTGCTGTTGCTGGCTTTCCGTTACCAGAGATTTTCTTTCTTACCTGCCCCCTTCTAATACTGTACTATACAAATTTTTCAATTGCACAGCCATCTTAGTCACACATTTCCTTGCTACCTGCCAATTGTGTTTTATATTGCTAGAATGTACTGCTTCTACCATGGAAGCTGTTACTAGCCCTACCCTGCCAGATATCTATTAGTTTTCCCTGTCCTAATTTGCTACAGTCTAGTGTCTACATCTGCCACCTCACTGTCGCACCACTCAAACATTGCCTGTCCGCCTGCACACTGTACTTCATAATGCTAGATTTCAAAGTTGCTGCAATTGCTGGCCCTAAACTGACTGACATTGTCTTTTAATGCCCCATCCTAATTCTTTAACATGTGGCTTCTGCAGCTCCCACTGTATTTTATAAAGACAGATTGTACTGATGATGCAAATATTAGTTTCTTGAGTGCACACAAATATCAAACAGCTCACAAAATAGGGCTCATTTTTGAAAGGCTTGATGATAAGTCATTTCTTCTTCCCTTGAAAATAGCTAGCCTGAAAAAGAATAATTTTTCAAAGGATTAATATAAAGCCTTGTACTTGTTTATTTTTTTTGAGAATAGGAAAGTTGTTTCCAATTTTACTAAAAAAGATATTTTTTTTACTACTTGTTGAGAAGCTGTTACCGCTTCCTTTTCAAAAGTGCTGAGCACACCAGTTTGTGCTTCCTAAAAACAGATAATTTTTGGACGCTGTGTGTTAAAGCTTTTTGCTTCTTTTGAGGTTTCCTAAACTAGGATAATTTTTGCAATGCCCTATGTCAAAAAGCCACAACTTCTGGTTGCACTAGCTGTTTATTCACACCAGCAAGATAGGCATCTGTCCCAAAAATCTGATTATTTTTCTACTGTTTTGATGATTTAAGTAACCTGATAAAATCTAATACTGCAGTGTCTTGTTAACTAGCCTGTTATTTAACACTGGTTGCTATCTGATTTTACTGTAGCCAAAAAGGTTGAGGTCACTAGGATATGAATTTGAATTAAAGAGTTAAAAAGGGGATCAGCATAGTCCTAAGAGACCACTAAGTGTTCTACACTTATTTTCTGGGTAATTAGATGTTTTGCTGCATTGAGAATAAAATTATGTGGGAAAATTTGATGAAGCCAGCAATTTTGAGTTTTAAATGATTCAATCATTTCTATTTTTTGGTTTGTACTTCTTGAAGAATTCTCTAAATCATAGGCAACATAACAAGATGTTTTATTTGAGCATATCAAGGATCAATTAATTCACACAGAATATGCCATTTTTGGCATCTTCCCTTTCTTTTTCCACTGATCAATTTAATTTACACATGTACATTCCTCAACATTAAAAAAGCAACACCAAGAAAAATTTTCAAAATATCTCAATTCATTCAGATTTGAGTATAGTTTCCAATCTTTGGCTTTCATTTCATCCAAAACAAAAGTAAAACTCATCAATTAAGAAATTGACCTCCATTGCAACCTTCATGGCTCCATTTGAACCTCTGTTCTCCATCTGGAAACCACATGGGCAATGCAATGAAAATGCCTTCATTGGCATACCAGTCCCACTTTCCATGATTACAATGTAGTAGCAGTAGTCTTCATGGCATGTACATTAACAGCTCAGCGTTACATTGATTTGGTCATGGAACCAGTGTTATGACCTCTTCTAATGGAGCCGTTTTTTTCTCCCATCACAAAAACCTGGGATGACATTGTTCAGGAAAGGCAAAGGGAGCTGCTTTCAAGTGATCTTAATGATTGCTTGCCCAAGTGCATTCAGCGTGGCAGAAGATTTCTATGACAACTATTAATAATCTTAAAGAAAGCATGCCAAAGTGTGCATGCGTACAGATTTCTGGTGTTCATATTCAGTACTAAATAAATCCAGAAGTTTGGAAATATTCTTTTTTTAATCATTTACATATTATTAACATGCCTGTTGATCCTATGACATCCATAATTCCATGATTTTTTCTTATTATTGTAACAAATTTAATGTGGCGCAGTGTATTATTCACAGAGTACTACCACTCCCATTTTCTATTTTCAGCACAGCAGAAGTACATCTTCCTATCTCTAATACTGAGCTATGCATTCTAAGGTCCTCTGTCTAGGCAAGAGCCTTTATAGTGGCTCTGACAATGCTTACTAAGTTGCTCCACTATACACTGTGTGCAGAATTATTAGGCAAAGGAGTATTTTGATCACATCATCCTTTTAAAACATGTTGTCCTACTCCAAGCTGTATAGGCTTGAAAGCCAACTGCCAATTATGTAAATCAGTTGGTTTGCATCTCTGTAATGATGAGGGGTGTGGTCTAATGACATCAACACCCTATTTAAGGTGTGCTTAATTATTAGGCAACTTCCTTTCCTTTGGCAAAATGGGTCAGAAGAGAGATTTGACCGACTTTGAAAAGTCAAAAATTGTGAGATGTCTTGTAGAGGGATGCAGCAGTCTTGAAATATCCAAACTTTTGAAGCATGATCACCAAACAATCAAGCGTTTCATGGCAAATAGCCAACAGGGTCACAAGAAGTGTGTTGATGAAAAAGGTGCAAAATAACTGCCCATGAATTGAGGAAAATCAAGCGTGAAGCTGCAAAGATGCCATTTGCCACCAGTTTTTCCATATTTCAGAGCTGCAACGTTACTGGAGTATCAAAAAGCACAAGGTGTGCCATACTCAGGGACATGGCCAAGGTAAGGAAGGCTGAAAAACGACCACCTTTGAACAAGAAACATAAGATAAAACGTCAAGACTGTACCAAGAAATATCTAAGACTGATTTTTCTAAGGTTTTATGAACTGATGAACTGAGAGTGACTCTTGATGGGCCAGATGGATGGGCCCGAGGCTGAATCAGTAAAGGCAGAGAGGCTCCACTCCATTGGGGCATTCTGACTACCGATCTTCAGACATCTCAGGTAGTGAGTCAACAGCCACTCTTGACTGCTAAGAGGGCACCTAATCTAAGGGACATGCTTACCAAGAGCCACTATACGAGACCCGTCACTAGATTGAACCGGGGTATTATTTTGAAAGGATCCTTTCCTTGGGGCAACTGTAATGTCTGTTCCTTCATGCATTCCACGCGGGATACTTTCTACCATCCCATTGATCATGGGCAGTTTAAACTGAAATTGTATATTAATTGTAAGACTACCAATGTGGTTTACACAATTATTTGTCCGTGCCCACAAATTTATGTCGGCCAAACATCACAGGAATTGAGACGTAGGATTCAGAGACACTTTTCCTCTATCAACACTGCTGAGGTTGATGCACGTCAGGGTAAGGTTCTCACCTCGGTGGCATCACACTTTTTACTCCATCATGAGGACAGATACTCTAACACTAGAATTGTAGGCCTTGAACATTTGATTGGCTCGATTAGGGGTGGTCCATTGGATAGAAAATTGTTACCGGCGGAGGCAAAAAGGATCTTCACATTGCATACTACAACTCCCTTTGGAATTAATGAAGATCTTCTCTTCACAGGTTTCCTAGGATAAAGACTTAATTTACTGTTGCCACTTTTACTATGGATCTCCTTTATCGGATGGGCGGCCATACCTTTTTTCGGCTGTAAACATCATCTTTATCATGCTGAAGCAACATGGCCTTTTATAGTATATGTTACAATTCCTTCACAGCAATGAGGGAAATGTTTTCCAGACTCCTCAGAAAAAAGTGTTACATCCTTACTATGGACATTTCTTTAATGGAATTTGCAGCAGATGGGTGATTATACTATCTTATGGTTATGCCTGATGGATGGGAAGTAATACTCCTCCGTCCCTTTTTCTTCCACTGGAGCAGCTTTATCGTATGGTCTCACCAAAATTCTACATATGTCCAGTGAATTGGTTTACATGGCCAAGACGATCACGGAACCTGAAGCTGTGGACAATTTTTTCTTATCTTTCTTCCTCATAAGGGACGGCTTGAATCGGCACATGACCTCATTTTTTTGGGGTACACATATACTCACACTTCCCAGCAGGGAATAAAGATTTTGGTGCATATCTTCTATGGACTATTAAGGATATGACTTATGTATATATGCATTATAGAGGTTTTTTTTTTTTGCAGTTAATTGTGGGTTTTATATTTGTTCTCATTGTTCTCATGCTTATAACATAACAATTTTTTGCATATATTTATATTATATATCCGACAGACATGTGGTGCCATGTATTTCACACTTATTGGTTGTGGTATCGGTATTTGATATAAATTTGCTCTATTGGATTTATAATTATAATGTTGTTTGATTTATATCATTACTTATCTGCTTATGCATGCTAATACTATATATTTATACATGTATTTGTTGATTATTGTCTACTTTCCATTTCATATGTGCTCATAATTGCTGGCCATGTCTGCCCCCTTTTGATAGGCAGAGGGATTTATCCTCTTTACATTTCCACATTCCATCCCTCCACTATTCAGTGCTGCTCTCTCTGACCGAGGCTTGCATAGTGGAGTTTTTCATGAACAGACATCTGCTCACTCCCACGTCCTGTTGCGTCCTCCCTGCTCCCCTCCATGGAAGCCAGCACACATGTGGCTTGCATATTCTCATCATTACAGGTATTTATGAGACTGAACTGGCAGAGGCTAGTTACCTTCCCCTGATGAAGCCATCCGGGTTACGGCGACACGCGTCGGGCACCCTCCGCTGTTGATATCCTGCTCTCCATGCTCCTCATCATGACTCTGCCTTATTTGGTGCACATGTGAGCTTTCCTTTGGCTATATGTTTCATGCTTAGCCATTTATTTATGGTCCTTTCATGGACACATGTTATGTGATTCCAACAATCTGTTTCATTTCTTATTGTTGCTTTTATTTTACTTTGTGGCTGACTATCCTGTGGACATGGTCTTTTTTTTTTCTTCACATCTCATGTACTTGCTATTTGGTGCAGAGCTTTGTTTTATATAGGTGCTATGTTTCATTCTGCCTCAGGTACCTCAGATATCTATTTATATCATTCAATTCACTTATGAGGTTCCTTATTAGGTCTAACAATTTTTCCTGAGGCATTTTTCCACAGACGCTCTGGGTCTTTACATATGTGCGCATTTGGATCATGTGGTCCTTTATTTTGAACCAGCACCATTGTACCTGCTATATGCTATACTATATGCGTATATATATTTATTGCAGCACTTTTCTCTATATATGTGCTATGTTCTAACCTTGCCTCAGGTATTCATTCATATGGCTTATATTTGCACATGAGGCCATTCATCAGGTCTAACACTTTTTTTTCTTGTGGAGTTATTCCCAGCATGCTTTAGGTTTTTCCACATGTGGACCATTAGGATTACATTATTTCTCTGTATTTCCATGTGTCACCTTGGTATTATTAATCATTCATAGGAGGAGAGTTATTATACAATTTGTTATTCTTATGCAACATGTTGTAGCAGGATACATGGGGGCTGTTGCTCATTGTTTTTAATGTTTTTAATCATCTTTGTCAATAAAGTTTCTTTTGTTCTATGATATTGCCATTGGTGGTGTGCTTTTTATATTGGTGGCCGCTTTTTTTCTCCTTTTTTGTGCATACTTTTTGGATCACCTTTGCACCCCCTGTATTTATGGTTAGACTGTGCAGTGCGCCCATATTACTTATTCTGGTAGAGAGCTCCACTCCGACTCAGTTGCCAGCAAGGTGGAGGTGGGGGTACTGGTATGGGCTGGTATCATCAAAGATGAACTTGTGGGACCTTTTCGGGTTGAGGATGGAGTGAAGCTCAACTACCAGACCTACTGCCTGTTTCTGAAAGACACCTTCTTCAAGCAGTGTTACAGTAAGAAGTCGGCATCGTTCAAGAAAAGCATGATTTTCATGCAGGACAATGCTCCATCACGTGCATCCAAATACTCAACAGCGTGGCTGGCCAGTAAAGGTCTAAAAGTAGAAAAAATAATGACATGTGTTGTGAATGGACTTGAAATGAGTTCTGAGCAGAGGCTCCCTCTGGTGGTTACAAGCGGTACTGGACTGTCCAGTGAAGATTGTGAGGAGTGGGAATCAGGTGTTACTGACTGGTCTTATATAAGGGAGTCGCCTTCCCATCAGGGTTGCCGGGATCAATTGTTCTGGTCTCAATCCTTGAGTTCTGTTTCCTTTGTGGCCTGCTGTGTCGTGTCTGCATCTCCTGCTAACAGATAAGACATTTTCTTCTTTTTGTTTTTGTGCTTGATTTTTGCATTTTGTCCTGCACTTCTGTGGGGGCCTTCAGGGTCCCCTCCGGGGGCTTTTGCCCTCTCAGTTTAGTTCAGCCACTGATGTTTGTACTTTTGCTTTTTCCAGTTTTTTCAGTGGCTGCTGTTTTGATTTTGTTACACCAGAGAACTAATTTAGGTGGTAGAGGTCGTGTGATCTCAGGTGATTTTGAAATTAGAAGAGTTGGAGCTTTTCAGGGTTTTTTGGGATTGCAGTAAGTGCCCTTCCTATCCTTTTCTATTTAGGTAGTTTGGGCCCCAACGTTTGCTCATACTATTTTCTGTCTGTGTCAGTATTTCATCTTGTCTAACCGCCATTACATATTTGGGGGCTTCCTATGTTCTTTGGGGATCTGCTCCGGGGCAGATAGCTTTCCTCTTTCTATCTTTAGGTGTAGTTAGTTTCTCAGGCTGTGACGAGGCGTCTAGGACCAACGTAGGAATGCTCCACGGCTGCCTCTAGTTGTGGTGGTTAGTCAGGGTACTGCGATCTCATAGATTCCAACTTCTCTGGTGTATTGCCTTTTTTACCTGCACTCCTCAGCTACCGTAACATAACAGTATCACGGCCTAAAAATTGAAAATTGTATGGTACTCACAGAAGGGAAAAAATATTGTGAAAGAAAAAAGGTTGTCAGAGTTGTCAGAGATATTTTTCTGTTTGTTGCATTTTTTTTCCCTCTGTGTCTCTGGGTGCTGGGAAGGATTTTTTTTTTTCCTTCAATGGAGTTTGCACAGTTGTCTGGCCGTGTGGATCAGCTTGCCACTGAGGTTCGGAGTATTGCTGCCTATCTTGCTAGGTTGCCTGTTGTGGAACCTAGGATTCCCATGCCAGATTTGTTTTTAGGGATCGAGCTAAGTTTCAGAATTTCAAAATAATTGTAAATTGTTTTTTGCCTTAAAATCTAAGTCCTCAGGGAACGCAGCGCAGCAGGTTCAAATTGTCATCTCTCTCCTGCGCGGCGATCCTCAGGATTGGGCTTTTTTCCCTGACACCTGGGGATCCTGTTTTAAGTGATGTTGATGCATTTTTTCAGGCTTTGGGGTTATTGTACGATGAGCCTAATGTCACTGATCAAGCTGAAAAAGCCTTGTTGGCATTAAATCAGGGTCTTGATGACGCTGAGTTATACTGTCAGAGATTCCGTAGGTGGGCAGTCCTGACCAAGTGGAATGACGACGCTTTGGCGGCTCTTTTTCGGAAGGGTCTGTCAGATAATGTAAAGGATGTTATGGTGGGATTCTCTGTCCCCTCTGGTCTCAATGATTCTATGTCATTAGCGATTCAAATTGACAGACGTTTGCGTGAGCGGAGAAGTATGCGTGGAATGGTGTTGCCTTGTGAACCTGCTTCTGAACCCATGCAGTGTGATAGAGTGGTGTCTGGGGCACAGCGTCATGAGTTTCGAAAGCGCAATGTGTTATGTTTCTACTGTGGTGATGCCTCTCATGCTATTTCAGTCTGCCCTAAGCGGGGAAGACGTTTTGCACGCTCAATTGTCTTGGGTAGTGTTCAGACTAAGTTTTTATTAACTGTCACTCTAATATGCTCTCTGTCCTCATTTTCTGCTCAGGCTTTCGTTGATAATGAGGGTTGAACCTGATCATCTGGAGTGCTGTAAATTTTTGGTTCTGTATAATCTGCATGATATTATCGTACTGGGCTTCCCTTGGTTGCAGTCTCATAATCCTGTTTTGGATTGGAAATCTGTGTCTGTAACCAGTTGGGGCTGCCAATGTGTTAATACCAACACTCCTGTTTTTTCTGCCTCCCCCAGGCTCAGGATGTTCCTGACTTTTTGATTGATTTTTCTGATGTGTTTAGCGAAAGTAAATCTGCATCCTTGCCTCCCCATAGGAGCTATGACTGCGCTATTGAATTAGTGCCTGGTAGTAAATTCCCTAAAGGTCGCCTTTTTAACTTGTCTGTACCTGAACATGACGCTATGCGGTCTTATATCAAGGAATCATTGGAGAAGGGTCATATCAGACCATCCTCTTCACCCTTAGGTGCCGGTTTTTTCTTTGTGGCCAAAAAGGATGGTTCATTAAGGCCGTGTATTGATTATGTCTTTTGAACAATATTACTGTAAAATATCAATACCCGTTACCTTTGATTTCTGACCTGTTTTCCAGGGTGAAAAACGCTACTTGGTTTACCAAGCTTGACCTCAGGGGGGCATATAACCTTATTCGCATTAAGCACGGGGATGAATGGAAGACGGCATTCAATACCCTGAGGGGCATTTTGAGTACCTTGTGATGCCCTTTGGGCTCACTAATGCTCCTTCTGTCTTCCAGTCCTTCATGAATGACATTTTCAGGGATTTTGTGGATAAATTTCTTATTGTTTATTTGGATGATATCTTGATTTTTTCTAATGACTGGGACTCTCATGTGAAACATGTTCGAACTGTATTCCAGATTTTGAGAGAGAATGCTCTGTATGTGAAGGGATCAAAGTGTCTTTTTGGCGTACAGAGGATCTCATTTCTGGGATTCATTTTGTCCCCATCTGTTATTGAAATGGACCCGGTCAAGGTTCAGGCCATCTGTGATTGGGTCCAACCTACTTCATTAAAGGCTCTTCAAAGATTTTTGGGTTTTGCCAATTTTTATCGTAAATTTATTGGTAATTTCTCGGTTATTGTTAAACCATTGACTGATTTGACCAGAAAGGGTTCTGATGTGGTGAATTGGCCTCCTGAGGCAGTCTCTGCATTTCAGGAACTTAAGCAGAGATTCACTTCTGCTCCTGTTCTACGGCAGCCTGATATTTCTCTCCATTTCAGGTGGAGGTTGATGCCTCTGAAATTGGGGCAGGTGCCGTTTTGTCCCAAAAAGATCCAGAGACCTCTAAAAGTAACCCTTGTGCCTTTTTCTCTCGAAAATTTTCTCCTACTGAACGTAATTATGACGTGGGTAATCAGGAGTTACTGGCCATGAAGTGGGCTTTTGAAGAGTGGAGACATTGGCTGGAGGGAGCCAAACATCAGGTGGTGGTCCTCACGGACCATAAGAATCTGGTTTATCTGGAATCTGCCAAGCGACTCAATCCTAGACAGGCCAGGTGGGCCTTGTTTTTCACACGTTTTAATTTTGTGGTTTCCTTTCTTCCTGGCACTAAGAATGTTAAGGCGATGCCCTCTCGAGGAGTTTCCTTGCGGACTCTCCTGAGTTATCTGATCCTTCTGTTATTTTGAAAGAGGGTGTAGTTCTTTCCGCCATCTCACCCAATTTGAGACTTGCTCTGGAGGGGTTCAGGAGGATAGGCCCGAGCGCTGCCCTGTTGGAAAATTGTTTGTCCCGGACCAGTGGAAAAAGAGTGTGATGTCTGAGATTCATTGTTCCGCGTTGGCTGGGCATCCCGGAATTTTTGGTACCAGAGACTTGGTTAGTCAGTCCTTTTGGTGGCCTACCTTGTCTCGTGATGTCAGGGAATTTGTGCAGTCCTGCGGGACTTGCTCTCGCTCCAAGCCTTGCTCTCGCTCTAGTGGTTTGTTGATGCCATTGCCTGTGCCCAAGAGACCATGGACCCATATCTCTATGGATTTCATTTCCGACCTCCCTGTTTCTCAGAGAATGACCGTCATCTGGGTGATTTGTGATAGGTTTTCCAAGATGATACATCTTCTGCCATTACCTAAGTTGCCTTCCTCCTCTGAATTGGTGCCTTTGTTCCTTCAGCACGTGGTTCGTTTACACGGCA
>JARQOD010000003.1:468754382-468854449 GCA_033576555.1 Oophaga sylvatica
TTTTTGATTGATTTTTCTGATGTGTTTAGCGAAAGTAAATCTGCATCCTTGCCTCCCATAGGAGCTATGACTGCGCTATTGAATTAGTGCCTGGTAGTAAATTCCCTAAAGGTCGCCTTTTTAACTTGTCTGTACCTGAACATGACGCTATGCGGTCTTATATCAAGGAATCATTGGAGAAGGGTCATATCAGACCATCCTCTTCACCCTTAGGTGCCGGTTTTTTCTTTGTGGCCAAAAAGGATGGTTCATTAAGGCCGTGTATTGATTATACGTCTTTTGAACAATATTACTGTAAAATATCAATACCCGTTACCTTTGATTTCTGACCTGTTTTCCAGGGTGAAAAACGCTACTTGGTTTACCAAGCTTGACCTCAGGGGGGCATATAACCTTATTCGCATTAAGCACGGGGATGAATGGAAGACGGCATTCAATACCCCTGAGGGGCATTTTGAGTACCTTGTGATGCCCTTTGGGCTCACTAATGCTCCTTCTGTCTTCCAGTCCTTCATGAATGACATTTTCAGGGATTTTGTGGATAAATTTCTTATTGTTTATTTGGATGATATCTTGATTTTTTCTAATGACTGGGACTCTCATGTGAAACATGTTCGAACTGTATTCCAGATTTTGAGAGAGAATGCTCTGTATGTGAAGGGATCAAAGTGTCTTTTTGGCTACAGAGGATCTCATTTCTGGGATTCATTTTGTCCCCATCTGTTATTGAAATGGACCCGGTCAAGGTTCAGGCCATCTGTGATTGGGTCCAACCTACTTATTAAAGGCTCTTCAAAGATTTTTGGGTTTTGCCAATTTTTTCGTAAATTTATTGGTAATTTCTCGGTTATTGTTAAACCATTGACTGATTTGACCAGAAAGGGTTCTGATGTGGTGAATTGGCCTCCTGAGGCAGTCTCTGCATTTCAGGAACTTAAGCAGAGATTCACTTCTGCTCCTGTTCTACGGCAGCCTGATATTTCTCTCCATTTCAGGTGGAGGTTGATGCCTCTGAAATTGGGGCAGGTGCCGTTTTGTCCCAAAAAGATCCAGAGACCTCTAAAAGTAACCCTTGTGCCTTTTTCTCTCGAAAATTTTCTCCTACTGAACGTAATTATGACGTGGGTAATCAGGAGTTACTGGCCATGAAGTGGGCTTTTGAAGAGTGGAGACATTGGCTGGAGGGAGCCAAACATCAGGTGGTGGTCCTCACGGACCATAAGAATCTGGTTTATCTGGAATCTGCCAAGCGACTCAATCCTAGACAGGCCAGGTGGGCCTTGTTTTTCACACGTTTTAATTTTGTGGTTTCCTTTCTTCCTGGCACTAAGAATGTTAAGGCAGATGCCCTCTCGAGGAGTTTCCTTGCGGACTCTCCTGAGTTATCTGATCCTTCTGTTATTTTGAAAGAGGGTGTAGTTCTTTCCGCCATCTCACCCAATTTGAGACTTGCTCTGGAGGGGTGTCAGGAGGATAGGCCCGAGCGCTGCCCTGTTGGAAAATTGTTTGTCCCGGACCAGTGGAAAAAGAGTGTGATGTCTGAGATTCATTGTTCCGCGTTGGCTGGGCATCCCGGAATTTTTGGTACCAGAGACTTGGTTAGTCAGTCCTTTTGGTGGCCTACCTTGTCTCGTGATGTCAGGGAATTTGTGCAGTCCTGCGGGACTTGCTCTCGCTCCAAGCCTTGCTCTCGCTCTAGTGGTTTGTTGATGCCATTGCCTGTGCCCAAGAGACCATGGACCCATATCTCTATGGATTTCATTTCCGACCTCCCTGTTTCTCAGAGAATGACCGTCATCTGGGTGATTTGTGATAGGTTTTCCAAGATGATACATCTTCTGCCATTACCTAAGTTGCCTTCCTCCTCTGAATTGGTGCCTTTGTTCCTTCAGCAAGTGGTTCGTTTACACGGCATTCCTGAGAACATTGTGTCTGACAGAGGAGTCCAGTTTGTTTCCAGATTTTGGAGGACCTTTTGTTCTAAACTTGGTGTTCAATTGTCTTTCTCCTCGGCGTTTCATCCTCAGACCAATGGTCAAACTGAGAGAACAAACCAGACATTGGAGACTTATCTAAGATGCTTTGTGTCTGCTGATCAGGATGACTGATTCTCTTTTTTGCCTTTGGCTGAGTTTGCTCTTAATAATAGGGCTAGCTCTGCCACTTTGATGTCTCCATTTTTCTGTAATTCTGGGTTTCACCCTGATTTTCTTCAGGACAGACGGAGGCTTCTGTCTGTCCAGGTGTTGACTCTGTTGTGGAGCGTATGCAAGCAGATTTGGGACCAGGTAGTGGAGAGGTTGTCCCTCTCTCAGGAGAGGGCCCAGCGGTTTGCTAACCGGCATAGGACTGATGGTCCTCGGTTTAAAGTGGGGGACTTGGTCTGGTTGTCCTCAAGAAATATTCCTATGAGAGGGCATCTCCTAAATTTAAGCCTAGGTTCATTGGACCTTATAAGATCATGGAGATTCTTAATCCTGTTTCTTTTCGTTTGCTTCTTCCAGGGACATTTAAAATCCATAACGTGTTCCACAAGTCCTTTTTGAAGAGGTTTGTTGAGCCAGTGGTTCCTACTGCTTTGCCTCCTTACCCTGTTCTGGTTGAGGGCAATATGGAGTTTGTGGTTGAGAAAACATTGAATTCTCATTTTTCTAGACGGAAACTCCAGTATTTGGTTAAGTGGAGAGGTTATGGTCAGGAAGACAATTCTTGGGTGTTTGCTTCGGACATCCATGCTAGGAGACTCATCCGTGCATATCATAGAACTCATCCTGACCGACCTGGTTGCTCAAGTGAGGGTTCGGTGACCCCTCCTCAAGGGGGGGTACTGTTGTGAATGGACTTGAAATGAGTTCTGAGCAGAGGCTCCCTCTGGTGGTCACAAGCGGTACTGGACTGTCCAGTGAAGATTGTGAGGAGTGGGAATCAGGTGTTACTGACTGGTCTTATATAAGGGAGTCGCCTTCCCATCAGGGTTGCCGGTGATCAATTGTTCTGGTCTCAGTCCTTGAGTTCTGTTTCCTTTGTAGCCTGCTGTGTCGTGTCTGCATCTCCTGCTAACAGATAAGACATTTTCTTCTTTTTGTTTTTGTGCTTGATTTTTGCATTTTGTCCTGCACTTCTGTGGGGGCCTTCAGGGTCCCCTCGGGGGCTTTTGCCCTCTCAGTTTAGTTCAGCCACTGATGTTTGTACTTTTGCTTTTTCCAGTTTTTTCAGTGGCTGCTGTTTTGATTTTGTTACACCAGAGAACTAATTTAGGTGGTAGAGGTCGTGTGATCTCAGGTGATTTTGAAATTAGTAAGTTGGAGCTTTTCAGGGTTTTTTGGGATTGCAGTAAGTGCCCTTCCTATCCTTTTCTATTTAGGTAGTTTGGGCCCCAACGTTTGCTCATACTATTTTCTGTCTGTGTCAGTATTTCATCTTGTCTAACCGCCATTACATATTTGGGGGCTTCCTATGTTCTTTGGGGATCTGCTCCGGGGCAGATAGCTTTCCTCTTTCTATCTTTAGGTGTAGTTAGTTTCTCAGGCTGTGACGAGGCGTCTAGGACCAACGTAGGAACGCTCCACGGCTGCCTCTAGTTGTGGTGGTTAGTCAGGGTACTGCAATCTCATAGATTCCAACTTCTCTGGTGTATTTACCTGCACTCCTCAGCTACCGTAACATAACAGACATGGCCCCCTTGTCCACCTGTTCTAAACCCCATAGAGAACCTGTGGTTCCTCATAAAATGTGAGATCTACAGGGAGGGAAAACAGTCAACCTCTCGGAACAGTAGTCTGGGAGGCTGTGGTTGCTGCTGCACACAATGTTGATCATAAACAGATCAAGCAACTGACAGAATCTATGGATGGAAGGCTTTTGAGTGTCATCGTAAAGAAAGGTGGCTATATTGGTCACTGATTTTTGTTTGTTTTTGAAAGTCAGATGTTGTGAACGTGTTGGAGACGACTTCGGAGCTCAAGCTCCCTCTGATGGTTGCTGAGGGTATTGAACCTATGTTGAACAGCAAAAAGCCACCACCTGCAACTGATGATTGGTTATCAGGTAGGACGGACTGGCCTGATATAAGTGAGCTGACCTCCCATGATCCTTGTCGGTGATCAATTGTTCTTCCTGGTCTAGGTTGGAATTCAGCTTGCTTTTCTGCTGTCTCCTGCTTGCATTCAGATAAGTTCCTTTCAGTTTTTTTACTGTGGTTTGATTTTCCTGTTTTTTTGCTGCCTTGCTTTTTGAGTTCAGCCGGGTCCCCTTTGGGGGGCTTGGGCTGGTTGGTCTCTGTTCTCTTTTTGTATTTGTTCATTTGCTCAGTTCTTGTGATATTTTACTGCTGGGTAGCTGTGCGTTCACACCAGAGATCTGATATAGGTGGTCGAGACCATGTGGTCTCAGTATTTTTGGATTCAGAAGTGTTGGAGTTTTTCCTAGGGTTTTTCTGGGTTGCAGACAGTATTCTCTCCTGTCCTGTCCTATCTAGACAGTTTTGGGCCCCAGCATTTGCTCAATCTATTTTCTGTCTGTGTTCGTGTTTTCATCTTGTCTAACCGCCATTATATGTTTGGGGGCTTCCTATTCTTTTGGGGCTCTACTCCGGGGCAGTTAGCTTTCCTCTTTCCATCTTCAGGGATAGCTAATCTTTCCGGCTGTGACGAGGTCTCTAGGGCACCGTAGGAACGTCCCACGGCTGCTTCTAGTTGTACGGTTAGTTTAGGGGTCTGCAACCTATTAGTTTCCAATCTCTCTGGTGTTTGGCTGCTTGTGCGGTTTTTTGCTCCTGCCTCCTCAGCTACCAAAACATAACAGTCAGAAATGTTTATTTATAAATTTTGTGTTGTTATATTGGTTTACCTGGTGAAAATAAACAAGTGAGATGGGTATATATTTGTTTTTTATTAAATTACCTAATAACTCTGCACAGTAATAGTTACCTGCACAAACAGATATCCTCCTAAGAGGATCTAAATCCAAATCTAAAAAAAAATCACTCCAACTTCCAAATATATTAAGCTTTGATATTTATGAGTAGTGTTGAGCGATACTGCTCGATATCTAAAAATATCGGATCGGAATGGTATCGCCAATATCACTAAATATCGGCGATATCCGATTCCGATACCGGAAGTCCCATGTAAGTCTATGGGAACAAAATATCGCAACTAAAAAAAAACTTTATTTCCTTGTAAACACTAAATATACACACATAGAATACATATATATATATATATATATTATATATATATACATGTCATTGTGACATATATATATACATATATGTATAGTTTATACACTTCTACATAGTAAAATATCCTCTGATTCAATGCCGGGTAAAGCCGGCTTCTGTGAAAAGACAGAAGCACCCGACATGAAATGACACTTGGTGTACATAGGGTTAACCATGTCTTTTCATGTCGTTTGCAATCTGATTTGCACAAACAATTACATCAGTCTATGTGTGCAAAATTTCACACCTGTAGGGGTTAATTAAAGGTGTAAATTCGTTGTAAAAAAAAACTGACTTTTTTGCTACGAATTTACACCTTTAATTAACCCCTACAGGTGTGAAATTTTGCACACATAGACTGATGTAATTGTTTGTGCAAATCAGATAGCAAAGGACATGAAAATACATGGTTAACCCTATGTACACCAAGTGTCATTTCATGTCAGGTTCTGCATTTTCACAAAAGCCGTCAATTAATTAGCGGCTATTATACTATGTAGAAGTGTATGAACTATAAATATATATATATATGTGTCACAAATTCAATGACATGTATATATATATTATATATATGAGGTGTAAAATTGTTTAAAAAAAATGCGTGGGCTCCCGCCCTATTTTCGCAACCAGACAGACAAAGCCAGCGAATAGGGGCAAATAATAATAGCCCAGAGAGGGACCATTATTTTTGGCCCCTCCTGGCTACTAACATCTGCCCCCAGACACCCCAGAAAAGATAAATCTATAATTAGATTCGCCCTTTCTGGCACTTTGCCCGTCTATTCCCATTGCCCTGTAGCGGTGGCGAATGGGTTAATATGGGGTTAAAGCCACATTGCAATTGAAAGGTGACCTTAAGCCAGGTTAATAATTGAGAGCTGTCAATTAGACAACTATCAATTATTAATCCTATTGCATGAAATAAAAATAAAACACACACACTTTAATTAAAAATCATTTTAATGAAATAAAGACACATGTTTTTGACCATCTTTTATTTGACTGCAAAAACCATTTCCTGTAATAAAAATAAAATAAAAAAGTGAAATTATTCTTACCTATCCCATGAACAGTCAGGTCCCACGGTGTAATCCTTCAGAAAGGGTTAATGTTTACTGCAGGGACCGCAGCTAATGCTGCAGCCTCACAGTAAACCCCCAAATGAATGAGTTCCTCTCCTGGCTGACAGGAGAGGAAGTGGAAAGCTTAATTGATTGCTTTCCACTTTCACTTCAGGTCAGCCAGGGACACAATCAGTGACGTCAGAGGGAACTGATTAACAAAAATAGGGGATCCCCTCGAAAAAAATTGGCGTGGGGTCCCCCCTATTTTTGTTAACCAGCCAGATGAAGCAGACCGCTGACGCCTGGATTTTCAGGCTGTTAAGGAGCCAAGATCCATGGACCTTGCCAGCCTGATAATACCAGGCCACAGCAGTCTGCATATCTTGGCTGATTAACAAAAATAGGGGATCCCCTCGAAAAAAATTGGCGTGGGGTCCCCCCTATTTTTGTTAACCAGCCAGATGAAGCAGACCGCTGAGGCCTGGTTTTTCAGGCTGGTAAGGATCCAACATCCATGGACCTTGCAAGCCTGATAATACCAGGCCACAGCAGTCTGCTTAGCTTGGCTGGTTAACAAAAATAGGGGATCCCCTCGAAAAAAAAACGGCGTAGGGGTCCCCCAATTTTTGTTAACCAGCCAAGTAAAATGCAGACTGCTGCGGCCTGGTATTAAAAGACTGTCAAGGCCCATGGATTTTGGCCCTCAACAGCCTGATAATACCAGGCTACAGCAGCCCCACATTTGGCGCATCAAAAGATGTGCCAATTGTGGCACTTTACCCGGCTCTTCCCACTGCCCTGTAGCGGTGGCAAGTGGGGTAATAAGGGGTTAATGTCACCGTTGATTGCACGGTGACAATAAGCCCGGTTAATAATGGAGAGGTGTCAATAAGACACCGATCCATTATTAATCCCAAAGTTATTAAATGTATAAAAAAAAGACAAAGCAAGAAAAAAGTCTTTTAATGAAATAAAGGAGACAACACAGTTTTCATTAATTTTATTATACACTCATTCCTGCGACGCCATCGATCTCCTGTAAAAAAAGAAAAAAAACAAACCAACAGTATACCACCTGTCCGACGCGGTCCATAGTAACGACAGTCCCACGACGATCCAGCTCTGCTACATCGCAATAACAGGCAGAGCCTGTCATCGCAACGCAGCACAGCTGATTACCTGCTTCCCCGGCGGTGACATCATCGGACTGACTGCTTTACGGCCGGGATTACCCAGCAGTCACTGCAGTTATCGCGAGAAACTGCATGTGACCGCCGGGGAAAGATGATGGCGGCCATGAAGCAGTCCTAGCCCGTGACCGCCGGAGATCTTCTGCCAGGTAAGTGCCGCTGACTCCTGACAGACCCCGACGACGACACTGACAGTGACAGTGACAATCCCGATTCCGGTATCCGATAAGACGAAAATATCGGAACTAAGTATCGAAAGGCCGATAGAGCTAATATCGGCCGATACCCGATACTTGCGGTATCGTATCGCTCAACACTATTTATGAGTCTTTTGGGTTGATTGAGAACATAGTTGTTGTTCAATAATAAAAAGAATCCTCTCAAATACAACTTGCCTAATATTCTTCACACAGTGTAATATGTGATGTGACCGTGAAAAGGCGATGAGATTCAACTCAAAGACAATTCACATTGAATCGGTTAACGTATCTCTAGTAGTGTTGAGCGATACGAACTGCAAATATTGGGTATCGGCCGATATTAGCTGTATCGGGCTTTCGATTCCGAATACCGATATTTTCGTCATATCGAATACCGGAATCGGATTTGTCACTGTCACTGTGAGTGTCCGTCGGTCGGATCTGTCAGGAGTCAGCGCACTTACCTGGCAGAAGATCTCCGGCGGTCACGTCCTGGACTGCTTGATGGCCGCCATTATCTTCTCCCTGGCGGTCACATGCAGCTTTTCCGCGATAGCTGCAGTGACTGCAGGGTAATCCCGGCCGTAAACCAGTCCGATGACGTCACCGCCGGGGAAGCAGGTAATCAGCTGTGCTGCGCCGGGATGACAGGCTCTGCCTGTCATTCTGATGTAGCAGAGCTGGATCATCGTGGGACACTCGTTACTATGGACTGCGTCGGTCAGGTGGTATACTTTTTTTTTTTTCATTTTTTTACAGGAGATCGATGGCGTCGCAGGATGAGACTGTAATAAAAGTAATGAAAACTGTGTTTTTTTTTTTTTATTAAATTAAAAAACTTTTTTATGAACATTCACCCGTCCGGGTACATCAACAATTTAACTATTTACATACAGGGACCCTGTCCGGGTTATTTATAATTCTTTGGCAGGTGTGTTCCAGGTACCACCTGGTACTCTTCTGATGCTTGCCAAACATCCGAGACACCAAGGACCACCAGGACCTGATGACGTCGTGTGGCCTGTACAGTCAAGTCGTGACCCGCTATCTGGGTCTGTGTGGCCACCTCTTTCATCTCCCTCCGGGTCTGGAACCCTATGTCCCGGACTGAACGAACCCCAGGGGGCCTAACAGGCGCCGGGTACGGGCCAGCTATACTTATCATGTCCATAGCTGGGGCTGCTGAGGAGACCACTGAGGGAGGCTGGGGAGATTTACGGCGTGGGGTGGGCACTTTTGCAGAGGCCTGGATGTGGGAGGCTGAAGGCTCCGAGGGTCTCACAGGTTCCTGACACTCTGGGGAGTAGGAGTCGCACCTGGTAAAATTTAGGGCGTACCATCCATTGTAACCCCAGTGTCGGGTGTAAGTCACCAAGTCTCCTGGCAACAGGTCCCTCCCCGGGTGTCCTTCTGGGAGGTGAGCCTCCACGTCCCGCCGGTTCACAAAAACTTCTAAATAAAGTCCAGGCTCCTGGATGAAGCCCCAACCACCTTTCAATTTAAAGCTCCGTACTGCACCCTTACGCCGCGGCTCCCACAGGGTTCCTTTATCTTTTCTCATCCGGTCCTTATCTGCCCGGTCCTTCTCCAGGTTACGTTGCCGTGCCGAAGCTTTTGGGTTTCTCGCTGCTCCCTTTGTCGCTCTGCTTCCCGCTCCCAACGTCTCCACTCTTCCTCCTGACGCCGGTTGAAATTCTCCTCCACCAGCAGCTCCATGTCTCCACCATCAAACTGCAGCTTACAGTGTCCGGTTTGCGGCAGCTCTCCTGGCGCCCCCCAGTCCTGGCGGCGCTCACCTGCGGAGGAAGCAGCCGGCTCTGGAACAGATGACAGTCGGGGCTCCGGTACAGGCAGGTAGTGCTCTGGTGCCTGCGCGGCCTCCTCCATGAGGACGGGTGTCGCTTCTTCTGTCTCAGCGACAGGGGCAGACAGCGGGATCTGGGGTGCTGCCGGTGCAGAGTTTTTTGCAGGAACGGGTGCCTCCACTGCGACAACGTCAACCGGATCACATTGCAAGGGCTGGGATGCCCGCACGGACTCCTCTACTAGAACGGGTGCCTCACCTTCCGGTACAGACACTTCAGGTAAGAGGGATTGGCGCCGCTCCAAGTTTAGTTTTAGGGCACGACAGCTGGCTTCCATCCTGGCGACCTCCTCCTGGTGCCGGGCCAGGCCTCTTAGGGTATCCTCCGCTTCATGCAGCGTAGGAGGGTTTCCAGGCCGGGTGCCCAACGGTGGTTCCGTGGCGATCGGGTCGCTTCCATGGGGGGAGAGCTCTGACTGCTCCATCCCTTCACACTTCTGCTCGTGTCCATTAGCCATCTCTGCCAAGTCACATGTGTCATTAGCATCTGGAGAGGGCCCCTCTTTTGTAGGGAGGCGGGACCTTCGTGTTAGTTTCCGCACACTGAGGAGGATGAGGAGGCGGAACTGAAGAGCTGTGGGGCACGATCTTACATTGCAGTACCATTTACAGTGGTCGGCCATCGTTTTCGCGCCACTGAGTGAGTGTACACCCACGAAGAGCACGTCCTTCTTCTTCACCAGTGCCTCGTTGTGACGCAGATATGGCTGAAAAATGGCAAATACATTCTCAGATGATTTTAGCAATTCTCAAGCACAAAACCAGTTCAGTTCAGGCACACAGGACTCGCTTATAGCGAGCTACAGAATCCTGTTCGTGACACCCAAGTTGAGTCGCACAGAGCCAGAGGTTTTGGGGGTACTCGGCACCAAGCCCGTCGACTTCTATGGGGTATGTCACGGCTTTACCCGGCAATTGAATCAGAGTCTATTTTACTATGTAGAAGTGTATAAACTATAAATATATGTATATATATATGTCACAATGACATGTATATATATATATATATGTATTCTATGTGTGTATATTTTGTGTTTACAACGAAAGAAAGGGTTTTTTTTGTTGCGATATTTTGTTCCCATAGACTTACATGGGACTTCCGGTATCAGAATATATATCGATGATATTTAGTGATATCGGCGATACCATTTCGATACGATAATTTTAGATATCGAGCAGTATCGCTCAACACTAATCTCTAGCAATTTCAGATGACTCTATATTCGAAAATATACTCTAAATTTATTGCAGTGCCCTCTATAAGACTCCAAATCAACAGTTGGTGGTTCAACATTTCATTCAGCACTCATCCATTAAAGACTAAAATCAAGAAACTTTATTTCATGAATTTGCTACAAAGGACTTTCAATTATAACATTTGTGTTGCAGATCATGTGCTAGAATTGCAGAGGTAATTTAACCCTGACACTTACAATATCCTCGGGAGGAAAAATAAAAGTTGTACCTAGTGACATATAAAGAGATCTAATATAAAATTTTGAATGAAGGATACTGTATATGCCACTTGTTGCCATTCCAAATATGTCATACAAAATTTACCTGAGGGTGAATACATTAGGGAAAAATCCTGTTGCAGTGAGCCCAAGGCTTTTATACGTGAATGCCACATTATCGATGCTTGAGTGACAGACAGAAGGTACACGGAATATTCTAAAATGAGCAAAACAAATTGCAATCTCTAAAAACATAATATTTGTCCTTCCAAAACAAAAAAAGCCCAAAAATACCAATCCCCATAATATGAGAATTATTTTCACCAGTTTAAATTGCCCTGTTATAGCTTAAATTGCCCTGATATTCTTAAAACACTGCTGGAATTTAGTAGTCAGACGAGCACGAGCAGGACACAGCAAAGTAGTAGAGAGTGTCCTCGGGAGTAGTATCTTAAAACACTAGAAATATATCCAGGACATTGCAAAGTGAAGGAATAAATCCAGGATATAGCAAAGTAGTAGATAATGTCCTAGGGAGTAGTAGCTTGAAACAGTTGAAATAAATTCTGTAAGGAATAAGAACAGTCTCAGAAAAACAGTTCACATAAGATGGACTCTAAAGCTAGACACAATAGTCAAGCAATGTCTTAGCTTCCATGTGTTCTAAAATAAGTTAAAACAGGAAACTAGATGGTTTACATAGGAATAACATCACCTTAGTAAACACTAAGTTTAAGTGCAAATTAGCAGCCTCTAGTGCTATAGAGTAGAAATTATTTGATCTTTTAAAATTCAGATTCAGATTTATTTTAAATATGATACATAGCAAATAAATTCACCATGAATAAGTAGAATCATAGAATGTTAGAGTTGGAAGGGACCTCAATGATCATCATATCCAACCCCCTGCTTAATGCAGGATTCACTAAACCATCTCATACAGAAGTCTGTCCTGCCTCTGTTTGAAGACCTCCATTGAAGAAGCACTCACCACTTCTCGTGGTAGCCTTTTCCACTCATTGATCACCCTCACTGTCAAAAAGTTTTTTCTAATATCTAATCTACATCTTCTCCCTTTCAGATTAATTCCATTGCTTCTTGTATCTCCATGTACTCCAGTTGTGTTGAAAGGATATGCATAAAAATCTGAGGTCTCTCCTAGCACTGTATCCAACTCTTTTCAAGCTCTTTAATGCCAATACAGCCTTATAGTAGACAAAACTTGATACTCAGAAAGTTGCGATGAAAAATAGATAAATTGTTCAGTAGGAAATCTGTATTAACATTAATGTTTCGGTCCTACTTAGGACCGTCATCACAACTGCACAGATCAAAAATGAAAAATATCAGTGAGTGAAATTATATAATATGTACATATAAACAGTTTCAAGATAATACGTCAAGCATCTGATCATCTTTAGAAGTCTTGATAGAGCGGAAATCCATATATCATTAGGCAGTGTCTAGTCTCTAGGAATTTAGGAAATACAGTAACTACTGCCAGGAGATGAAAAGACAAATTATGATGTTGCATCTCTCTTCATTTAGTTACATTTACTTTATCCTATGGACAGTAACTTTTTTCTCTCTGTGTGAATGCTCCTTATTCTCTATAGTTTTGTTGCTAGCAACATATTGCCGCATGTATATATATTTACCACTCACCACTTACCTGAATTACTATAATCCATCGCTCTGACCATAATCTTTATTCTCTCCAGAAGTTCTCCACTATTTTGACTAGAGCAGAGGCTCTCTCTCTCTTTTTTCTAATATTAAATCTGTATCTTCTACCTTTCAGTTTCATTTCATTGCTTCTCATGTCTACATATGCAAATGAGAATAATGATGATCTCTCTATACTGTGACATCCCTTCAGATATTTGTAAGAAACAATTATATGTCCTCTTAGGCCTCTTTCACACATCCGACAATCAGTGGCAATCCGTCAAAGTGTTAAAAAACCGGATCCTGTACAGATTGGAAAAAACTGATGCGACGGATCGTGTTTTTTGACAGATCCGTCAAGGCTGGTGAGGTGAACTTATGAACTTTGTCCATGCGCTTCTGGAGAGAGAGATGTTTTATGTACCAGAACGACTGGGGGGGTTAAATTAAATGAAAATAAATTATTCCGGGCATGCTCAGTTGTAAAAAACGGATCTGTCGCCGGAATCCATCTTTTGACGGACAGTGAAGGATCCTGCGCCCGTAGGCTTTCATTATAGCTTACAACGGATGGCGCTGGATCCGTCGCTGTCCGACTTTTCGACATACAGAAAAAAGTTCCTCTGTCCGTTGCCTCAGTCCGACGGACAAAGATTTTTCGACGATCCGTCAAAAGATGGATGAAACGTGCGGCCATCTGTCACAATCCGTCGCTAATACAAGTCTATGAGAAAAAAACGGATCCTGCAGCATCAATTACAGGATACGTTTTTCTCACAAAATTACGGATTGTGACTGATGGCAAAAAACTGATGTGTGAAAGAGGCCTTAGCCTTCTTTTTTACAAACTAAACTTTCCCAGATCCTTTAACAGTTCCTCGTAGGACATACATTGCAGTCCGCTTACCATCCTGGTAGCTTTTCACTGAGATTGCTTTATTGCTTCTTGAGGAATATCTAGATGCAAATCCATGATGCAGGTAATTTGGTTTCCACTAACAGCTACTATAAAAAGGCAGAAAATCCAAGCACACAAGACTAACAACTAAAGGTACGTATAAACATGGAAACATTTGATGTGGGTTATGCTTATATTTGTAATACAAATAATTATTTTTCTGTATTTTTCTACCAATATTACACTTTTGTCTCATTTAATAATTATAATACAGCATGAGGTATTTACTCCATGTTTTAAACTAGGTAAGATGTAATATGTAACATGAGCTACAAGGTCTCTTAGAAAATGCATGATTAGACATTTGCTTGATGTCAGCAATCAATCAGCAGCTTCACAAAGTTTCAACATCGCCGAGATGACATTAAATAGCAATTGATATTGATTGATAAAGCATAAAAAACAGCAAGTGGAGGCCATTGAAGTCTAATATAATTAGATATGCTCATTAGGATCCAATAGTTGAACTGAGCCTGTCATCAGGATTTGCCCCTATATTGGTGTAGTAATGCCGTGTCAGCCTTATGTTAATATTTAGAATATTTTCATTACTATAACTTAGTGCTATAGTAGTTAACATAAGAACATATCTTAAAGTCGGACTGGTCCGAGATGTTTGCATACATCTAGGAAAAGTCTTGTCCCGTGTACTGTTCTCATCCATAGCATGGAGAAGAAGAGTATAATTTAAAGATTTTCTGTCAGCAGGATTTCAACAAAAAAATTGTTTCTATGCGCATTTGGCTCTATCAAAGACAAGTCCAGCAAAACCTTTACCTAGACATTCCATTCCTTTATTACTGAGAAATTAGTATTTCAATAGATATGCACATGAGACTGGAGCACTTTCACCATGTAGAATCTTTCCCAAGTCTCAGTCACTCTGGCTCTATTCTCTGCCCAGCCCCACCTCCTCTTGTTTGACTGACAGCCTCTTTCTTGAAGTCACACTGCAAAGGAGCTCAGTCAAGCCTGAGAAGGCAGCAATTGACAGAGAATTGAGCTGGAGTGACAGAGACTTGGGAAGAGCTTTGAAATGCCAAAAGCACTTCAGTCTTATTTTTATATCAATTAAAATGCTTATTCTCTGGTAACAAAGGAGTAGAATAGGTGAAGATATAGTATTACTGGACTTGACTTTGAAAAAGCTGCATGCAGATATAAATAGGTTTTTTGGGGAAGATAGTTCAAATCCTGCAGTATAGATTTCCTTAAATATGATGAACACATGGATTGATCAGCTTTTTTCCACTACTTTTGGCAACACTTAGTTATAGTAAAGGTATGGTTACAAATGTTATGCTGAGGAGCTGATATGTACTCCTAATACATTATAAGGCTAAACCATGATGAAAGGTACCCTTTTACTGCCAAAATCAATTAACAAAGAGAAAATGCATCCGACAATTGAATTAAACAGAACAAAGAGCATAAATAAGTACAATATCTCAGAAATTTTAGAAATAGTAACTTTTAAATTTTGAAACTAATGGCCCAACTTTCATAAAGATGAACTTTTGCCTTAAATACAACATTGTTCTAGAGCCAGATTGATTCAGAGATGAAAACAGTTGAACCTAATTAATTTTGTAGTGCTGAAAACGAATATGATGCCTAAATTTGCTGACTAGCTTTAATTTTCAAGATGCAAAGGAGGTTGTAATTACTTATGACACCTTTGATGCAAAATTTGCGTCTTTATTATTACATCATCATTATTTCATTGTTAGTAACCAACCTATTACATCATTACATATTACATCATATTACATACCTTATGCCTCAAAACTACTGAAACAGCATGTCCATCTTGAACTGTCCTCCCACCACTCCTCCTGCTCCCTCTTTGATCGGTTACAATCTGGCTTCTGACTGCATCACTCAACTAAATCTGCCCTAACTAAAGTCACCAACGACCTACTATCCTCCAATAGCAAGCGACACTACTCTGTCCTCCTTCTCCTGGACCTGTCTTCTGCCTTCGGCACTGTGGACTATTCCCTCCTGCTACAGATTCTTTTATCTCTTTTGGCATCACAGACTTGGCCCTATCCTGGATCTCATCATATCTAACAGACCGAACATTCAGTGTCTCTATCTCTCCCAAACCACCTCCTCACCTCGCCCCCTGTCTGTCGGTGTTCCTCAAGGCTCAGTTCTAAGACCCCTACTCTTCTCCATTTACACCTTCGGCCTGGGACAGCTCATAGAATCCCACGGTTTGTAGTATCATCTCTATGCCGATGACACGCAGATCTACCTATCTGGACCTGACCTCACCTCCTTACTGACCAAAATCCCTCAAATGTCTGTCTGCTATTTCAGCTTTTTTTTCTGCTCGCTTTCTAAAACTGAACATGGACAAAACAAAATTCATCATCTTTTCCCCATCTCAGTCTTCCTCTCCAACAGAGCTATCCATCAATAACAATGGCTGCTCACTTTCCCCAGTCCCTCATGCTCAATGCGTCAGGGTGCTCCTCGACCTTGCCCTTTCTTTCAAGCCACATATCCAAGCCCTTGCCTCCTCCTGCCAACTCATACTCAAAAATATTTCCCGGATACATGCATTCCTTGACCATGAAACGGCAAAAACACTAGTGCACGCCCTTATCATCTCCCGCCTTGACTATTGCAACGTCCTACTCTCTAGCCTCCCCTCTAACACTCTGGCACCACTCCAATCCATCCTACACTCTACTGCCCGACTAATCCACCTATCTCATTGTTATTCCCCAGCCTCTCCTCTATGCCAAGCCCTTCACTGGCTTCCTATTGTCATGAGGCTCCAGTTCAAAACCCTAACTATGACATACAAAGCCATCCACAACCTGTCTCCTCCATACATCTGTGACATGGTCTCCCGGTATTTACCTACAATCAAACTTCAATCCTCTCAAGATCTCCTTCTCTTCTCCCCTGGTATCT
This sequence comes from Oophaga sylvatica, assembly GCA_033576555.1. NCBI lineage: Eukaryota > Metazoa > Chordata > Amphibia > Anura > Dendrobatidae > Oophaga > Oophaga sylvatica. The sequence continues at coordinate 468,770,930 of JARQOD010000003.1, forward strand.
ATTCTTCACACAACCGCATGCAAGACTTCTCCCGTGCTTCCCCCATACTCTGGAACTCTCTACCCCAACACATCAGACTCTCTCCTACCATGGAAGCCTTCAAAAAGAAACTGAAGACCCACCTCATCCTACAAGCCTACAACCTGCAGTGATCCTTAGTCTACTGAACTGCCGCACGACCAATTCTACCCTCTCCTAGTGCAGCTTAACCCATCCCCTGTAGACTGTGAGCCCTCGCGGGAAGGGTCTTCTCTCCTTTTGTACTTGTGTGTGCCTTGTTTTGCTAATTTATTGTATTTGTCTATATTTGCCCCTTTCAGATGTAAAGCGCCATGGAATAAATGGCGCTATAAAAATGTATAATAATAATAATCATCTATTTAGTCTATTCAGCTTTCAGTATTCTATCATGTTATGGTGACCAATTCAAAAACGCCAAGTCCGCTCTGATGATGTATTCCTAATCACAGTTGCATCACTTACTTTAATAAAAGCTCTTTGAGTAAGGTATACAGTTTTAGTATTTCTTAGCTTAGTTTCTTAGCATATTGGCATGTTTCTATGTTTTTTCAGATATGCCTCATTCTTGCATTAACAAAGCGGATAGTTTTTGCTACATATGCAGAGAAGTCACTTTTGCATCACAAAGGGGAAACTTGACTACCATGACAAGGAAAGCCTACAACAGTGGTGGCGAACCTATGGCACACGAGCCAGAGAGGGCACAGAGAGCCCTTCCTGTGGGCACACATGCCATTGCCTCACAACTAGCAACTGCAGGGGGAGCTCTGTTTGTTGGGGTAGCAGAGTAGTCCGGCAGTGCAGTGAGCAGTGTACACCACAGGTATTGCTAGTAGAGTTGAGCGATACTTTCCGATATCCAAAAGTATCGGTATCGGAATGGTATCGCCGATATCCAAAAAATATCGGCGATACCCGATACCGGAAATCCAATGTAAGTCTATGGGACAGAAATATCGTAACTAAAAAAACCTCTTTCTTTCCTTGTAAACACTAAATATACACACATAGAATATATAATATATATATATATATATATATATACACATGTCATTGTGACATATATATACATATATTAATAGTTTATACACTTCTACATAGTAAAATAGCCTCTGATTCAATTGCCGGGTAAAGCCGGCTTTTGTGAAAAGACAGAAGCACCCGACATGAAATGACACTTAGTTTACATAGAGTTAACCATGTCTTTTCATGTAGTTTGATATCTGATTTGCACAAACAATTACATGTGTGCAAAATTTCACACCTGTAGGGGTTAATTAAAGGTGTAAATTCGTTGTAAAAAAAACAGACTTTTTTGCTACGTATTTACACCTTTAATTAACCCCTACAGGTGTGAAATGTTGCACACAGCCACTCATGTAATTGTTAGTGAAAATAATAGATCAAACAACTTGAAATGACATGGTTAACTCTATGTAAACCATGTGTCATTTCATGTCGGGTTCTGCATTTTCACAAAAGCCGACAATTGAATTAGCGGCTATTATACTATGTAGAAGTGTATCAACTATAAATATAAATATATATATATATATATGTGTCACAAATCGATCAGTGCAGGAGCCGGCGCTGCAGTGGCCAGGCTTCCTGCACTGACAGCCAGGAGCGGAGCCCCCACCGCCCCTGGCTGTTAACCCCCTGACTGCTGCGATCCAGCGCGATCGCAGAGCTCAGGGGGGGAGGCAGAGGGTCGGGAGCTCCCTCTGCCTCAGATCGGCGCCCTGCAATGTATTTGCAGGGCCCGATCTCTGCCTTGATGACCCGGGGGTTGTCATGACAACCTCCGGGTCATCTACCTACGGGAAGCTGCTGTGATCATGTCACAGCAGCTTTCATCATAGGTACAATGCATTGCAATGCTGGAGCATTGCAATGCATTGTAACTGCAATAAAAAGTAAAAAAAGTGAAAGTCCCATAAAGGGACAAGTTAAAAAAAATCATTTTTTAAAAAAATTGTAAAAAAAATATTAAAAAATAATTTTAAAAAAATCCCCTAAAAAATACACATTTTTATGTAATAAAAAAAAAAAAAAAAAAAAATACACATGTTAGGTATCGCCACGTCCGTAAAAATCCCATCTATAAAAGCGTAACCCTAGTTAACCCCTTCAGTGAAAGCCGTAAAAAAAAAAAACACAAAAAAGTAGTAAATTATACTTTTTCCAAGCGGTATCATCATACCGCTTGGAAAAAGTGCAATAACACGCGATCAAAAAGTCAGATATAAATAATCATGGTACCGCTGAAAACGTCATCTTGTCCCGCAAAAAACAAGCCGCTATACAGCATCATCAGCGAAAAAATAAAAAAGTTATAACTCGGGAATAAACTGATGCAAAAATAATAATTTTTTCTATAAAATTTTTTATTGTGTAAAAAACGCCAAAACATAAAAAATATATATATGAGGTATCGCTGTAATCGTAGTGACCCGAAGAATGAAGCTGCTTTATCAATTTTACCACACGCGGAACGGAGGAAAAAAAAAAAAAAAAAAAACAATTCCTGAATTGCTGGTTTTTGTTCATTCTGCTTCCACAAAAATCGGAATAGGAAGCGATCAAAAAACGTTATGTGCCCGAATATGGTACCAATAAATATGTCAGCTTGTCCTGCAAAAAATAAGCCCACAGATAACTCTGTCGGCCGAAATATGGAAAAAATTATAGCTCTCAAAATACTGCGATGCAAAAATTTCTTACAAAAAATTATTCCAAAAAAAAGCGTCTTTTAGAGTGTGACAGAAGCTAAACATGAAAAAAGGGTGTAAATCTGGTATCGCCGTAATCGCACCGATCCGAGGAATAAAGTCGCCTAATCACTAATACCGCACGAGGAACGGCGTAAAAAAGAAAACCAATTCTTCACCTTTCGTAGATTTGTTCATTGTGCCTCCCAAAGATCGCAGTAAGGCGATCACAGTGGTTCCCCCCCACATATGGGGTATCAGCGTACTCAGGATAAAATGCACAATAGCTTTTGGGGTCCTATTTCTCCTGTTACCCTTAGAAAAATAAAAATTTGTGGGCAAAAAGGTCATTTTTGTGGAAAAAAATATGATTTTTTTATTTTCACGGCTCTACGTTATAAACTTCTGTGAAGCCCTTGGGGGTTCAAAGTGCTGACCACACATCTAGATAAGTTCCTTGGGGGTCTAGTTTGCAAAATGGGGTAATTTGTGGGGGGTTTCTACTGTTTAGGCACATCAGGGGCTCTCCAAGCGCGACATGACACCCGCAGACCATTCCATCAAAGTCTGCATTTAAAAACGGTGCTCCTTCCCTTCCGATCTCTGCCATGCGTCAAAATAGTGGTTCCCCCCCCACATATGGGATATCAGCGTACTCAGGACAAATTGCACAATAGCTTTTGGGGTCCTATTTCTCCTGTTACCCTTAGAAAAATAAAAATTTGGGGGCAAAAAGGTCATTTTTGTGGAAAAAAATATGATTTTTTTTATTTTCACGGCTCTACGTTATAAACTTCTGTGAAGCCCTTGGGGGTTCAATGTGCTGACCACACATCTAGATAAGTTCCTTGGGGGGTCTAGTTTGCAAAATGGGGTCATTTGTGGGTGGTTTCTACTGTTTAGGCACATCAGGGGCTCTCCAAGCGCGACATGACACCCGCAGACCATTCCATCAAAGTCTGCATTTAAAAACGGTGCTCCTTCCCTTCCGATCTCTGCCATGCGTCAAAATAGTGGTTCCCCCCACATATGGGATATCAGCGTACTCAGGACAAATTGCACAATATCTTTTGGGGTCCTATTTCTCCTGTTACCCTTATAAAAATAACAATTTGGGGGCAAAAAGATTATTTTTGTGGAAAAAAATATGATTTTTTTATTTTCACGGCTCTACGTTATAAACTTCTGTGAAGCACTTGGGGATTCAAAGTGCTCACCACACATCTAGATAAGTTCCTTGGGGGGTCTAGTTTCCAAAATGGAGTCACTTGTGGGGGGTTTCTACTGTTTAGGCACATCAGGGGCTCTCCAAACGTGACATGACACCCGCAGACCATTCCATCAAAGTCTGCATTTGAAAAAGGCGCTCCTTCCCTTTCGAGCTCTGCCATGCGTCAAAATAGTGGTTTACCCCCACATATGGGGTATCAGCATACTCAGGACAAATTGCACAATAACTTTTGGGGTCCTGTTAGCCTTTGGAAAATAACAATTGGGGGTGGAAAGATCATTTTTGTGGAAAAGATATGATTTTTTAATTTTACTGCTCTACGTTATAACCTTCTGTGAAGCCCTTGGGGTTCAAAGCTCTCAGCACACATCTAGATAAGTTCCTTGGGGGGTCTAGTTTCCAAAATGGGGTCACTTGTGTGGGGTTTCCACTGTTTAGGCACACAGGGGCTCTCCAAATACGACATGGCGTCCAATCTCAATTCCAGCCAAAAAAGTCAAATGTCGCTGCTTCCCTTCCGAGCTCTGCCATGCGCCCAAATAGTGGTTTACCCCCACATATGGGGTATCAGCATACTCAGGACTAATTGCACAATAACTTTTGGGTCCTTTTATCCTTTGGAAAATAAAAATTGGGATGAAAAGATCATTTTTGTGGAAAAAATATGATTTTTTAATTTACGGCTCTACGTTATAACCTTCTGTGAAGCGCTTGGGGTTAAAAGCTCTCACAACACATTTAGGTAAGTTCCTTGGGGGGTCTAGTTTTCAAAATGGGGTCACTTGTGGGGGGTTTCCACTGTTTAGGCACACAAGGACTCTCCAAATGCGACATGGCGTCCAATCTCAATTCCAGCCAAAAAAGTCAAATGGCGCTGCTTCCCTTCCGAGCTCTGCCATGCGCCCAAATAGTGGTTTACCCCCACATATGGGGTATCAGCGTACTCAGGACTAATTGCACAATAACTTTTGGGGTCCTTTTATCCTTTGGAAAATAAAAATTGGGATGAAAAGATCATTTTTGTGGAAAAAATTTTTTTGTGGCGCTGCTTCCCTTCCGAGCTCTGCCATGCGCCCAAATAGTGGTTTACCCCCACACGTGGGGTATCGGTGTACTGAGGAGAAATTGTACAACAAATATTGTGGTTCATTTTCTCCTGATACCCTTGACAAAATTTAAAAAAATTGTGTCGAAAGAAAAATTTTGGGAAAAAAAGTTAAATGTTCATTTTTTCCTTCCACATTGCTTCAATTCTTGTGAAGTACCTAAAGGGTTAATAAACTTCTTGAATGTGGCTTTGAACACGTTGAGGGGTGCAGTTTTTAGAATGGTGTCACTTTTGGGTATTTTCTGTCATATTGACCCCTCAAATTCACTTCAAATGTGAGGTGGTCCCTAAAAAAAAATGGTTTTGTAAATTTTGTTGGAAAAATGAGAAATCGCTGGTCAACTTTTAACACTTATAACTTCCTAACAAAAAAAAATGTTGGTTCCAAAATTGTGCTGATGTAAAGTAGACATGTGGAAATGTTATATATTAACTAATTTTTGTGACATATCTCTCTGATTTAATGGCATAAAAATTAAAATTTGAAAATTGCAAAATTTTTGAAAATTTTTGCCATATTTCCATTTTTTTCATAAATAAACACAAGTTATATTGAAGAAATTTTACCACTATCATGAAGTACAATATGTCACGAGAAAACAATCTCAGAATCGCCAAGATTCGTAGAAGCGTTCCAGAGTTATAACCTCATAAAGAGATAGTGGTCAGAATTGTAAAAATTGGCCTGGTCTTTAACCTACAAAATGGCTTGGTCATTAAGGGGTTAAAAATCATTTTAATGAAATAAAGACACATGTTTTTGACCATCTTTTATTTTACTGCAAAAACCATTTCCTGTAATAAAAATAAAATAAAAAAGCAAAATTATTCTTACCTATCCCATGCACAGTCAGGTCCCACGGTGTAATCCTTCAGAAAGGGTTAATGTTTACTGCAGGGACCGCAGCTAATGCTGCAGCCTCACAGTAAACCCCCAAATGAATGAGTTCCTCTCCTGGCTGACAGGAGAGGAAGTGGAAAGCTTAATTGATTGCTTTCCACTTTCACTTCAGGTCAGCCAGGGACACAATCAGTGACGTCAGAGGGAACTGATTAACAAAAATAGGGGTTCCCTTCGAAAAAAAAATGGCGTGGGGTCCCCCCTATTTTTGTTAACCAGCCTGATGAAGCAGACTGCTGAGCAGTGGCGTACCGTGAATGAAGCAGACCATGCAGCTGCTATGGGGCCCGGACAGGTGAGGGGGCCCGCGACGGTCGGGTAGCTGTGCTGACACAGTACTACCAGGGGGTCGGCGGGGAGGGGGAGCGCAGCTCTTCTATATACTCACCCTTCCCCCGGCGCGGTCTCTGCAGCCCCTGCTCTTTTCCCACGGTCTCAGACGCCTGTGTTCAGCGTCAGGTGGTACCGCTCATTACAGTCATGAATATGCACATATTCATGACTTTAATGAGCTGTCCCGTGTGACCGCTGAACACTGGCGGCGGAGACCGCGGGAGAAGAGCAGGGGCTGCAGAGACCACGCCGGCGGAAGGGTGAGTATAAGGGATATTTACCTGTCCCGTTCCACCGTTGCTCGCGTCTTCTTGCTGCGATGTTCAGGTCAGAGGGCGCGATGACGTCGTTAGTGCGCACCGCGCCCTCTGCCTGATCGTTCACTGCTGGAGGACCCCGAAGACAGCGGCACTCAGCAGTGGAGAGAGGACAGGTAAATATCTCAGGTGCCGGGGCCCTGAGCGAGCGGTGACATCGGCACCTGGTGTCACCCCCTGCTCAGGACACCGGCACCTGGCCCCCAGCGACGAGAGGTGAGTATGTCTTTTTTTTTTTTTTTGGTTGCAGCATCTGCGGCAGCATAAGGGCCTATACTATGGAGCATCTATGGGGGCACAATCTATGAGGGCACAATCTATGGGGGCATAATCTATGGAGCATCTATGGGGGCACAATCTATGTGGGCATAATGCATTTTTTTGTTTAATGTGTCCCCTCACTGTGCTGGCACTTTACATTTACAATGGCTCTGGGTTGTTTTTTTTTTCGGGGGGGGGGCCCATTCAGACTTTTGCTATGGGGCCCCATGATTTCTATGTACGCCCCTGCTGCTGCTGAGGCATGGTATTTAAGGCTGTTAAGGAGCCAATATCCATGGACCTTGCCAGCAGCGTCGGACTGGAGTACCTTGGGCCCACCAGAGAAAAATTATTCTTGGGGCTCACCATCATACTTCCAAACCTTTGAAGAAGGGAAAGAGGGACAAAGGCTGTGGCACGCTGTGCCTGCTGCAGCAAATTTTAGGCCATGCCACGTTGCACCACAGACTGTCCAGGAGTTGGTGGATGCTTTAGTCCAGGTGTGGGAGGAGATCCCTCAGGAGACCATCCGTCGCGCTCATCAGGAGCATGCCCAGAAGTTGTAGGGAGGTCATACAGCATACCTCCCAAGTTTTGAAGACAGGAAAGAGGGTTAAAGGCTGCGGCGTGCAAATTTTAGGCCACGCCCCGACCACACCCATTTCACAGCTAATCACACCCATATCCTCGCCCCAAGCGTACCCATTTAGCACTGCTGATCACACTGACTGGTAATGAGGGCACAGTGGCTGGTACTGAGGAAAAGAAAGAAAGAGCAGCGAGAGAGAAAGAACAAACAGAGAAAGAAAGAGAGGAAAGAAAGAAAAGAGAGAGAAAGAAAGAACAGAGAGAAAAAAGAACAGAGAGCGAGAAAGAAAGAACAGAGAGCGAGAAAGACTAGAGAGAGAAAGAAAGACTAGAGAGAGAGCCAGAGGCGTAGCTAGGGTTTTGGTTTAGTGGGGGCAAAACTTCTGAGTGGGCCCCTAATCAGAGAACCTCAGCAAATGACCGCGCTGTTGCCAAAAATAATCTATATATAAAAAGACCAATATTGATATTACCGCCATATGGTCTGTGGTAAATAATACCAGTCCTACAGAACATATAATAGATTACAGCACAGGTACAGATAATGACTTACCGCTGATGTTCTTTCTAATGGAATTGTTCACTTTTCATGTCTTTTTCATCTGGCCCAGACCGACATGACGACTTCTCCAGCCAGGACTCGACTGCAGAGATTACAACAAAGACACATTTCACTTCTCATATTTTAGCACTGTCACGGTCACCAATTGGACTATTCTCAACCTGCACAAACTCCTCATCCTGCTGATACCCCAATACTGAGCCGCTGCTGCCATATGTGTCCCTATTTCTGCACCTGATACCCCAATACTGAGCCGCTGCTGCCGTATGTGTCCCTATTACTGCACCTGATACCCCAATACTGAGTTGCTGCTACCGTATGTGTCCCTATTACTGCACCTGCTGTGTGGTTCTGTGTGACCTCTAAATTTTAAAGCACCCCTCTAGAATATAGTAATGCCGGGTGCAAGTGCCCTAGAAAACAGTGCCCACATTTTGTCCCCTAGACTGTAATAATGCCCTGTGTGCCCCTTTGACAGTCACAGTAACCCGAGTTCCCCTATAACAATAAATGTCCACTTTACATTTAATAATGTCCCAAGTCTCCCCCTGTACATCTCCCCTATACACAGAATAATGCCCCTCACTGGATATATACTGACCCCTTAATGTCCCCAAACTATTTAATGGGTCCAACACTGTATGATGGCCCCTAGATAGCATCCATACAGCATAATACACCAGATAGTCCTCAATATAGTATAATACACCCCCATAGGCAGCCTCTATATTATAATAAACCCCCATAGGCAGAGTCTATAATATAATGCACCACCATAGGCAGCCGCTATATGATAATGCACCCCCATAGGCAGCCTCTGTAGTATAATGCATCCCCATAGGGAGTCTCTGTAGTATGATGCACCCCAATATGTAGCCTCTGTAGTATAATGCAGCCCCCATATACAGCCTCTGTAGTATAATGCACCCCCAATATACAGCTTCTGTAGTATAATGCACCCCCATTAAATAAAAAAAAAAAAACAATACTCACCTCCCGGCTCCTGTGCTGCACACTGTTCTCCCTCTCAGCGTCTGACAGCGGGCGCCGGCAGGTGATGTCATCGCGCCCGCTGTCAGACGCTGAGAGGGGGATTATGGGAGAGAAGGAGCGCTCGCTCCTTCTCTCTCTATGCGGTCAGCTGTATTGGCTGGATGCCGATACAGCTGACCCTCCGATGACGGGTGGGGGGCCCACTGCTGGCACCGGGCCCCCCCACTGCCTGTTCAGGCCCCATAGCTTCCGGGCGGCAGAGCAGGGAGAGCAATTCTCCCTGCTCTGCCGCAGAATGTAACTGTATCGGCGTGCTGTGCGACCTATCCTTTCAAATCAAGGCCCACCACGCAGGAGCTTGGGCCCACCGGTGGCTCAGTCCGACCCTGCTTGCCAGCCTGATAATACCAGGCCACAGCAGTCTGCTTATCTTTGCTGGTTAACAAAAATAGGGGATCCCGTCGAAAAATATTGGCGTGGGGTCCCCCCTATTTTTGTTAACCAGCCAGATGAAGCAGACTGCTGAGGCCTGGTTTTTCAGGCTGTTAAGGAGCCAAGATCCATGGACCTTGCCAGCCTGATAATACCAGGCCACAGCAGTCTGCATATCTTGGCTGGTTAACAAAAATAGGGGATCCCCTCGAAAAAATTGGCGTGGGGTCCCCCTTATTTTTGTTAACCAGCCAGATGAAGCAGACTGCTGAGGCCTGGTTTTTCAGGCTGTTAAGGAACCAAGATCCATGGACCTTGCCAGCCTGATAATACCAGGCCACAGCAGTCTGCATATCTTGGCTGGTTAACAAAAATAGGGGATCCCCTCGAAAAAAAATTGGCGTGGGGTCCCCCCTATTTTTGTTAACCAGCCAGATGAAGCAGACTGCTGAGGCCTGGTTTTTCAGGCTGGTAAGGATCCAATATCCATGGACCTTGCCAGCCTGATAATACCAGGCCACAGCAGTCTGTTTAGCTTGGCTGGTTAACAAAAATAGGGGATCCCCTCGAAAAAAAAAATGGTGTAGGGGTCCCCCTATTTTTGTTAACCAGCCAAGTAAAATGCAGACTGCTGCGGCCTGGTATTAAAAGACTGTCAAGGCCCATGGATTTTGGCCCTCAACAGCCTGATAATACCAGGCTACAGCAGCCCCACATTTGGCGCATCAAAAGATGTGCCAATTGTGGCACTTTACCCGGCTCTTCCCACTTGCCCTGTAGCGGTGGCAAGCAGGGTAATAAGGGGTTAATGTCACCGTTGATTGCACCGTGACAATAAGCCCGGTTAATAATGGAGAGGCGTCAATAAGACACCGATCCATTATTAATCCCAAAGTTTTTAAATGTTTAAAAAAAAGACACAGCCAGAAAAAAGTATTTTAATGAAATAAAAGAGACAACACAGTTTTCATTAATTTTATTACTCTCTCATTCCTGCGATGCCATCGATCTCCTGTAAAAAAAGAAAAAAAACAAACCAACAGTATACCACCTGTCCGACGCAGTCCATAGTAACGAGTGTCCCACGACGATCCAGCTCTGCTACATCGGAATGTCAGGCAGAGCCTAACATCCCGACGCAGCACAGCTGATTACCTGCTTCCCCAGCGGTGACGTCATCGGACTGCTTTACGGCCGCGATTACCCAGCAGTCACTGCAGTTATCGCGAGAAACTGCATGTGACCGCCAGGGAGAAGAGGATGGCGGCCATCAAACAGTCCAGGACGTGACCGCCGGAGATCTTCTGCCAGGTAAGTGCCGCTGACTCCTGACAGACCCGACCGACGGACACTGACAGTGACAGTGACATTCCGATTCTGGTATCCGATATGACGAAAATATCGGTACTCGGAATCGGAAGTCCGATACAGCTAATATCGGCCGATACCCGATATTTGCAGTATCGGAATGCTCAACCCTAATTGCTAGGCACTTTGATTCAGGGCCTGTTCCCTGAATCAGAAGTTCAGTGTCTGGAATCTCTTGGTCTACATGTTTCTATTTTAAGTAAAGTTTATTTTGCTATACTGTACAGTCATGGCCAAAAGTTTTGAGAATGACACAAATATTAATTTTTACAAAGTCTACTGCTTCACTTTTTCTAATGGCAATTTGCATATACTCCAGAATGTTATAAAGAATGATCAGCTTAACAGCAATTACTTGCAAAGTCAATATTTGGCTTGAAAATGAACTTTATCCCCCAAAACACATTTCAACATCATTGCAGCCCTGTCTTAAATGGACCAGCTAACCTCTTTTCAGTGATTGCTCCATTAACATAGTGTGGGTGTTGATGAGGACATGGCTGGAGATCAATCTGTCATGATTAAGTAAGAATGACACCACTGGACACTTTAAAAGGAGGCTGGTGCTTGGCATCATTGTTTCTCTTCTGTTAACCATGGATATCTCTAAAGAAACACGTGAAGTCATCATTGCAATGCATAAAAATGACCTAACAGGGAAGAGTATCGCAGCTAGAAAGATTGCACCTCAGTCAACAATCTATCGCATCAGCAAGAACTTCAAGGAGAGATGTTCCATTGTTGCTAAAAAGGCTCCAGGGCGCTCAAGAAAGACCAGCAAGCGCCAGGACCGTCTCTTAAAAGTGTTTCAGCTGCGGGATCGGGCTACCAGCAGTGCAGAGCTTGCTCAGGAATGGCAGCAGGCAGGTGTGAGTTTATCTGCACACACTGTGAGGCGGAGACTCTGGAGCAAGGCCTGGTCTCAAGGAGGGCAGCAAAAAAGCCACTTCTTTCCAGAAAAAACATCATGGACAGATTGATATTCTGCAAAAGGTACAGGCACGTGGACTGCTGAGGACTGATGTAAAGTTATTTTCTCTGATGAATCCCCTTTTCGATTGTTTGGGACATCAGGAAAACGCCTCATTCGGAGAAGACAAGGTGAGCGCTACCACCAGTCTTGTCTCATGCCAACTGTTAAGCATCCTGAAACCATTCATGTGTGGGGTTGCTTCTCAGCCAAGGGAATCGGCTCTCTCACAGTCTTGCCTAAAAACACAGCCATGAATAAAGAATGGTACCAGAATGTCCTCTAAGAGCAACTTCTCCCAACCCTCCAAGAGCAGTTTGGCGATCAACAATGCCTTTTCCAGCATGATGGAGCACCTTGCCATAAAGCAAAGATGATAACTAAATGGCTCAGGGAACAAAACATAGAGATTTTGGGTCCATGGCCTGGAAACTCCCCAGATCTTAATCCCATTGAGAACTTGTGGTCAATCATCAAGAGACGGGTGGACAAACAAAAACCTAAAAATTCTGACAAAATGAAAGCATTGATTGTGCAAGAATGGACTGCTATCAGTCAGGATTTGGTCCAGAAGTTGATTGAGAGCATGCCAGGGAGAATTGCAGAGGTCCTGAAGAAGAAGGGTCAACACTGCAAATATTGACTTGCTGCATTAACTCATTCTAACTGTCAATATAATATAAGCTTTTGTTACTCATATGTTTGCAATTATATTTCTGTCTGTGATAAAAAACATCTGTCAAAACACACATAAAAACCAGAGGGCAGCAGATCATGTGAAAATATAATATTTGTGTCATTCTCAAAACTTTTGGCCATGACTGTACAGTATCTGTGTCTCAGTGAGCACAGGCATGCACACATAATTACTTCCTTTAGCCGAGCGTGGTTCGCAACCAGATTCCCTGCCTGCTTAGCTCCTCCTCCTGGTTAGTATAGCCTCCAGCTTTCAACCTGTGCAAAATATCTGCACACACAGGGCTAGGATATCCACTTATCTCCTGGAGCAAGTACTCAAGTTCCATCAATTCAATCTACTATTTGTGTCATTAGAGCAGCAGTGACATTAGGCAGCCCTGTCAGAAATTACTAGGTGTGATTTAGTGATGGCAATTCTGAAGCTCCGTGTTGGCTGATCGGTGCAGTGTCAAATTTTTCATCCCCACACTGCACCGACCAGTGAGCTTTGAGCACAGACACTAAATCTTTGTATCTTGTCACTGATGCACTGATTAATCCAGGCTGACCTCTGATCCTATCCCCGCCTACAGAAAATATATTCTGTGCACTATACCTGTGTACTATACACACATGCACACATACTCACAGATACCTGTCTGCTTTTTAATACTCTTGCTTGCTCTCTGTTGCCCTTTTCTGTTCTCTTTTGCCCTCTCTGCTCTCTGTTGCCACTGCCTACTCTCTGTTGCCTCTGGCTACTCTTTTTCCCCTGCCTGCTCTGTTGTGCCCTGTATCATCTATGAAATACCTGCATGCACTTTATTGCCCCTGCCTGCATTCTGTTTCCCCTGCTTGCTCTCTGTAACAGCTTTCTGTTCCCCTTATCTGCTCTTTTTTGTCTATGCCTACTGTTTTCCATGGCTGCTCTCTTACCCCTGCTTGCTCTCTTACACTTGCCTGCTCTCTGTTGCCTCTGCCTGCTCTTTCTTGCCCCTGCCTGCTCTCTCTTACCCCTGCCTGCTCTCTTACCTTGCCTGCTCTCTGTTGCCTCTGCCTGCTCTTTGTTGCCCCTGCCTGCTCTTTCTTACCCCTGCCTGCTCTCTTACCCCAACCTGCTCTCTGCTGCCCTCACCTGTTCTCTGTATGAGTTGTTTTTTATAAACTAAAACCTCAGTATTCAGGATAAATTACCATGTTGGTACTTTGCGATAAATAAGTAGGCTTTGGATTGCAGTTTGGGCACTCGGTCTCTAAAAGGTTTGCCATCACTGGCCTACAAACTGTATTTTGGCTGCAGAAAAGGAAATCAGAGCAATAGTTGGGCTTCACACATATTCTGCAATATACCGTATTTTTCGGACTATAGGACGCACTGGACCATAAGACGCACACCAAATTTTCAGAAGGAAAATAGGGAAAAACAATAATGAGTCAAATGGGGGTCCATCTTACAGTCCGAATTTAGGTTACCAGGGAAGGGATCAGCACGGTTAGAGGAGTGGTCACAGGGGTCATTTGGTGGTCCAGGCTGGTGCGGTGATGGTGCTCTGTGTTGCAGGGGTGCTCTGTGGGGTAGCTGTGCACTGTGGGGTGGCTGTGCTCTGTGGAGTGGTTGTTCTCTGTGGGGTGACTGTGCTCTGTGGGTTGGTTGTGCTCTGTGGGGTGGCTGTGCTCTGTGGGGTGGTTGTGCACTGTGGGGTGGCTGTGCACTGTGGGGTGGTTGTGCTCTGTGGGCTGGGGTCACAATATACTTACAAAATCCGGTGGCGGTGGTCCCGATGCAGCCTCCCTGTGGTGCGGTGGTGTTAGGGCTCCGTGATGTGGCGGCAGCTGGGCTCTGTGCTGCGTGGGGGTCTCCGCCGGCATTTCATCATAGCCCGAAGCCACCCACAGCTCCACTGCTGCAACGTGGTGCCCTCCTGAAAGATGGCTGCCAGGGGCCTCCAGAAAGATGGCCGCCGCATCCTCAAATTCAAATCTCGGCAACGAGATCTCTTCCCGAGATCTCGTCTCCCGAGATCTCGGGACAAGATCTCGTTGCGGAGATCTGAATCTGAGCATGCGCCTCCTCCAGCGGCCATCTTTCTGGAGGCTGCGCATGCTCAGATTCAGATCTCCACAGCGAGATCTTGTCCCGAGATCTCGTTGCCTAGATTTGAATTTGAGGATGCAGCGGCCTTCTTTCCGGAGGCCCCTGGTGGCCATCCTTCAGGAGGGCACCACGTTGCAGCAGCGGAGCTGCGGGAGGTTTCAGGCTATGACAAAATGCCGGCGGAGCCCCCCCACGCAGCACAAAGCCCCGCTGCCGTCACATCATGGAGTCCCGACTCCACTGCACCACAGAGAGGCTGCATTGGGACCTCCGCCACAACCGGAGGTGGGAAAAGTTTTCCTTCCAGGAGGGGACATACTGTATATTGCGACCATAAAAAAGTGCATGTTATGGTCCGAAAAATACGGTTTGTTCATCACATCTTGCCCAGTGATTGCAAGGGAAGAGGCAATATATACCTTTTGCAGTCTCAAGGATTAGAGACAGCCAACCAATCACACTACCAATTGCTATTTCTGTAAGATGCCCCATTAGGAAAGGAGTTTCAAGGAAAAAGAAGTGGACTTTACAGTATCCAAACATTCTATCTGCAATACGCCCATTACCACATACAAAAGAAGTGTAGGTTTCAAAAGCACCTGTAACATTTTCAGTCCACTCGAGAGAGAAAGAAGAGGGTGCTTGGTGTCATGAAGCGTCTTCCTCTCTCAACCCAGACTTTCTGTCAGCAACCTCAAGTGAACCACACCTTGAACCTGCCCAAGAGTAAGACTGATCTCTTAGATTCCAGGCTAGCGCAGTAGAGTCTCGAAGTGGGCGATGATAAGATTTCTTTGTTACATAACTGTGATAAAGATCTTGTTCAAAACTTCTTCATAGAGGGCTGTCTTGTGGCATGCAACAACATCAACAGTTTAATGGAAACTCTGAAGATAAGTCAGAATTCTGAAGAATGGAGGCTCTTCATTGATTCGTCCAAAACAAGACTAAAAGCTGTCTGGGTTCATAATAGCAATGCGCTTCTTTCAATTGCAGTTGGTTATACAGTAAACATAAAAGAAATCTATGACAACATGAAACAGCTGTTGAGGTGCCTGAACTATGACCAACATTTGTGGCCCCTCTTTTGTGACTTAAAGGTGGTTGTCCTCTCACTTACTTCTCCAGGGTGTATACGCAAAGACCTGCTACTTTCTATGTGAGTGGGATAGTCATGCAATAGAATATCACTACAACAAATGAGACTGGTCTCCCTGAGATTCACTTCAGCCAGGGAGTAACCCACATAAGATTTTGCTACCAGCATTGGAAATCAAATTGGGCCTAATGAAGAACTTTGTAAAGACAATTAATTAAAATACAGAATAATTCAAGTATCTCAATGATACATTTTCAAGGATGAGTGAATTTATTTATTGGGCCTCAGATTCGTGAGCTTCATCAAAATGAGCAGTTTCTCAATTTGTTGCAGGGCAAGGAAAAGGCTGCATGGTTATCATTCACATTAGTGGTCACTAATTTTTTGGAAAATTCAAGAGCAGATAACTATGAAGAGTTGGTGGAAAATCTCAAAACATATAGCACGATAGCCACTGGGTGTCAGCTGTCTGAATCAGCACCGCAACGCTCCTGACACTTTAACCCACTAAATGCTGTGATAGAATTCGATAGCAGGAATACAAGAACAGTTAGAGGGAACACAGCCAGTTTGACCTTGGATCGGAGACCCCGTGGCGTCTGTTGTGAATGTGTTAGAAATTAATTCTGAGTAGAAGCTCCCTCTGGTGGTTACAAACAGTACTGAACCATTCAATGAAGATTGGCAATCAGGAGTTACAGACTGGTCTTATATAAGGGAGGTTCCCTCCCATCATGGTTGCCGGTGATCAATTGTTCTTGTCTCAACTGTGGTTCCTGGTTCACTTTGAAGCTTGCTGAGTCTTGCCTCTTCTCCTGCTCTCAGATAAGATATTTTCTGTTTTTGTTTTTGTGCTTGCTTTTTGCATTGTTACCTGCACTTCTGTGGAGGTCAGCCAGGTCCCCTCCGGGGGCTTGTGCTCCTCTCAGTTTATCTGAGCCACTGTTATTTGTTCATTTGCCTTTTCCAGTTTTTTTCAGTGGCTGCGGCCTAGTTTTGTTACACCAGAGAACTAATTTAGGTGGTAGAGGTCGTGTGATCTCAGGTGTTTTTGCAATTAGTAGAGTTGGTATTTTTTAGGGTTTTTTTGGATTGCAGTAAGTGTCCTTCCTATCCTTTTTCTTCTAGGCAGATTGGGCCCCAACGTTTGCTCTTACTATTTTCTGTCTGTGTCTGTTTTTTCCTCTTGTCTAACCGCCATTACATGTTTGGGGCTTCCTATGTTCTTTGGGGATCTGCTCCGGGGCAGATAGCTTTCCTCTTTCTATCTTTAGGTGTAGTTAACCTCTCAGGCTGTGACGAGGCGTCTAGGACCAACGTAGGTATGCTCCACGGCTGCCTTTAGTTGTGGTGGTTAGTCAGGGTACTGCAATCCAGTAGATTCCAACCTCTCTGGTGTATTGCCGTTTTTGCCTGCTCTCCTCAGCTACCAAATCATAACAGTATCACCGGCCAAACGGAAAATTATATGGTACTCAACAGAAGGGAAAAATAGTAAAAGGAAAAAGAAAAAGGGAAGTTGTCAGAAATTTTTTTTTTTCTCTGTTGCATTTTTTCCCTCTTTTTCTCTGGGTGCTGAGGAGGAAGTTTTTTTTTTTTCTTCTCTCAATGGGGTTTGCACAGTTGTCTGCCCATGTGGATCAGTTTGCCACTGAAGTTCGGAGTATTGCTACCTATCTTGCAGGGTTGCCAGTTGTGGAACCTAGGATCCCCATGCCAGATTTATTTTTGGGGGATCGAACAAAATTTCTGAATTTCAAAAATAACTGTAAGTTGTTTTTTGCCTTAAAACCTAAGTCCTCAGGGAACGCAGCACAGCAGGTTCAAATTGTCATTTCTCTCCTGCGCGGCGATCCTCAGGATTGGGCTTTTTCCCTGACACCTGGGAACCCTGTTTTGAGTAATGTTGATGCATTTTTTCTGGCTCTGGGGTTATTGTACGATGAACCTAATGTCACTGATCAAGCTGAAAAAACCTTGTTGGCATTAAATCAGGGGCTTGAGGACGCTGAGTTGTACTGTCAGAAATTCCGAAAGTGAGCAGTCCTGACCAAATGGAATGACGATGCTTTGGCAGCCCTTTTTCGGAAGAGTCTGTCAGAGAATGTAAAAGATGTTATGGTGGGTTTCCCTGCTCCCTCTGGTCTCAATGATTCTATGTCATTAGCGATTCAAATTGACAGACGTTTGCGTGAGCGTAGAGGTATGCGTGGAATAGTGTTGCCTTGTGAACCTGGTTCTGAACCCATGCAGTGTGATAGAGTGGCCTCTGGGGCACAGCGTCATGAGTTTCGAAAACGCAATGGGTTATGTTTCTACTGTGGTGACGCCTCTCATGCTATTTCAGTCTGCCCTAAGCGGGGAAGATGTTTTGCACGCTCAGTTGTCTTGGGTTGTGTTCAGACTAAATTTCTGTTGACTGTTACCCTGATTTGCTCCCTGTCCACATTTTCTGCTCAGGATTTTGTTGATTCGGGAGCAGCTATCAACCTGATGGATTTTGATTTTGCTAAACGTTGTGGGTTTCCCTTGATACCCCTACGGAAGTCTATTCCCCTACTGGAGATTGATTCTACCCCTTTGGCTGAGAATAAACCCCAGTTCTCTACTCAGGTGATAATGAGGGTTGAACCTGATCATCAGGAGAGTTGCAAATTTTTGGTGCTGTATAATCTGCATGACATTATTGTACTAGCTTTCCTGTGGTTACAGTCTCATAATCCTGCTTTGGATTGGAAATCTGTGTCTGTAACCAGTTGGGGCTGCCAATGTGTTAATGCCAACACTCCTGTTTTTTCTGCCTCTCCCCAGGCTCAGGATGTTCCTGACTTTTTGACTGATTTTTCTGATGTGTTTAGCAAAAGTAAATCTGCATCCTTGCCCCCCCATAGGAGCTATGACTGTGCTATTGAATTAGTGCCTGGTAGTAAATTCCCTAAAGGTCACCTTTTAACTTGTCTGTACCTGAACATGACGCTATGCGGTCTTATATCAAGGAGTCATTGGAGAAGGGTCATATCAGACCATCCTCTTCACCCTTGGGTGCCGGTTTTTTCTTTGTGGCCAAAAAGGATGGTTCATTAAGGCCGTGTATTGATTATCGTCTCTTGAACAATATCACTGTGAAATATCAATATCCAGGGTGAAAAGTGCTACTTGGTTTACCAAGCTTGACCTCAGGGGGGCGTATAACCTTATTCGCATTAAGCACGGGGATGAATGGAAAACGGCGTTTAATACCCCAGAGGGGCATTTTGAGTACCTAGTGATGCCCTTTGGGCTCACTAATGCTCCTTCCGTCTTCCAGTCCTTCATGAATGACATTTTCAGGGGTTTTGTGGATAAATTTCTGATTGTTTATTTGGATGATATCTTGATTTTTTCCAATGACTGGGACTCTCATGTGAAACATGTTCGGACTGTGTTCCAGATTTTGAGAGAGAATGCTCTGTATGTGAAGGGATCAAAGTGTCTTTTTGGCGTACAGAGGATCTCATTTCTGGGATTCATTTTGTCCCCATCTGTTATTAAAATGGACCCGGTCAAGGTTCAGGCCAGCTGTGATTGGGTCCAACCTACTTCATTAAAGGCTCTTCAGAGATTCTTGGGTTTTGCCAATTTTTATCGTAAATTTATTGGTAATTTCTCTGTTATTGTTAAACCATTGACTGATTTGACCAAAACGGGTTCTGATGTGGTGAATTGGCCTCCTGAGCCAGTCTCTGCGTTTCAGGAACTTAAGCAGAGATTCACTTCTGCTCCTGCTCTACGGCAGCCTGATGTTTCTCTGCCATTTCAGGTGGAGGTTGATGCCTCTGAAATTGGGGCAGGTGCCGTTTTGTCCCAAAGAGATCCAGAGACCTCTAAAAGTAACCCTTGTGCCTTTTTCTCTCTAAAATTTTCTCCAACTGAACGTAATTATGACGTGGGTAATCGGGAGTTATTGGCCATGAAGTGGGCTTTTGAAGAGTGGAGACATTGGCTGGAGGGAGCCAAACATCAGGTGGTGGTCCTCACGGACCATAAGAATCTGGTTTATCTGTAATCAGCCAAGCGACTTAATCCTAGACAGGCCAGGTGGGCCTTGTTTTTCACACGTTTTAATTTTGTGGTTTCCTTTCTTCCTGGCACTAAAAATGTTAAGGCAGATGCCCTCTCGAGGAGTTTCCTTGCGGACTCTCCTGAGTTATCTGATCCTGCTGTTATTTTGAAAGAGGGTGTAGTTCTTTCTGCCATCTCGCCCAATTTGAGACTGGCTCTGGAAGGGTGTCAGGAGGATAAACCCGAGCGCTGCCCTATTGGGAAATTGTTTGTTCCAGACCGGTGGAAAAAGATTGTGATGTCTGAGATTCATTGTTCCACGTTGGCCGGTCATCCCGGAATTTTTGGTACCAGAGACTTGGTTAGTCGGTCCTTTTGGTGGCCTACTTTGTCTCGTGACGTCAGGGAATTTGTGCAGTCCTGCGGGACTTGCTCTCGCTCCAAGCCTTGCTCTCGCTCTAGTGGTTTGTTGATGCCATTGCCTGTGCCCAAGAGACCATGGACCCATATCTCTATGGATTTCATTTCCGACCTCCCTGTTTCTCAGAGAGTGACAGTTATCTGGGTGATTTGTGATAGGTTTTCCAAAATGATACATCTTGTGCCATTACCTAAGTTGCCTTCCTCTTCCGAATTGGTGCCTTTGTTCCTTCAGCACGTGGTTCGGTTACACGGCATTCCTGAGAACATTGTGTCTGACAGAGGAGTCCAGTTTGTTTCCAGATTTTGGAGGACTTTTTGTTCTAAACTTGGTGTTCAATTGCATTTCTCCTCGGCTTTTCATCCTCAGACCAATGGACAAACTTAGAGAACAAACCAGACATTGGAGACTTATCTGAGATGCTTTGTGTCTGCTGATCAAGATGACTGGGTCTCTTTTTTGCCTTTGGATGAGTTTGTTCTTAATAATAGGGCTAGCTCTGCCACTTTGATGTCTCCATTTTTCTGCAATTTTGGGTTTCACCCTCGATTTTCTTCGGGACAGACGGAGGCTTCTGTCTGCTAGGTGTTGACTCTGTTGTGGAGCGTATGCAGCAGATTTGGGACCAGGTAGTGGAGAGGTTGTTCCTCTCTCAGGAGAGGGCCCAGCGGTTTGCCAACCGGCATAGGACTGATGGTCCTCGTTTTGAAGTGGGGGACTTGGTCTGGTTGTCCTCAAGAAATATCCCTATGAGAGTTGCATCTCCTAAGTTTAAGCCTAGGTTCATTGGACCTTATAAGATCATGGAGATTCTTAATCCTGTTTCCTTTCGTTTACTTCTTCCAGGGACATTTAAGTTCCATAACGTGTTCCACAAGTCCTTATTGAAGAGGTTTGTCGAGCCAGTGGTTCCTATGGCTGCGCATCCTGACCCTGTTTTGGTTGAGGGCAATCTGGAGTATGTGGTTGAGAAAATATTGTATTCTCGTTTTTCTAGACGGAAACTCCAGTATTTGGTTAAGTGGAGAGGTTATAGTCAGGAGGACAATTCTTGGGTGTTTGCTTCGGACATCCATGCTAGGAGACTGATCCATGCGTATCACAGAGCTCATTCTGACCGACCTGGTTGACCAAATGAGGGTTCAGTGACCCTCCTCAAGAGGGGGGTACTGTTGTGAATGTGTTAGAAATGAATTCTGAGCAGAAGCTCCCTCTGGTGGTTACAAACAGTACTGAACCATTCAATGAAGATTGGCAATCAGGAGTTAGAGACTAGTATTATATAAGGGAGGTTCCCTCCCATCATGGTTGCCGGTGATCAATTGTTCTTGTCTCAACTGTGGTTCCTGGTTCACTTGGAAGCTTGCTGAGTCTTGCCTCTTCTCCTGCTCTCAGATAAGATATTTTCTGTTTTTGTTTTTGTGCTTGCTTTTTGCATTGTTCCCTGCACTTCTGTGGAGGTCAGCCAGGTCCCCTCCGGGGGCTTGTGCTCCTCTCAGTTTATCTGAGCCACTGTTATTTGTTCATTTGCCTTTTCCAGTTTATTCAGTGGCTGCGGCTTAGTTTTGTTACACCAGAGAACTAATTTAGGTGGTAGAGGTCGTATGATCTCAGGTGTTTTTGCAATTAGTAGAGTTGGTATTTTTTAGGGTTTTTTTGGATTGCATTAAGTGTCCTTCCTATCCTTTTTCTTTCTAGGCAGATTGGGCCCCAACGTTTGCTCTTACTATTTTCTGTCTGTGTCTGTTTTTTCCTCTTGTCTAACCGCCATTACATGTTTGAGGGCTTCCTATGTTCTTTGGGGATCTGCTCCGGGCAGATAGCTTTCCTCTTTCTATCTTTAGGTGTAGTTAACCTCTCAGGCTGTGACGAGGCGTCTAGGACCAACGTAGGTACGCTCCACGGCTGCCTTTAGTTGTGTTGGTTAGTCAGGGTAGTGCAATCCAGTAGATTCCAACCTCTCTGGTATATTGCCGTTTTTGCCTGCTCTCCTCAGCTACCAAATCATAACAGGCGTCATCGCGGGGTTCTGATCGTTACCATGGTCACCCAATGTTGTCATGCCAACATCCGGTTCACCAGAGCTAGGAAAGTTGCTTGATCATGCGCAGTGCATGATCAGCAACTTACTCTGTCCGTGCAGTGCTGACAGTTTGCATAGCATAGGGATGCTGCTGCATCCTCATGCTATACAAGCGATCAGCCTGCAAAAAATGATAGTCTCATAGTGGGACAAAATTAAAAAGCTAAAAAAGTTTAAAACAATTCTTTAAATAATTGTAAAAACATAAAAAACAAATAAAAAAATAAAAAAAATTAAAAAATTTGTACCCATAAATAAATATTTGTATAAAAAATTATAAACAATAAAAGTACACATGTTTAATATCGCTGTGTCTGGAACGACACAAAGTGTAAAACTGTCCCACTAGTTAACACCTTTAAAAAACACCATAAAAATTTTAACCCCTTCCCGACCCATGACGCCTACGTCGGCTTCAGAAAACCAGTGACATCCCGACCTATGACGTCAACGTAGGCGTCATGCTATAAATCATGTTCCTGTGGGTCGGATGACCGGGGTCACTGAAAGGTCACCCAACCCGCAAGCATAAGACCCTTTGTGCATCATCACAGTGGGGGTGGCTTAACCCCTATGTGGCTACAATCGCTGTGATTGGCTGTTAAAAGTGAAACTGCCAATCAGAGCAATTTGTAATATTTCACCAATGAAATTTAGTGAAATATTACAATCCAGCCATGGTCGATGCTGCAATAGCATCTGCCATGGCTGGACACAGAGTAACGGCGGTGATCGGCCGCCGCCACCGATTTCATGGCAGCGATCGGTCACCGCCGTTACTATCTGCTGCCCTGCGCTCCGGGCCTCTCCCTTCCGCTCCGGTCCGCTGCCCCCTGTCTTCCGATCCCCCCCCAGTGTCATCTCACCTCTCCCTGTCTTCTGGCGCCCGTGGATCCGTCCCGGCGTCTGTCCGTGACTCTTCATGGGCGCCGACATCTTGGAAAACCGGCCGGCGCATGCGCAGTGCGCCTTCTAATGTCCAAAAATTTATTTTGATCACTGTGATAAACTCTCACAGTGATCAAAATAAAAAAATGAAAATAAACGCCCACTTTATCATCCCCATAGGCAGGGACAAAAAATAAAATATATATATTTTTTTTTCTATTAGGGTTAGAATTACAGTTAGGGTTAGATTAGGGTTAGGGTTAGCCTGTAGGGTTAGGGTTAGCCTTAGGGTTAGGGTTAGCATTAGGATTATGCTGGATTTATATTGCATTATGGCAGTCCGTTAGACGGACTGCGTTACACCGCGGTATAATGCGGTGTAACGCAGTCTGTTAACGCTACCATTCACCCCTATTTGCGGGCGCATTGCAACGCATGCCGTAAAGCGGCATGCGTTCGCGACGTGCCGTCATTCAGTGACGGAGCCTCGGATGCGGGCTGCTGCGTCTGGGCTCCGTCACCGCTAGCGCAGATGAATCACCTGCTGATTCCTCTGCGCTATCGGGTACAGCATAACGCGATTGCGTTACCAGCCCGTCAACGCTATGTGTTGAACGACTGGTAAAACGTAATGTGAACCTAGCCTTAGGGTTAGGGTTATAATTAGGGTTAGGCTGGATTTATATCACGTTATGGCTGTCCGTTAGACAGACTGCGCTACACCACGGTATAACACGGTGTAACGCAGTCTGTTAACGCTGCCATTCACCCCCATTTGCGGGCGCATCGCGACGCATGCTGTAAAGCGGCATGCGTTCGCGACATGCCGTCATTCAGTGATGGAGCCTCGGACACGGCCTGCAGTGTCTGGGCTCTGTCACCACTAGCGCAGACGAATCATCTGCTGATTCCTCTGCGCTGGCGGGTATAGCATAAAGCGATCGTGTTATACTATACCATTACCAGCCCGTCAGCGCTATGTGTTGAACGGCTGGTAAAACTTAATGTGAACCTAGCCTTTAGCATTAGGGTTAGAATTAGGGTTAGAATTAGGGTTATGGTTAGAATTTGGGTTAGGATTGGAATTTGGGTTAGGGTTGGAATTAGGGTTACGGTTAGAATTAGGGTTAGGGTTGGAATTAGAGTTAGTGTCGGGGTTAGGGTTAGGCTTGTGGTTAGGGTTATGGTTAGTGTTGGGATTATGGTTAGGGGTGTTGGGGTTAGGGTTATGGTTTGGATTAGGGTTAGGGGTGTGTAGGGGTTAGGGTTGTGGTTAGGGTGTGTTGGGGTTAGGGATGGAGTTAGAATTGAGGGGTTTCCACTATTTAGGCACATCAGGGGGTCTCCAAACGCGACATGGCACCACCATTGATTGCTGCAAATTTTGCGTTCAAAAAGTCAAACAGTGCTCCCTTTATTCCGAGCCCCGACTGTTATGATTTGGTAGCTGAGGAGAGCAAGCAAAAACGGCAATACACCAGAGAGGTTGGAATCTACTGGATTGCAGTACCCTGACTAACCACCACAACTAAAGGCAGCCGTGGAGCGTTCCTACGTTGGTCCTAGACGCCTCGTCACAGCCTGAGAAGTTAACTACACCTAAAGATAGAAAGAGGAAAGCTATCTGCCCCGGAGAAGATCCCCAAAAATCATAGGAAGCCCCCAAACACGTAATGGCGGTTAGACAAGAGGAAAAATACAGACACAGACAGAAAATAGTATGAGCAAACGTTGGGGCCCAATCTTCCTAGAAAGAAAAGGATAGGAAGGACACTTACTGCAATCCAAAAAACCCTAAAAAAAAACTAACTCTACTAATTGCAAAAACACCTGAGATCACACGACCTCTACCACCTAAATTAGTTCTCTGGTGTAACAAAACTAAGCCGCAGCCACTGAAAAAACTGGAAAAGGCAAATGAACTAATAACAGTGGCTCAGATAAACTGAGAGGAGCACAAGCCCCCGGAGGGGACCTGGCTGACCTCCACAGAAGTGCAGGTAACAATGCAAAAAGCAAGCACAAAAATAAAAGCAGAAAATATGTTATCTGTTAGCAGAAGATGCAGGCAAGACTCAGCAAGCTTCCAAGTGAACCAGGAACCACAGTTGAGACAAGAACAATTGATCACCGGCAACCCTGATGGGAGGGAACCTCACTTATATAAGACCAGTCTGTAACTCCTGATCGCCAATCTTCACAATCTTCATTGAATGGTTCAGTACTGTTTGTAACCACCAGAGGGAGCTTCTGCTCAGAATTCATTTCTAACACATTCACAACAGTACCCCCCCTTGAGGAGGGGTCACCGAACCCTCATTTGGGCAACCAGGTAGGTCAGGATGAGCTTCGTGATAAGCACGGATCAGTCTCCTAGCATGGATGTCTGAAGCAAACACCCAAGAATTGTCCTCCTGACCATAACCTCTCCACTTAACCAAATACTGGAGTTTCCGTCTAGAAAAACGAGAATCCAATATTTTCTCAACCACATACTCCAGATTGCCCTCAACCAAAACAGGGTCAGGAGGCGCAGCCATAGGAACCACTGGCTCGACAAACCTCTTCAATAAGGACTTGTGGAAAACGTTATGGATCTTAAATGTCCCTGGAAGAAGTAAACGAAAGGAAACAGGATTAAGAATCTCCATGATCTTATAAGGTCCAATGAACCTAGGCTTATACTTAGGAGATGCAACTCTCATAGGGATATTTCTTGAGGACAACCAGACCAAGTCCCCCACTTTAAACCGAGGACCATCAGTCCTATGCCGGTTGGCAAACCGCTGGACCCTCTCCTGAGAGAGGGACAACCTCTCCACTACCTGGTCCCAAATCTGCTGCATACGCTCCACAACAGAGTCAACACCTGGACAGACAGAAGCCTCCGTCTGTCCTGAAGAAAATCGAGGGTGAAACCCAGAATTACAGAAAAATGGAGACATCAAAGTGGCAGAGCTAGCCCTATTATTAAGAGCAAACTCAGCCAAAGGCAAAAAAGTGACCCAGTCATCTTGATCAGCAGACACAAAGCATCTCAGATAAGTCTCCAATGTCTGGTTTGTTCTTTCAGTTTGTCCATTGGTCTGAGGATGAAAAGCCGAGGAGAAAGACAATTGAACACCAAGTTTAGAACAAAAAGTCCTCCAAAATCTGGAAACAAACTGGACTCCTCTGTCAGACACAATGTTCTCAGGAATGCCGTGTAACCGAACCACGTGCTGAAAGAACAAAGGCACCAATTCGGAGGAGGAAGGCAACTTAGGTGATGGCACAAGACGTATCATTTTGGAAAACCTATCACAAATCACCCAGATAACGGTCATTCTCTGAGAAACAGGAAGGACGGAAATGAAATCCATAGAGATATGGGTCCATGGTCTCTTGGGCACAGGCAATGGCATCAACAAGCCACTAGAGCGAAAGCAAGGCTTGGAGCGAGAGCAAGTCCCGCAGGACTGCACAAATTCCCTGACGTCACGAGACAAAGTAGGCCACCTAAAGGACCGACTAACCAAGTCTCTGGTACCAAAAATTCCGGGATGACCGGCCAACGCTGAACAATGAATCTCAGACATCACTCTCTTTTTCCACCGGTCTGGGACAAACAATTTCCCAATATGGCAGCGCTCGGGTTTATCCTCCTGACACCCTTCCAAGGCCAGTCTCAAATTGGGCGAGATGGTAGAAAGAACTACACCCTCTTTCAAAATAACAGCAGGATCAGATAACGCAGGAGAGTCCGCAAGGAAACTCCTCGAGAGGGCATCCGCCTTAACATTATTAGTGCCAGGAAGAAAGGAAACCACAAAATTAAAACGTGTGAAAAACAAGGCCCACCTGGCCTGTCTAGGATTGAGTCGCTTGGCTGATTCCAGATAAACCAGATTCTTATGCTCCGTGAGGACCACCACCTGATGTTTGGCTCCCTCCAGCCAATGTCTCCACTCTTCAAAAGCCCACTTCATGGCCAATTACTCCCGATTACCCACGTCATAATTACGTTCAGTTGGAGAAAATTTTAGAGAGAAAAAGGCACAAGGGTTACTTTTAGAGGTCTCTGGATCTCTTTGGGACAAAACGGCACCTGCCCCAATTTCAGAGGCATCAACCTCCACCTGAAATGGCAGAGAAACATCAGGCTGCCGTAGAACAGGAGCAGAAGTAAATCTCTGCTTAAGTTCCTGAAATGCAGAGACTGCCTCAGGAGGCCAATTCACCACATCAGAACCCTTTTTGATCAAATCAGTCAATGGTTTAACAATAACAGAGAAATTACCAATAAATTTACGATAAAAATTGGCAAAACCCAAGAATCTCTGAAGAGCCTTTAATGAAGTAGGTTGGACCCAATCACAGATGGCCTGAACCTTGACCGGGTCCATTCAATAACAGATGGGGACAAAATGAATCCCAGAAATGAGATCCTCTGTACGCCAAAAAGACACTTTTATCCCTTCACATACAGAGCATTCTCTTTCAAAATCTGGAACACAGTCCGAACATGTTTCACATGAGAGTCCCAGTCATTGGAAAAAATCAAGATATCATCCAAATAAACAATCAGAAATTTATCCACAAAATCCCTGAAAATGTCATTCATGAAGGACTGGAAGACGGAAGGAGCATTATGAGCCCAAAGGGCATCACTAGGTTCTCAAAATGCCCCTCTGGGGTATTAAATGCCATCTTCCATTCATCCCGTGCTTAATGCGAATAAGGTTATACGCCCCCCTGAGGTCAAGCTTGGTAAACCAAGTTGCACTTTTCACCCTGGAAAACAGGACTGTAATCAAGAGTAACGGATATTGATATTTCACAGTGATATTGTTCAAGAGACGATAATCAATACACGACCTTAATGAACCATCCTTTTTGGCCATAAAGAAAAAACCGGCACCCAAGGGTGAAGAGGATGGTCTGATATGACCCTTCTCCAATGACTCCTTGATATAAGACCGCATAGCGTCATGTTCAGGTACAGACAAGTTAAAAAGGTGACCTTTAGGGAATTTACTACCAGGCACTAATTCAATAGCGCAGTAATAGCTCCTATGGGGGGGCAAGGATTCAGATTTACTTTCGCTAAACACATCAGAAAAATCAGTCAAAAAGTCAGGAACATCCTGAGCCTGGGGAGAGGCAGAAAAAACAGGAGTGTTGGCATTAACACATTGGTAGCCCCAACTGGTTACAGACACAGATTTCCAATCCAAAACAGGATTATGAGACTGTAACCAAGGGAAACTTAGTACAATAATGTCATGCAGATTATACAGCACCAAAAATTTGCAACTCTCCTGATGATCAGGTTCAACCCTCATTATCACCTGAGTAGAGAACTGGGGTTTATTCTCAGCCAAAGGGGTAGAATCAATCCCCAGTAGGGGAATAGACTTCCGTAGGGGTATCAAGGGAAACCCACAACTTTTAGCAAAATCAAAATCCATCAGGTTAATAGCTGCTCCCGAATCAACAAAAGCCTGAGCAGAAAATGTGGACAGGGAGCAAATCAGGGTAACAGTCAACAGAAATTTAGTCTGAACACTACCCAAGACAACTGAGCGTGCAAAACGTCTTCCCCGCTTAGGGCAGACTGAAATAGCATGAGAGGCGTCACAACAGTAGAAACATAACCCATTGCATTTTCGAAACTCATGACGCTGTGCCCCAGAAGGCACTCTATCACACTGCATGGGTTCAGAAGCTGGATCACAAGGCAACACTATTCCACGCATACCTTTACGCTCACGCAAACATCTGTCAATTTGAATCGCTAATGACATAGAATCATTGAGACTAGAGGGAGCAGGGAAACCCACCATAACATCTTTTACATTCTCTGACAGACCCTTCCGAAAAAGGGCTGCCAAAGCATCATCATTCCATTTGGTCAGGTCTGCCCACTTTCGGAATTTCTGACAGTATAACTCAGCATCCTCAAGCCCCTGATTTAATGCCAACAAGGTTTTTTCTGCTTGATCAGTGACATTAGGTTCATCGTACAATAACCCCAGAGCCAGAAAAAATGCATCAACATTACTCAAAACAGGGTCCCCAGGTGTCAGGGAAAAAGCCCAATCCTGAGGATCGCTGCGCAGGAGAGAGATGACAATTTGAACCTGCTGTGCTGCGTTCCCTGAGGACTTAGGTTTTAAGGCGAAAAACAACTTACAGTTATTTTTGAAATTCAGAAATTTAGCTTGATCCCCCAAAAACAAATCTGGCATGGGGATCCTAGGTTCCACAACCGGCAACCCTGCAAGATAGGTAGCAATACTCCGAACTTCAGTGGCAAGCTGATCCACACGGCCAGACAGCTGTGCAAACTCCATTGAGAGAAAAAAAAATCCTCAGCACCCAGAGAAAAAGAGGGAAAAAAAATGCAACAAACAGAAAAAAAAAAAAATCTCTGACAACTCTGACAACTTTTTTTTTTTTCACACTATTTTTCCCTTCTGTTAGTACCATATAATTTTCAGTTTGGCCGGTGATACTGTTATGATTTGGTAGCTGAGGAGCGCAGGCAAAAACGGCAATACACCAGAGAGGTTGGAATCTACTGGATTGCAGTACCCTGACTAACCACCACAACTAAAGGCAGCCGTGGAGCGTTCCTACGTTGGTCCTAGACGCCTCGTCACAGCCAGAGAGGTTAACTACACCTAAAGATAGAAAGAGGAAAGATACCTGCCCCGGAGCAGATCCCCAAAGAACATAGGAAGCCCCCAAACATGTAACGGCAGTTAGACAAGAGGAAATACAGACACAGACAGAAAATAGTATGAGCAAACGTTGGGGCCCAATCTTCCTAGAAAGAAAAGGATAGGAAGGACACTTACTGCAAACCAAAAAACCCTAAAAAAATACCAACTCTACTAATTGCAAAAACACCTGAGATCACACGACCTCTACCACCTAAATTAGTTCTCTGGTGTAACAAAACTAAGCCGCAGCCACTGAAAAAACTGGAAAAGGCAAATGAACAAATAACAGTGGCTCAGATAAACTGAGAGGAGCACAAGCCCCCGGAGGGGACCTGGCTGACCTCCACAGAAGTGCAGGAAAAAATGCAAAAAGCAAGCACAAAAATAAAAGCAGAAAATATCTTATCTGTTAGCAGAAGATGCAGGCAAGACTCAGCAAGCTTCCAATTGAACCAGGAACCAAAGTTGAGACAAGAACAATTGATCACCGGCAACCCTGATGGGAGGGAACCTCTCTTATATAAGACCAGTCTGTAACTCCTGATTGCCAATCTTCACAATCTTCATTGAATGGTTCAGTACTGTTTTTAACCACCAGAGGGAGCTTCTGCTCAGAATTCATTTCTAACACATTCACAACACCCGACGTGTGCCCAAACAGTGGTTTTACCCCCACATATGGGGTATCAACGTACTCAGGAAAAATTGCACAACAACTTTCTGGGGTCTAATTTCTCCTGTTATCCTAGGGAAAACAATTGGGGACTAAAAGTTCATGTGGAAAAAATAATTATTTTTTATTTTCACTGCTCTGCGTTATAAACTTCTGTGAAGAACTTGGAGATTCAAAGTGCTCACCACACATCTAGAGGAGTTCCTAGGGGGATCAAGTTTCCAAAATGGGGTCAATTGGGGGGGTTTCTACTGTTTAGGCACATCATGGGCTCTGCTAACGTAACTTGACGCCCGCAGACCATTCCATAAAGTCGGTATTAAAAAACGTCACTACTTCCTTTCCGAGCCCCCACGTGTGCCCAAACAGTGGTTCCCCCCCACATATGGGGTACCAGCGTACTCAGGACAAACAGGACAACAACTTTTGGGTCCAATTTGTCCTGTTACCCTTGTGAAAATAAAAAATTGTAGGCTATAAAATAATTTTTAAGGAACAAAAATGATTTTGTTATTTTCACTTTAGGAAAATGGCTCAGTTGGCAGTGAATGCTCAGATTGAGATCTTGGGAGCCGAGATATTGGAAGCCGTGATCTCGGAAACTGATAACAATCTGTGCATGCGATATCTCCAGCGGTCAGTTTCCAGAAGTCCACTGTAGTGAAATTGATTTGAAGTGCAGGGACTCTGCCAACGTTTTGAGAAGGCCCAGAGTCTGCCGCAGCCTTGCACTGATGAATACCTCATCCTCCCAGTATGGGGCCCGCAGCATCACCCCACTGCTGCCGTCAATGCCGCTGCCAGCTTCCTGCCAGCTTCCACCACAGTTTCCCCCTCTCCGGTAAGCTCGATTTGAATTATAAGACATATCCCCATTTTCATCCTAAAATTTTGGGGAAAAAAGTGTGTTTTGTCATTAAATGACTGATGAAATAACTATAACTTTTTTATGGAATTCCTTAGTCTTCATAGTAGTGGTGCAGCAATGTTTTATGGATAAGAAGTAGTCAAATGTTGATTTAGAATTATATTTGCCTTATTTCTTCTTCAGACCAGAGTTTTTAAATTATATTGTTGAGTGTCCTGTAAGGAGTGACAGGACCACAAAAGTGCTCACACTTTCACTTTGATATTTTCTCTTCTTCTTGGCTCTAAATATCATTTAGGTTTTAGGTCAAAGTCTACTTAATACGTGTATTCCTCACCACATGTACTACTGACAGGAGACAAGATAGTCTATACGCTTCTTAAAGCATTTCTGTATCTGTATTTCTGCTTGTAATCTTATGGGTTGCCAATAAGAAATGACCTTTTGACCATCATATAATTACAGTACCGCTGTGTAAAGTAAATCAGTCATATATAGTGAGTATTACAATGAGGAGAACTTTGAATACTTCAGGCGTCATCATTATCAAGCATGAAATATCTTTAATAATCTCAACATGAGGCTTGTCCAGTATTCTCCATTCAAATTCCATATGTTGTGCACCATTTCCAGTTTTTAAAATGCAGGCTAAGATAGATGTTTGCATTTCTGTTGATATAATTATTTTCTTGGACATTGTATAATGTGGACACATGGAATGAGATTGGTCTTCCTTGATTGATTTAGTTGGTCTGCATTTATTGTGCAGTTCAACACAGAAATTTCCTTATTCGAGTTTAACCCCTTAATACCATTGGACGTAATATTCCGTCCATGTGACCTGGTACTTAATTCCCATGGACGGAATAGTATGTCCAGGGCGATCAGCTGATTATCACAGCTGACACACGTCACTATGTGTCAGGAGCGGTCACGGACCACTCCCAGCTCATTAACCCCTGGCACACCGCGATCAAACATGATCGCGGGGTACCGGGGCACAGGGGAGCATCGCGCATGGAGCGGGTTCCCTGTGCGCTCCCCTGAGACCTTCAGAACAGCGCGATGTGTCGCGCTGTTTGAGGGACTCTCATCACTGCAGGACCCTTGATCCAAGATGGCCGCCAGGTCCTGCAGGGAGGCGGCTTCCTCAGTGCCTGCTGAGAGCAGGCACTGAGAAGCCTCCAGCAGTGCCAGAGCGATCGCTGGTGTGACAGAGTGCTGTGCACACTGTCACACCAGCGATCTGACCCCATATTGTGATGTCCCACCTGGGACAAAGTAAAAAATGTTAAAAAAATAAAAATAAACATGTGCAAAAAAAAATTCCTAAATAATGAAAAAAAATAAAATATTCCCCAATAAATTCACTTCTTTAATGTAAAAAAAAAACAACAATAAAAGTATACATATTTAGTATTGCCGCGTCCGTAACGACCCACCCTATAAAACTGTTCCACTAGTTAACCCATTTAGTGAACCCCTTAAAAAAAAAAAGTCTAAAAAACAATGATTTATCATCATACTACCGAACAAAAAGTGGAATAACACGCGATCAAAAAGACGGATACAAACAAGCATAGTACCGGTGAAAACGTCATCTTGTCCCGCAAAAAACGAGCTGCCATACTGCATCATCAGCGAAACAATAAAAAAGTTATAGCTCGCAGAATAAAGCGATGCAAAAATAATTATTTTTTATATATAATCGTTTTAATTGTATAAAAGCGCCAAAACATAAAAAAAAATGATATAAATGAGGTATCGTCGTAATCGTACTGACCCGAAGAATAAAACTCCATTATCAATTTTACCACATGCTGAACGCTATAAACGCCCCTCCACCAAAAGAAACTCATGAATTGCTGGTTTTTGTTCATTCTGCCTCCCAAAAATCATAATAAAAAGCGATCAAAAAATGTCATGCGCCCAATAATGGTACAAATAAAAACGTCACCTCGTCCTGCAAAAAATAAGACCTCACATGACTCTGTGGGCCAAAATATAGAAAATTATAGCTCCCAAAATGTGTTGATGCAAAAACTACTTTTTGCAATAAAAAGCGTCTTAAAACGTGACAGCTGCCAATCATAAAAACCCGCTATAAATAGTAAATCAAACCCCCCTTTATCACCCCTTTAGTTAGGGAAAAATAATAAAATTTAAAAAATGTATTTATTTCCATTTTCCCATTACGGTTAGGGTTAGGGTTTGGGCTAAAGTTAGGGTTAGGGTTGGGGCTAAAGTTAGGGTTAAGGGTATGTTAGGGTTAGGTTTGTGGTTAGGGTTGGGATTAGTGTTAGGGGTGTGTTGGGGTTAGGGTTGGAGTTAGAATTGGGGGTTTTCCACTGTTTAGGCACATCAGGGGCTCTCCAAATGTGACATGGCGTCTGATTTCAATTCCAGCCAATTCGGCGTTGAAAAAGTCAAACGGTGCTCCTTCCCTTCTGAGCTCTGCCATGCGACAAAACAGTAGTTTACCCCCACATATGGGGTATCAGCATACTTAGAACAAATTGCACAATAACTCTTGGGGTCCAATTTCTTCTGTTACCCTTGGGAAAATAAAAAATTGGGGGCAAAAATATTGTTTTTTTGTAGAAAAAAATATGATTTATTATTTTTATGGCTCTGTACAATTTGTTGTAAAAATGAGAAATCGCTGGTCAACTTTTCACCCTTATAACTTCGTAGCAAAAAAAAAAAACTTGGTTTCAAAATTGTGCTGATGTAAAGTAGACATGTGGGAAATGTTATTTAGTAACTATTTTGTGTGACATATTTCTGTTTTAAGGGAATAAAAATTAAAAGTTTGAAAATTGCAAAATTTTCAAAATTTTCGCCATATTTCCATTTTTTTCATAAATAACCGCAAATTATATAGAATAAATGTTACCACTATCAGGAAGTACAATATGTCACGAGAAAACAATTTCAGAATCGTGAAGATCCGTTGAAGCGTTCCAGAGTTATAACCGCATAAAGAGACAGTGGTCAGAATTGTAAAAACTGGCGCAGTCAATAACGTGCAAACCACCCTTGGGGGTTAAGGGGTTAAAATAAAAAATAATTAAACAAAAATTTTTTGTCAAGGTACATAAACAACATTTTCACAAGTTCCCTTTAATGTGCAAAATAATGTGTCTCAGTCCAGATAGCAATATTAAAGGGAACTTGTTGTTAGGGACTGCGGAAAGCAACTAATAAATAATGCAGAGAGGTGCATTCGCAGCCCGGGGTCCACCGTGCAGGCAGAGCCTGCTGCTAGTAAGATGGCGTAAGTAGCGAACTCTGTTATCCTGCAGAGTCACTAACATAAACGCCGTAGCGCGTTGTGGAAGTTAGTGCGAACTCTGTTAATCCACGGAGCCGCTAGCGGGAATGCCACAGCGCTATATGGCGATAAGTAAGAACTCACTTAGCTTCAGTGAGCCGCAAAGTAAAACGCTAGGGCGCTGACTAGCGTTTTAAAGCTAAACCTGCTGCGTCACAGAGCCGCTGAGAAACCAGCTAGGACCGACGTCTTTGCTGAGCAGGCTCCACTGCGGCAGGAGATGGATGGGGGACCGCAGCGGGACTGGTTCGATACTCCCCTTGTGCAGCAGCTGGAACTCGAACCCTAACACTTGTCACCAGGTTTTTCCCATGTAACCTACGATCACTACCTTTCAGCCCTGTATTACTGTATATAAGTTTCCAAGACACCCTGAATAGCAAAAAAAGACCTTTAATTATACTCACCTATACGGTCCAGTCCAATGAGCGTTGCTGGTCTAGGTCTTACGTCTCCTCTCTTCTTGTGATGCCATCCTCCTTCTCTGCTTTGTGTGGATAACATGTCCTACTTCATCCACACTGTGTTCCCCATCGTGCTCCTGCACAGGCATACTTATCTCTGCCCTGCAGAGGGCAGAGCAAAGTACTGTTCTGTGCATTAGAGGGAAAGATCAAAGAGTGACGGTGCATGCATGCTACATTATTTGCTTTCTCCTCAACAAGGCAGAAAGAAGCATGCTTGTGCAGGAATGAGATTTGGGACACTGTGTGGATGACATAGGATGCGTCATAAATCAGAGAAGGACAGCATTGCAAGAAGAGAAGAGGCGTCGGACCTATACCTTTGACGCCCATCGGACCGACCGCTAACCGTGTAGGTTAGCATAATAAAATTGTTTTTTGGGGGTTTTGCAGGACAACTTAGAGACTTTTATGTAATATTCCAGTATGCTGTAACACAGGGCTGAAAGAAGGTTATATTTGAAAACCTTGTGACAGGTTCTCTTTAATATTGCTATCTGGATTGGGACAAATTCTGTAATGCTGTAACACAGTGCTGAAAGGTGGTGGCCTTAGATTATATCAGAAAAACCTGGTGACAAGTTCCTTTTAAAGCAATTTTTATAGTGTTATATACTCTCTCATACTGGTCATTGGAAGATCAACCTGGCACCTGGTTTAACAAGGCAGGTTCCACTCAGAAATTGCCTCACCATGGTCGACAAAAGTAGTTGAGTGCATGTTCTCAGAGTCATATCAAGAAGTTGTCTTTTTAAAATAAACTTAAGAGTGCTGCCAGCATTTCTGCGTAGGTTAAAGGAGTAGGAGGGTAAGTCTGTCAGTTCTCAGCTCATAAGTCACACACTGCATCAAATTGGTCTGCAAGGCTGTCATCCCAGAAGGAAGCCTTTTCTAAAGATGATGCACAAGGAAGTCCACAAACACTTTGATGAAAACAAGCAGACTAAGGACATGTATTACTGGTACCATGTCCTGTGCTCTGATGAGACCAAGATAAACTTATTTGGTTCAGATGGTGTCAAGTGTGTGTGTGGCAGCAATGGAGTTCATAGACCAGTGTGTCTTGCCTACAGTCATGCATGGTGGTAGAAGTATTATGGTTTGGGGCTGCATGAGTGCTGACTATTCTCGTGAGATACAGTTCATTGAGGAAATTATGAATACCAACTTGTACCGTGACATGCTGATGCAGAGCATGATCCCCTTCCTTTGGATCTTGGGCTGAAAGCCAGTATTCTAATGTGATAGCGACCCCAAACACACCTACAAGAAGACCACTGGCTTGCTAAAGAAGGGTAAAGGTGCTGGATTGGTCAACAATGTCTCCAGACGTAAACCCTATTGAGATACTGACCACCATTCTTCAAGGTATGATAATCCGCTAGATGGGAGGCGCTGGTACAGCTAAATGATAATAGCCAGCTCTCTGATGCTTCACTAGTGTGGGAAATGGTAATGGCAAGTTTTTTGTTTGTTTGTTTGTTTTGTGAATCAAATTTCAAAATTCTCATGAATCTATGAATTTCAGTAAATCCAACTCAACGTCAATCCTAAGCTCACTTGTCTGTGGTGCAATAGTCCTTTGATATAATAAACTATAGCAGAAATTAACTAAAATCAATGTCTTAACTTTTACCCACAACTGATGATGATGATGACAGACTCCTTAATGTAAGTGACAACTAGAACAACAAATCTTCTAACTACAGAAAATAACAAAAAAACATAAATTTGCTGCAGCAAGGCAATGAAGGTAAACTGACATGGGAAATCAGTAATCTGGGATCATGGAACACTTACAGAAACAGTTGGTGAACTATAGGAGTATAAATACAGCTAAATCCCCTCAACAACGGTTCTCTCATTAACTTCTACAATAGACATCTTACCCAGTGAGTCTGGAAATGTCAAGCGACTATTCTGAACAAACTGTGCTCCACTGGGAACTGCTGCTCTACAATGGTCCAGGTACTGACCACCATTGTACATGGAACGTAATTCGTAAGAAGTCACGATATTATGGAGAAGTCAATGCAGCCACACAAAAGGACATTAGCCTGTTCTCTGATGATTCACCTGTGTGAGGAAAGGTAATGGGTGAACCGCAAATCAGATCCCAAGGAGTTGGAGTTTGTGTGTAACCACAAATTTCAGCAAATTTGACTTGAACTCGATCTTCCTCAGATACAGCAGATCGGCTCATCTTCAGTTGTGATCAATAGTATGCTATTGTATCTCCATACAGAGTCTGCTGTTGAAAGTTGTCTTAGAGCTTGGGGCCATTACTAACTCTGTAGTCTCTGATGTTTGCTGTTACTACATTTAGGTTTAATAAGTAAATGATATCTCCATCAAATCAAGATCATCATGTATTATCAGATCACACAGTAGGATCACATTTAGGGCAGGTTAAAAAAAAATATAAAGTCTCTAAGAAAATTTTAGCATTCATTGAAATTCACAGTACCTTCACATTTTCATTGTTGCTCCTCTTCCATCACTTGTAACGATGTCTGTGTTAGAAGAAGGACCAAACCACGGATACCTGTTCTGTGCCGGTCTGTAACAGTTGGGGCTGTCTCCTCTGTTGTCAAGGGGAAAGCTAATGAGACCAGACAAACCTACACATCCGGAAGTAGGGGGTATAACTAAGTGGCTGCAGCCACAGCGCGCGCTGAAGTACTTAGTTGTGGCCGCAACATTCAGAGCAAGGCAGTTAGAAGTGAGTACTCTGATCCTTGAGCCCTGTCACAGAGCAGACCCGCACCGTAGATCCCCATGGCGGCTAGCAGCATTCACCAGGAGAGACATGCAGCACACCCGTTGTTCACTCTGAGGCGAGGTGCCAAACTCCGGGCTCGTGAGTACCGCACATGCTTCACCTCAGAGAGACTCAGTGTGGGCCCGTAAGTTGTGCCCTGATCCCCTGTTTACATCCACCGGACTACATTGAACCTGAAGAGTGTCGAGACCAATACCCTCTTGGCTGCATCAGTAAATGGACTAAAGGCTCAGCGGAAGCTACCGGAAGCCAACCTCTGCAGCCAGAAGATGGATCCTCGTTACTCATAGGACTTCATCTGATCAGCATCGCGTAAGCCGTTGTTGGCGCCATCACAGCTTCTCAACACCTACGGCCTGATGGTCAGCAGATAGGATAAGTTAACCCCACAAGTATTGTCCCTACTGTCTTCACTGTTTTTTAACTCAACCCACAATTTAACCATTGAACTGTTTTATACCCATTTTAACCAGTTAACTCTTGCTCTGTCTCCGGCCTGTCACTGCATCCCGAAACCTGCTCACACTTGCACTAAATGTTAAATAAAAAGGATTAAGCCTGAGTTGCTGTTGTGCTGTTTTCATGATGGATTCTTATAGAATTTTCTTCTTGATTGTTTTCTTGATGGATTCTTGTAGAATTTTTTTCTTGATTGAAAGATCCAAGAAAATTGTCTTAGAGCAAAATGTAGTAATTTCTTTAACACTCCGAAATTTTATTCATGGTCAGTAATGAAGGGAGAACCCCCCATTGTTCCGGATCGGTGGGTTTGCCCGAGATTTTTTTATACAGTTCGAGTTCAGGGCCGGAGATGACATGAACTTGCGTCCGAACCCTGAATTTGAACTTTACAGATATGGGCCATTAGAAATATACTTACCTACCAACGACGCATCCTCCTTTCCAGCGACGCGTCCTCCCTTCCCACTGTCTCCCGGACGCATCTTCTTTTGGGGCTGCTCATTAACTGCCGCAGTATTCAATGCACTCGGTAGTCTTCGGCTGCACGAACACCGCAAGAACACTGCTGAAGACTGCCGAGTGCAGTGAATACTGCCGGCAGTTAATGAGCGGCCCCAGAAGCGGATGCGGCCAGGAGATAGTGGGACAGGAGGATGCGTTGCTGGATAGGTAAGTATATTTTTAATGGCCCCAGACCCGAACTGTACCTTGTGACCGAACACTATGTGTTCTATATGGTCCCGACCTTTACAGTTCGGGTTTGCCCATCCCTAATAGTCAGTCATCTCTTGTAGTATATAAGCCAGAATGTATTCGCACATGTGCATTTTAGGTGTTCAAAAAATAAAAGCATTGAAAGTAGGGTCAAGGCTATGTGAAAACTTGGAGCCATTCAACGTTAAGATTAGAAATGTTGTGATGTCAATCACAACTAATGATAGTAAATGTGATTACACAGAAATTTATATTTTGGCTTCTGCTCACTGTCAGGTCACAGAGGCGGTAACTTATGTGTTTCAATGCAACCACTTTTACTAATATTAGTTTCGAAATATTTGCATGACCTTGCAATATTTTGGCTGACCACTTTTTTGTCACTGTGTAACTCCTGCCTAACATATTATGTAAACTGACCACATATTGCATCATATTTGTAAGGATTGTTAAAAAAAATATTGACACATTGTTATGCGCTAATTTTCTATTAGTAAACTTAGGCCTATGAATTGATTGAATAAATGTGTTTGTTTTTCACCAATATTACTTAGAATCTAATTCTTGTATTCATCAGTTTTCCCCACATTCTTTGGCCCCTGATGTGCTATATACAATGTCTGACCACGCACCAACTCTGGATCATTACAGGCTCATGTAGTTGTAAGTACTATACCTTGTACTATAAAAAAAATGTCTAGGTACAGTATAAGTCAAGTGCTTTTACCCCTTGTATCTCCCATATTGCCTCACAATTGTAAGCTCTTGTAAGCTGGCTTTCATTGTAATGCCTGATTTGGCTTGTACACGTATGATGAGAAATGGAATATGTATAGGCTGTCTAAAGAATAGAATTATTAGGTATTACAAAACGGTTTTCTGTGGAGGGAAGGAGAAAAAAGTCCAGGACATCACAATTAAAACTAATCAGTTAGTGCTTTAGTTATCTCTGCATTGGTTTTCATCATGAAAGGGATTGTCTCATTTGACAACCATTTTCCATATACCCCAGTACAGTGATGGCTAACCTTGGCACTCCAGCTGTTGTAAAACTACAACTCCCAGCATGCCCTTGCAACCTGCAGCAGTTGATGCAGCAGTTGAGGCATGCTGGGAGTTGTAGTTCTCCAACAGCTGGAGTGCCAAGGTTCGCCATCACTGCCCTAGTATAACATATGGATGTCATATAGCCATGAACCACCCTCTATGAGACAGGAAAATAATCACTATCAAGTTTAATATCTGACACACTCATGTATGACATGAATCGCAGTAACAGAAGGCAAACCAGCACCGCTGTGACACCTGTGGCTAGCTGGTTTAGCTGACAGTGATTTCCACCATGCATCTGGATGACCGTGTGCAATCCATTAGAAAAGCTATGCAAATAATGTCCAAAAAAGATATATGGTTGCACTCACCGATATTAAATAACAACTTTCTTTATTGATACACTTAATTAAAACAAGCCCACAGGAAGGTGGTCCACACTCTGGACGATGACCGTTTCATGCCTCCTGCACTTCAACAGGTCCTATTACAGGGTAGGACCCATTGAAGCGCAGGAGGCGTGAAATGGCCATCGTCCAGAGTGTATCTCGTGAGTACCTTCCTACGGGCATGTTTTAATTAAGTGTACTCATGTATGACATGGATAGCTATTCATCTGGAAGGCTGCATACAATACTACATTTTTTAAAAAAAAAAGCTTTCCATGGTGAAATTGGCTCTCATTATCATTTTTTTTATAAGACAACCCTTTTATATATAATAAACTGGCAAAAAACAGTGAAATATCTCCGCAGTATGATTATGATTACAGCAGTTTTTTTTTCTATTCACATAGAAATTTCCAGCTGAGAAAGTATCTTGTCCTTCCTTCCTCTGTGAGAAATTGCACAAAAATATTTTCCAATGCATTGAGGATTCTTCAATCATAATCTGAGCCCTTATTAAAGTCATTGAATATTTCCTCGAACCTTTATACCAATTCATCAGAAGCTTAAGACCTTATAATTGCATATAAACATTGAACAAAGTGTTAAGCGAATAACAAGTGAAACTTCCATTTGTAAAAATAAAAAGCTTAAGCCTGTATTGCTGTTGTGCTATGTCCATAGGTGATACGTAATATACTTTTATTTTATTGACAAATGCAGGACGATTGTGTCAAACAAGATTTTAGTCATCTCTTTGTTGCTCCCAAATTCTAGTCAAGGTCAGGCATCTCTTGGGTTAAATAGGCAAGCATGTAATTTGGCACGTGTGAATGTTAAGTGTCAAGAAATTAGAAGCATTAAAAATAACACAACAGGAAAACCGAACACACAATGTAACTGTAATTCTTTCATTGGGATAGTTGTCATGTAACAAAATACAATTATGGTTTCCGAATGGTGATGCTTTTGGCCCTTTTGGTGGATGGATCATGTTGACCCCCCAATGGTAAATTCTAAATACTTTGCACCTGGAAGAAGTTTTAAAGCATTTTGAATGAAACACCCACCAGCATTCAAAGGAGCTAGAAATCAATCATAGTATATCATTTAACACATCAAATGTATCCTTTGTAAGCTTTGCCACTCCACAAACTTTTCTTTCCCTTAAAAAAATATTTTGTTTAGAAAACATTATGATATGAGGGCGGTAGACTATTTGGTTTCTTCTATGTAGATGCTCTTAAATTAATGCATATAAATAATTTATTTCTTTTCATCATATTTTTCGCACATAATCTGTTACACTAAGCATCCAACAGAGTAGTCCGAAGCCAAAATCACACATGAAGCATTGAGTCCCTATGCGTTTCATTTCTTAAGACAAATTGTGCCTCTGGATCAGTTTTTGCTTTTGGGCTCAGGGGCAGGAAAGCTGTATTTTCACTGGCACTTTCCTCCATCTCTAGACAAGTGATTTCCATGTCCTCTGACCTTCTTCTTGCATCGGTCAGAATTTGTATCTGCTCTTGTACAGTTTCAGCAAAATTTTGACTTCTTTTGCTCTGCTATAAGACAGTTGCTAGGCGTAATGTTCACCTTCACAAGTTCACTTGAATATGAGTTTTTGCACAGTTTGACACCTGCCATTTCAGAAACATTCTGCATTTGAAGACAGGCATCATCTAGCCCCACTGAGGGTATGATAGGAATAGAGCTGGCCCTAGATGATGAAAAACTGGCACGGTCCTTTTGATCCATGTCATTAAAATAGGATTGTGTTTCTTTTGAGCGCAGTTGCATATTTATTGAACTATTCTGTAGTTGAGTCAAATCAGTGGAGGAGCACCTAAAGAGACAAAAGGGAGACATGATTTAGTTTAAACATTAAAAGCTCAATATTTCCAAAATACAATATAAACATGCTGTGTCTTCCAGAGTTTTATCAAAGCAATGCAGTAGCTTATTTACAGAAAATACCAAGAACTAGTTACAAAAAGGTAGAAATTTGATGCTAGCGGAAGTAGAAACACAGACAAAATGAAGGGCAGTATGTTACTGGCAAGATACTCTACACAACTTAGAATAGAAAAATAAGAGAACCTTGAAGGGGTATTCCCGTCTCCAAGATCCTATCCCAATATGTAGTAGGTGTAATAATAATAATAAAACCAAATACCTCCAATTAGAAATGTAGTATAGTTTTTGCTTTATTCTCTGTATCTCTTTCCTCATGTGCAGACATTGCAGGACCTTATGTATCAATGGCTACATCCACTGACAAGTGACAGCTAGATAGTTACTTGTGGTCGTAACCATGCATACCTAAGGTCCTGTAATGCCTGCACATAAGGAAAGAGACATAGCAAATCAGAAAAACTATACTACATTTCTAACTGGAGGTATTTGCTAATATTATTATTATTACACCTATTGCATATTGGGATAGGATCTTGGTGATGGGAATACCCCTTTAACAACAATTCCAAGTGTAACAAACCATTGCTTTACCTTAAAAAGGACCTTTTGGCAAATTTTTCATATTGAACTGGACACACCATTTAATTGTAGCTGCAGAGCAGAAAAAAAGGTTTGTTTTTTTTTTATTCATTTTGCCTCTCGGTTTGCGTAGATATCTGCATTCAAAGCATTAGCACATAAGCAGGTAACTTTGTTAAGTCTAAGTGGATGTTATCAGAAAGTAACTCATACAGTGAAAAGAATTTCACATTCCAAGTGAAAAGTATCCAATAGCAGCCAATTGGACTTAACTAAAGTTAACTCATTATGTGCCAACATTTTGCTGATGTCTCCGCAACGGAGAGATGAAATAATAAAGAAAAATGTGTTCCACACTGAAACCACTGTTACTTTGCATGTTCAGTTTAACATGAAGTAGGGAAGCCAGACTTTTTAACTATTCCTAATTGTTTTGGTGCAGATTTGTGAAAAAATATAAACCATGTAAGAGGATTTATATATGCAGCTGAGAGCTAGCAAATAGGTATTAAATGTCCGTATAATTGTGTCATAAAATAGTGTACCTATTGTTGTGCTGGCAATATTGATTCCCATCCAAAGAAAATAAGGTTACTCCCAATGAACCCCTTCCTCTAAGATCATTGTAGCTCAAAGATGCTTGAGGAAGCAAAGAAAACATTATATCTTTTTTTCACAGCATTTATGGTCTAGATTTCTTGACTGCATCATTAAGAATCAAGACCCAATTGTATGGTGGCTTGGGAGGAGATGTTGGTCTACACAATAATGAGCATACAGTTGTGACAATACATATTTGCCAGTTGTGCTATGGCCACACAGTTTCCAATAATTTTTATATACTATATAGTCCCATTCTAAAATTCCACATTATTGCACCATCTCTTATCTCTACTGATTGACTCATCCTCATCAGACAGAACTGTCTACAGTAACCACTATTCTTTTGTTCATTTATTTTGTAATAGTTTCCATATGCAGCTCAGTGAGGTGCTTCATTTCTCCCAGTGTTGAGGGGAGAGGGAGCTTTTCACAGCACAATGCAGATGGCTGTAGACATTATATATTGGTTTTAAAATTTTTCCTCAGCAAAGGCTATATTATTGGCACGTGTAGCAAATGAAAAATATTTAAGAAAACATCCACAAATTGATTGCTTACACTTTCAGTTTTTCCAACCATATTTAGCATTTCTAAAATTATACATAAGTGCAGAAATTTTAGGCAGGTGCTGCAAAGTAAGAATACTTTTAAAAGTTGAAACATTAATAGTTTTTTATTTATGAATTACCAAAATGAAAACTGAACACAAGGTTTATTCTAGCTTTTCTGCTGCCTGGGGCAAAAGTTTAAATTATGTCCTTCCCCATGCAACTGTTTCCATCTTCATACTGCCCCCCCAAAACACTGTTCTCATCTTCACAGTTCCCTTATGCTGTCCTCTCATCATACTATCTCCTCACACTGTAACCTCCCACATTGATCCCTCTCCATGCTGTGCCCTTCCATTGCACTCTCCCCATATTGTGCCTTTACACTGCTCACAATCCATAC
Organism: Oophaga sylvatica; assembly: GCA_033576555.1. Taxonomy (NCBI): domain Eukaryota; kingdom Metazoa; phylum Chordata; class Amphibia; order Anura; family Dendrobatidae; genus Oophaga; species Oophaga sylvatica. The sequence continues at coordinate 468,815,524 of JARQOD010000003.1, forward strand.
TGTACTGCTGTGATCACAGAATCATAGAATGTTAGAGTTAGAAGGGACCTCCAGTGTCATCATGTCCAACGCCCTGCTCAATTCAGGATTCACTAATCGATCTCAGACAGATATCTGACCAACCTCTGCTTGAAGACTTCCATTGAAAGAGCACCCACCACCTCTCATGGCAGCCTGTTCTACTCATTTATCACCCTCACTGTCAAAAAGTTTTTTCTGACATCTAATATATATCTTCTTTTTTTTAGTTTACTAATCAGTCAGAAGTACTGCTGGGAACCTGATGAACCCTACTCCTGGGAGGTGGCAAAATGTTACCCCCTGAGAGACACCTTCTAACATTATCTTTGGCAATCTGTTCATCTAGCATCATGGCAGAAATGGCCATGATTGAATAAATTAAAAAGAAATATAAATTAAATCTATTTTTGATGTGTTTACCCTTCAAAACAGTGTTTATTTTTTAAGGTACAATGGCACTTAGTTTTTGAAGGAACTCAGCAGGAAGGTTGTCCCAAACATCTTGGAGGACTAACCACAGATCCTGAAAGCAGGAAGCTTGCAAATAACCTTCTATCTCTTCATGCATATCCAGACAGACTTGATGATGGTGAAATCAGGGATATGTGGGGGCTAAAGTATCACTTTAAGGAAGCCTTGTTTGACTTTACATTGAAAATAGTTCTTAGACCCTTCATGACTGTGTTTTAATTTTTTTCTCTCCCTGCTTCCCAGAGTCATCACTCTTTTATTTTTCTGTCATCGTAGATACATGAGTTATTGTTTTTTTGTTGGACAAGCTGTACCTTTGATTGGCACCATTCATTTTACCGCATAGTGTACTGGAAAAAGGGAAAATATTCTAAGTGGGGAGAGATTGTGAAAAAAAAAATGCAATTCTGACATTGTTTTTTGGGAACAATGGTAAAAATGATCATGCAAAATGATTCTGTTAATCAGTACAATTACTTTAATACCAAACATGTCCAGTTTTTTTATTATATTAATGGTAAAATAATTTTTTTAGGTTTTGTTGCCATTTTCTGACACCTTAAGACCTTAAGATTTTCATTTTTTGGTCAATGAATTTTAATTTTAGCGGGATGAGACAACGTTTTCAGTGATACCATTTCGGGACAGATGTGACATTTTGAAAAAATAATAATTTTGGCATTCTTGTTTTTTTATGGTGTTTATGGTGTTTACTGTTTTTATATTTTGATAGGTCAGACTTTTCTGAACGCGGCGATACCACATATCTGTATTTAAATAAAAAAATACCTGATTTTTTATTTTTAAGGGGAAAAGGAAGGTGATATGAGCTTTTATATACATATATTTTATAAAACTTTTATGCATTTCAATACTCTTGTTAGTCCCCTTAGGGACTTGAAGCTGCGATCTTACAATCGCTTGTGCTCTACACAGCGGTGCCACAACATCACTGTACATGGTAAAAATTATGCTCTTCTTTTCAGCCCTGCCATAAGCAGAGTTTAAAAAGAACTCCATAATAACACTCTTCAGCACACCCCCGACTGTCATACCAACCTATCGGTGACTAATGACAACATCACAAGGCACCGACAGACGTATGGAATGGCATGCCCCGATGCCAACATGTTTTAAATGATGGGATTGTTAGATGCAGGTCCTGGATGTAACACAGCCATGATCTGCCAGGTATGGGTTGGGCTCAACCCGTGAGCCTGCTCCATACAACTGCTTCCAACTTGTGCTGTACTTGTATGGCAAATGTCTTGATTGGGTTAATTGCATTGTTAATATGTTTAGGGTTATTGTCTTGCTACAAAATAAATTTGAACCAGTCAGATGCCTCCCTGATGGTATTGCATGATGTTAAGGCTGGGTTCACATTGCGCTAATGGCAATGCACTGACGGCATCCGTTACATAGCGGCACTAACGCTATGTAACGGATGTGTTAGCGCACCCATAGACTGCCATTATGTAGCGCATTGCTAACGCATGTCATAATCGGCATGTGTTAGCGATGTGCCGTCATTCTGTGATGGACTCCGGACGCGGTCTGCAGCGTTCGGAGGTCCGTCACCGCTAGCACAGATGGAGCATCTGCGCTAGCGTGATCGCATAAATCGATCTTTAAAAGGCACTTGCATTAGCGCAGTCCATTTAACGCATGTGTTGAGTGGACTGCACTAATGCAATGTGAATCTAGCCTAAGTGTCTGCCTATATTTCTGAGTATTGAGGACACCATAACTCCAGACAAAATCCCAAAATACTTTTGCTAAAATGAAACTACAAATTTTCAAGGAACCTCCACCATATTTCACTGTTACCTGCAGACACACATCAGTGTTCCGCTCTTCAGCTCTTTGATGAACAAACTGCATTATGACACTGACAAATATTTCACATTTTGATTCATCAGTCCATAGTGCCATTTTCCTGCAGTTTCCATGTTTTCTTGCATTGGTTATTCATTTGAACTTGTTTCCATGTTGAAGGTTTCGCTTCTTGGATACAATTTTTCCATGAAGATTACTTCTGGCTAGAATTCTCCAAACAGTAGACGTGTATAACTGGATCTCAATGGTCAGTGAGAGTTCTGAGCTGATAGAAGTTCTGCACATCTTCTGATTTTGCAGAGATGTAAGCATGATGTGTCTTGCATTTACTGCACTAAGTTTTCTCAGTTGACAACTACATCTACTCATTATTGCCCATTTCTTGGTGCTTCTGCAAAAGAGCTTAAATAGTTCATCTACTTTGAAATCTTTGCAGGGCAGAGACTTTGATGCAGTATGACTACCTTGAGCTTGTTGTCTTGTTGCTGTGCTCAATCTTGCCACGGTGTGAGTCCTGTGACATGATAGAAGAACAATGTCTTGGAAGTGATAATATAGCCCAACAATGCCCTAATCTCACCACGATCAACACATTTCTTCAAAAAACTGTGTGAAAGTGTACATATAAAAACCTATGTGGTTTTGAAGGTAAATGGTGATTGATCTCACCTAATATTGATGTGATTTAGATTTCTCTTTTGTTCATTTCACTTGGTATTTTCCTGAAAATAAACTATTATACTGTGTTATCTCTGATATTTTAAATGTTTCTCACCCAAAACTTTTTCACAGTATAGGTGTTATATATTTGCTAGCCTGGGAATTGCAGAGGAGTAAAGAAAGTAATAGAGAATCATTAGACAAAAGTGGCTTATGTAAGCAATGGAAAATGCTGATATGTCTGGATAGGCAACCCTTAGCTATCAAAATCTACTCTCCAGACATATTGCCATACTATCTTCCAAAAAAAAAATCATGATGGAGAATGGCACACACTGCACTTGCTTAAATTTTCATCAAGAACCTGTGTGCAAGAAGGAAACTGGCGCAAACTGGTCAAGACACTCCTAATATTATTTAATGCTCGTACACCAATTTTTTGGCATTAAACATGGATGTGACTTTGTGGCCAACCAAAGCTCAGAAGATTCACTTTACTATATGGAATAAATTGGTGCCAGTATTGTTGAGATCTCCACCGGCTCATTAATTGCATCAATTTCCATTTGTTGTGTGTTGATTGCCCAAAATGCACCAAATGCTGAATACAGAAGATTATCTTTGTAAAGTAACATCTCTTTACCCTGTCTATCTGGGCCAGTATTTGTATTAATTCTCTACTTTCTTACAATAAGACATTAATCTGCTGACAGTGAATGAGTTAACACAACAAACCTGAAAAGTAAACAGCAGGAAAAAAGAAAATCAGTATATTTTATGTAAAACTTAGACATTTTTTTTTATCGGGAAGCCGATAAACATAAATGACATACAATAACATAAAAATCTAAAGAAATACCAAAAAAAGTCAAAAAATGTGTTATTGATAATGATAAATTATTTTTTTATAATGATGCCTTCTCTGTAATGTGAAAACAAAAAATAAAATTATGAATACACCCTTAAAAATAGAAAAAAAAAGGATCAGAGAAAGTTTGCTGTTTTGTGGTGTTGCCATATTATATGTTACCTGTCACAATGAAAATGGTGTCTGACAATGAATCTGGTGTCTAAGGGGGGCACGCGTGTGGGGTCAGGCACGCAACTGCAGCAGAAGTACCACTGCAGCAAAGAACAGAGAAGCTGCAGTTATTTCAACGGCTGACAATTAACATCCATCTCCTCTCCTCTCCTCACACAGGTACAATCTCTACAACCTCTGCTTGCTGGGATCTGACTACTATTCAACTTTTCCTTTAAATGGTACAATCTCTACAACCTCTGCTTGCTGGGATCTGACTACTATTCAACTTTTCCTTTAAATGGTACAATCTCTACAACCTCTGCTTGCTGGGATCTGACTACTATTCAACTTTTCCTTTAAATGGTACAATCTCTACAACCTCTGCTTGCTGGGATCTGACTACTATTCAACTTTTCCTTTAAATGGTACAATCTCTACAACCTCTGCTTGCTGGGATCTGACTACTGTTCAACTTTTCCTTTAAATGGTACAATCTCTACAACCTCTGCTTGCTGGGATCTGACTACTATTCAACTTTTCCTTTAAATGGTACAATCTCTACAACCTCTGCTTGCTGGGATCTGACTACTATTCAACTTTTCCTTTAAATGGTACAATCTCTACAACCTCTGCTTGCTGGGATCTGACTACTATTCAACTTTTCCTTTAAATGGTACAATCTCTACAACCTCTGCTTGCTGGGATCTGACTACTATTCAACTTTTCCTTTAAATGGTACAATCTCTACAACCTCTGCTTGCTGGGATCTGACTACTATTCAACTTTTCCTTTAAATGGTACAATCTCTACAACCTCTGCTTGCTGGGATCTGACTACTGTTCAACTTTTCCTTTAAATGGTACAATCTCTACAACCTCTGCTTGCTGGGATCTGACTACTATTCAACTTTTCCTTTAAATGGTACAATCTCTACAACCTCTGCTTGCTGGGATCTGACTACTATTCAACTTTTCCTTTAAATGGTACAATCTCTACAACCTCTGCTTGCTGGGATCTGACTACTATTCAACTTTTCCTTTAAATGGTACAATCTCTACAACCTCTGCTTGCTGGGATCTGACTACTGTTCAACTTTTCCTTTAAATGGTACAATCTCTACAACCTCTGCTTGCTGGGATCTGACTACTATTCAACTTTTCCTTTAAATGGTACAATCTCTACAACCTCTGCTTGCTGGGATCTGACTACTATTCAACTTTTCCTTTAAATGGTACAATCTCTACAACCTCTGCTTGCTGGGATCTGACTACTATTCAACTTTTCCTTTAAATGGTACAATCTCTACAACCTCTGCTTGCTGGGATCTGACTACTATTCAACTTTTCCTTTAAATGGTACAATCTCTACAACCTCTGCTTGCTGGGATCTGACTACTATTCAACTTTTCCTTTAAATGGTACAATCTCTACAACCTCTGCTTGCTGGGATCTGACTTACTACTGTTCAACTTTTCCTTTAAATGGTACAATCTCTACAACCTCTGCTTGCTGGGATCTGACTACTATTCAACTTTTCCTTTAAATGGTACAATCTCTACAACCTCTGCTTGCTGGGATCTGACTACTATTCAACTTTTCCTTTAAATGGTACAATCTCTACAACCTCTGCTTGCTGGGATCTGACTACTATTCAACTTTTCCTTTAAATGGTACAATATCTACAACCTCTGCTTGCTGGGATCTGACTACTATTCAACTTTTCCTTTAAATGGTACAATCTCTACAACCTCTGCTTGCTGGGATCTGACTACTATTCAACTTTTCCTTTAAATGGTACAATCTCTACAACCTCTGCTTGCTGGGATCTGACTTACTACTGTTCAACTTTTCCTTTAAATGGTATATAACAGTGGCTGCTGAATGTTTGCTAAATTAATTTGTTGCATTGTATTCAATACTTACTGCTGTATAGCCATGCTGGGGCCAGTAGAGATGCTATCAGGTGCAAGGTGTTACCAGCATATGGATGCAGCCAGACCCTGTGCCTTTGATTGTCTATCCTCCCCTGGTGTGCCGGGCAGCTGCTAATTTATCCCAAAGCAGCTACCACAACTCCTCCCACCTGATCCTCTACTCAGTCCTATATATTCAGTAGCAGTCTAAGGGGGGCACGCGTGTGGGGTCAGGCACGCAACTGCAGCAGAAGTACCACTGCAGCAAAAGTACAGAGAAGCTGCAGTTATTTCAACGGCAGTTAGTCACGGCAGGAGTCAGGACCCCACACTATGTCTCTTTTGGGTATGTCTGCTGAGTAAGCACTTCTAATTACTTGTACCTGGCTTTTCTAATTACCCATCTTACTCTTTCACCATGTTTACATATGCCTTCACAGTGTTTGCTCCTTTAATCCTCTCTCTCCTTTGCTATCCCCAAACCCCAGCACCCTCTAATCAAATAATCATCTCCCCTTACCTCCTTCCTCCCCACCTATCCTCCTCTGCTGACCTGCTCCTCAACCTCAAATCTGTCCTAATAAAACACAAAACAAGCTTCCCTCTCTCCTTCTCCCACCTGCTCTCCCTTTCTCTGCTCCTCCTCACTGCTGGTGACATATCTCCCAATCCTGGACCTCCACAGTTCATACCCACCATTAGTACGCTTTCCTACCGCTCCCTATCTAATAGGAAATACCGCAATCTTTCCAACGTAAAACCTGTGCCATTGACACCCACCCCCCTGCTCCCTCTCTCTGGAGCACTCTGGAATGCCCGCTCCATCTGCAATAAGCTTCATGTGATTCATGACCTCTTTCTCTCTCGCAATCTTGCTTTCCTCGCCCTCACAGAAACATGGCTGACACCCTCTGACACCGCCTCCCCTGCTGCGCTGTGTTACGGTGGCCTCCAATTCACCCACACTCCTCGCCCTGGAAACAGACATGGTGGAGGAGTGGGTGTTCTCCTTTCCTCTAACTGCAACTTTAACACAATCCCACCTCTTCCCTCCCTAATCCTCCCTTCCTTTGAAGTCCACTCTGTCCGCATCTACTCTCCCTCCAACCTCCAAGTGGCCGTCATATACCGACCTCCAGGCCCGACCACTGCCTTCATCGACCAATTCACTACCTGGCTTCTTCACTTTCTCTCCACTGACATCCCCACCATCATCATGGGTGACTTCAACATCCCCACTGATACCCTTCAGTCAGCAGCCTCCAAACTTCTGTCCCTTACTTCATCCTTTGGACTTACTCAGTGGTCCTCCTCAGCCACCCACACGGATGGTCATACATTAGACTTGGTCTTCACCCGCCTCTGCTCTCTATCTAACTTCACCACCTCCCCTCTCCCTCTATCCGACCACCATCTACTCACTTTCTCATCCCTGTCCTCCTCTCCTGTCACCCATGTCCAGCAACACGTGCACCCCCGCAGACACCTTGCACACCTAGACATCCACACACTCTCTGACTCTATTCTTTCACTGGCATCAATATCCTCACTCCACGATACAGACAGTGCCACTGCTTTCTACAATGCCACTCTCACATTGGCTATTGACACGGTCGCCTCTCTCGTTCATGGCAGAGTGCGACGTACCAACAGACAACCCTGGCACAATAACACCACTAAAAAGCTCCGGCAAGTGTCCAGGATTACAGAGCGGCGCTGGAAAAAAACAAATTCGCAAGACGACTTCACTGCATTCAAACAAGCAACACTCTCTTTCAAATCTGCCCTCACCTCTGCTAAACAGGCCTACTTCACAACCCTCGTATCTTCCCTATCCTACAACCCCAAACAGTTATTCAAAACTTTTAACTCCCTCCTCCGCCCACCATTGCCCCCTCCTACCTCCCTCATCTCTGCTGAGGACTTTGCCACACACTTCAAAAATAAGATCGACCAAACAAGGCAAGTCTTCATTGTTCAACCACCTCAACCACTTTGTATACCAGACCAATGCCCTAACCCCATAACCTCCCTCTCCAATATAACTGAAGGGGAGCTTAATTGTCTTCTCTCCAAATCGCACCTCACAACCTGTGCACTTGACCCCATCCCAACCCACCTCCTCCCCAACCTCACCACCACTATTATTCCATCCCTAACCCACCTCTTCAACCTATCACTAACTTCCGGTACCTTCCCTTCTGCTTTCAAGCATGCCACAATCACGCCTATCCTTAAAAAGCCAACCCTCGACCCAACCGCTATGTCCAGCTATCGCCCAATATCGCTGCTCCCATTCGCTTCCAAACTCCTGGAGCTGCATGTCCACGCTGAGCTTTCCTACCACTTCTCTTCTAACTTGCTCTTTGACACTCTACAATCTGGTTTCCGCCCCCATCACTCCACTGAGACAGCCCTGACCAAAATTACTAATGACCTACTTACAGCCAAAGCAAACGGACAATACTCTATACTCCTGCTTCTTGACCTGTCCTCTGCTTTTGACACAGTTGACCACTGCCTTCTACTACAGATTCTTTCCTCCTTTGGCGTCAAAGACCTCGCCCTATCTTGGATCTCCTCATACCTTTCCAACCGCACATTCAGCGTCTCCCACTCCCACACTACCTCCTCGTCCCACCCTCTCTCTGTTGGAGTTCCCCAAGGCTCTGTTCTAGGACCCCTACTCTTCTCAATCTATACACTTGGCCTGGGGCAACTCATAAAGTCCCACGGATTCCAGTACCACCTTTACGCTGATGACACTCAGATCTACCTCTCTGGCCCAGACATCACTTCTCTGCTATCCAGAATCCCGGAGTGTCTATCAGCCATATCCTCCTTCTTCTCCTCCCCCTTCCTCAAACTCAATGTGGACAAATCTGAACTCATAATCTTTCCCCATTCCCACAGATCTTCCTTACCTGACCTATCTACCACAATTAACGACATCACGCTTTCCCCGTACCAGAAGTCCGCTGCCTCGGAGTAACCCTTGACTCTGCCCTGTCCTTCAAACCGCACATCCAAGCTCTTTCTACCTCCTGTCGCCTTCAGCTCAAAAATATTTCAAGAATCCGTCCTTTCCTCAACCCTCAATCTACTAAAATGATTGTGCACGCCCTCATCATCTACCGCCTCGACTACTGCAACACCCTTTTCTCTGGCCTCCCTGCTAACACCCTCGCACCTCTCCAGTCCATCCTTAACTCTGCTGCACGACTAATTCACCTCTCTCCTCGCTACTCCTCCGCTTCTCCCCTCTGCAAATCTCTTCACTGGCTCCCATTCCCTCAGCGTATCCAGTTCAAATTACTAATACTGACCTACAAGGCCATCTATAACCTGTCTCCTCCATATATCTCTGAACTAATCTCCCGATATCTTCCCTCATGTAATCTCCGATCCTCCCAAGACATTCTTCTCTCCTCCACACTTATTCGCTCCTCACCCAACCGCCTCCAAGACTTCTCCCGAATATCCCCCATCCTCTGGAATTCTTTGCCCCAACACATCCGACTATCAAACTCATTCAGATCCTTCAGACGGAACCTGAAAACCCATCTCTTCAGGAAAGCCTACAGCCTGCAATGACCCTGCTGCCTCCTCACCACTACCGGAGTTATTGCCTCAACCAACACCGGAACTGCTGCAACCCCCCGACCTACTGTCTCCTGCCTCACAATCCTGTAGAATGTAAGCCCGAAAGGGCAGGGTCCTCTCCCCTCTGTATCAGTCTGTCATTGTTAGTTTGTTTACTGTAAGTGATACCTGTAATTTGTATGTAACCCCTTCTCATGTACAGCACCATGGAATCAATGGTGCTATAGAAATAAATATTAATAAAATAATAATTTGCAGGGAGGATTTCAAGAGCAGGAGGAGCAGTCATAGGTCACAGACTCAAATGATCTACCTAGAGCATAGTTAGAACCAGGAATTAACCCCATCGCTCCATCAATAACAGAGCCAGGAATTAAACAGGATCACCATGCTGCCACCTCGCATTGCCGTCAGCAAAGGCCACCCAGTGACTGAAGGGGAAACGGAGTGGACAGGCATTGGCCTGGATGTGACACTGATTAGAATGATGTACATTTTTGTAGGAAACATTTTGGTAACATTTAGATTTTAGTCATTGAAATCTCTGATGTTTGTGTGCATGAGTCCACACAATCACTGAATAGGACAACCCACTGTACTGAAACATACCAACACCAGGGATTTCAATGAATAAAATACAAATTTTACAAAATCTTTTCCAGCAAACAAATATATAATTCATCTCAACTTTTTCTATATACCAAACTGTCTACTGATAGAACTGTATATATAATGTGACCATTTCCTTTTAAATGCTAAGGTTCTATCACAAGCATTTGAAAATGTCACTTTATATACCATATTTGGAATCAACTGGCTCAATATATTGCAACTAGAACATCTGCCATGTGAATAACACTAAATCAGAATACCTCCTCCTTAATCAAATATAAACTCTGACATCCTCATATTGCATTCACTCTGTAATACGGCAACGTGACTGGCATAGAAACACATCATTTGTTTAAAGCTCTCATTAGGTACTGGACTTTCCACTGCTTAATTAGCAGTGTGCTAAGTGTTTAAACTGTTATTAAATCTACTCTTTAACCTCAAAGCTGTCAGATCTCATAACAAATAATGAATCCTGGCAGTTCTGCAATAAAAGCCTGGCTTGTCAGGTGTGATAAGAACACAGACAGATGGAACAAAATTGTTGAAGTTGAAATATCTAAGCAATTAAAATGCCAATCTAGACATGTGGCTCTTTGTTGAGAGTACTGCAGACTTTTTTACAATTTTTTTTTACCCGATTTCAATCAGATGCCTACATGACAAACTAAACATTATAAATGCAAAGACATACATTTGGATCGATGGAGGGCAAGTTTACAAGGACAAATTGTAAAGTGCAACTACTTTTATACCTATAAAATGAATTTCCAGTTTATCGATCCATATTAAAAATACTTCCTTTTGTCTTGATGCAAAATATAATACATTTTACGCAAAAGTAATTATAAAAAAATAATCATTTTTATACTATTCTATAAAATATATTATACTATACTATTCTATTTATTTCACTGAAATGAGATATGCATCAAAAATGGAGAATTTGTAAATCAGATATGATCTAGAATAAGTAACTGATTGTTTATTTGGCAATCAAGGATATGAGAGATCAGAATATTCCTCCTCATTCACAGCATGTACGGTTACAATGTTGGCTTGCTTATATGTACAAATAGAAAATCAATGAAAACTGGAGAGTATAGATCATTCAAGGAAGAGGAAGTGACTTCCTCCCCCTGCTTCTTGGTTTTCAATAGAAATCAATATAGCTGGCAACCGAGAGCACTGAAAGCAAGACTTTGAACTTCTTTCGTATGCAGATATAATAATTATATTGGACAGAGGTATAGTAAATTATTACAAATACAACAAACATCAGCAAATTTTATGAAGTAAAAAATATTTAAGAATTAGTTTGGATATCTTTACCATTACTGACACCTTTGAGTATAAATATACTGCTCAAAAAAATAAAGGGAACACTTTCATTTGCAACAGGCTGTTTGTGTTCCCTTTATTTCTTTGGGCAGTATATATAAGACATGCACTCTGGTATACAGTTGACATAGCATGCAACATAGTAACTAGCTACCTGTTTAAAGGGAACCTGTCAGCAAGGTTGTGCATAGTAACCTACACACAGTGTCAGGTCAGCACTATTATACTGAATAAAATGATACCTTTGTTGATGAAATCCATCTTGCGCTTTTTTAATCCTTATTTTTAGTTTTCAGTTAATGATATGCTCGTGTCCTAAGGCGGGATTCATGTATGTGGTGCTCTGATTACCGTATATACTCGAGTATAAGCAGACCCGAGTATAAGCCGACCCCCCAATTTTGCCACAAAAAACTGGGAAAACTTATTGACTCGCGTATAAACCTAGGGTGGAAAATGAGGCAGCTACTGGTAAATTTCAAAATTAAAAATAGATACCAATAAAAGTAAAATTAAAGTAGGTTAAATGTTTTTGAATAGCCATATTAAATCAGGAGCCCCATATGCTGCCCCATATATTATGCCCCATATGCTGCCCCATATATTATGCCCCATATGCTGCCCATGTATTATGCCCCATATGCTGCCCCATGTAGTATGCCTCTTATTCTGCCCAATGTATTATGCCCCATATGCTGCCCCATATGCTGCCCATGTATTGTGCCCATATGCTGCCCATGTATTGTGCCCCATATGCTGCCCCATGTATTATGTCCCATATGCTGCCCATGTATTGTGCCCCATATATTATGCCCCATATTCTGCCCCATGTATTATGCCCCATATGCTGCCCATGTATTGTGCCCCATGTATTATGCCCCATATGCTGCCCATGTATTGTGCTCCATATTCTGCCCCATATGCTGCCCATGTATTGTGCCCCATATGCTGCCCATGTATTGTGCCTTGTATGCTGCCCCATGTATTATGCCCCATATTCTGCCCCATGTATTATGCCCCATATGCTGCCCATGTATTGTGCCCCATATGCTGCCCCATGTATTATGCCCCCATATGATGCTCCATAGATTGTGCCCCATATGCTGCCCATGTATTATGCCCCCATATGATGCTCCATAGATTATGCCCATATGCTGCCCAGGTATTATGCCCAATATTCTGTCCCATGTATTGTGCCCCATATGCTCCACAGATTATGCCCCATATGCTCCACAGATTATGCCCCATATGTTCCACAGATTATGCCCCATATGTTCCACAGATTATGCTCCATAGATTATGCCCCATATGTTCCACAGATTATGCCCCATATGCTCCACAGATTATGCCCCATAGATTATGCCCCATAGTATAGGTCCCTTATGCTGCCGCTGCAACTAGAATACAAAATGACATAATCACCTCTCGTTGCTGGGGGCCAGGTAACGGTGTCATGAGCAGGCGGGGACACCAGCGCGCTATGGGGGACAGGTGCCGGTGTCACCGCTGACTCAGGGCTCGGCACCTGCAATATTTACCTGTCCCGGTCAACCGCTGAGCGCCACTGTCTTCCGGGTCCTCCAACAGTGAATGCTCAGGCAGATGACGTGGTCAGTGCGCGCCTCGCCCTCTGACCTGAACATTCACAGCTAGAGGCACAAGGACACAGCGGTGAGCAGCGATGGAACGGGGACAGGTGAATATGGAATAACAATGCAAAAAATGGGCGCACTGCAAAATAAGACAATCAATATCAGGGGGTGCAAACAGTGGTCAATGATAATAGAAGGCTAGGGCAGAAAAGAAGACCACCAAAAATTGTTGCACACCACAATATATAATAATAATGGAAATGACTTTATTAGGCAAAAAACAGTAAAAAAAACTCTAAAAACAGTGAGAAGCCACCCGCATAATTCCTGCTAAGCCAATATCAATAATGAAACAAAGCATGTAATGTATGCCATCATATAATGAACAATGGTACATAATATATAATTAACAAGATGACCACAAAAGAACCCCCATATATGTGATTATATGTAAACATGACCACAAATGGACAAGCAGCTGTATGAATATGGACAATATCGTTCTGTAAAACAGAATACCACCCATAAAGAGAGGCAATACATATGTCCAAGAATAAACAGCGAAAATGCTAAGGTATAATACCAGTCAGGGAGATCACATGCAGTATGCCCCGATGCAAGTCCTAAGAAATGAGAAGCAGTGAGCGATGTCAGAATATGCTCACAAATCTGCTATGAGGAGTGAGGGAGGCAATGTGGCAAGGAAAGCAGGAGGCAGAGGCGGGGGCTGCCCTACCGCTGAGCGCCGATGTCTTCCGGGTCCTCCAACAGTGAATGCTCAGGCAGACGACGTGGTCAGTGCGCGCCGCGCCCTCTGACCTGAACATTCACAGCTAGAGGACACGAGGACACAGCGGTGAGCAGCGGTGGAACGGGGACAGGTGAATATGGAATATACTCACCCCATCCTGGAGCGTCTCTGCAGCCCCTGCTCTTCTCCCACGGTCTCCGGCGCTATTCCTAACTTCAGCGGTCACGTGGTACCGTCATTAAAGTCATGAATATGTGCATATTCATGACTTTAATGAGCGGTACTACTGATGGCTGAACACAGGCGCCGGAGACTGTGGGAGAAGAGCAGGAGCTGCAGAGACCGCGCCAGGAGGGGATGAGTATATAGGACAACTGCGCTCCCCCTCCCCGCCGACCCCCTGGTATATGACTCGAGTATAAGCCGAGAGGGGGACTTTCAGCCCTAAAAATGGGCTGAAAATCTCAGGCTTATACTCGAGTATATACGGTATATATTCAAAATGCAGACTGCTGACAAGTCACTACTCCCTCAGTGACCCACCCCCTAATTTGCATAACAAATATACTAATGTGTATATTTGAAAAAAATCTCACTTCATCAAAAGTGATCATGGATCACAGATGGGTTGGCATAACAACCAGAGAACTCCTGGAGACCACTATGGTTGTCAGTGCCAGATTGCTACACCCCTGGCAAAAATTATGGAATCACCGGCCTTGGAGGATGTTCATTCACTTGTTTTATTTTGTTGAAATAAAACAGATCACAGACATAGCACAAAACTGAAGTCATTTCAAATGGCAACTTTCTGGCTGTAAGAAACACTAAAGAAATCAAGAACAAATAATGTGGTAGTCAGTAATTGTTATTTTTTTTAACAAAGCATTGGGAAAAATTATGGAATCACTCAATTCTGAGGGAAAAAATTATGGAATCACACTGTAAATTTGAATTCCTAAAACTAACACCTGCATCAAATTCGATCTGCTCGTTATTAAAAAAAAAGAGTGATCACACCTTGGAGAGCTGTTGCACCAAGTGGACTGACATAAATCATGGTTCCAACACGAGAGATGTCAATTGAAACAAAGGAGAGGATTATCAAACTCTTAAAAGAGGGTAAATCATCACACAATGTTGCTAAAGATGTTGGTTGTTCACAGTCAGCTGTGTCTAAAATCTGGACCAAATACGAACAAAAGGGGAAGGTTGTTAAAGGCAAACATACTGGTAGAGCAAGGAAGACATCAAAGCGTCAAGACAGGAAACTTAAAGCAATATGTCTCCAAAACAAGAAATGCACAACAAAACAAATGAGGAATGAATGGGTGGAAACTGGAGTCAACGTCTGTGACCCAACTGTAAGAAACTGCCTAAAGAAATTGAATTTACATACAGAAAAGCTAAATAAAAGCCATCATTAACACCTAAACAGGAAAAAACAAGGTTACAATGGGCTAAGGAAAAGCAATCGTGGACTGTGGATGACTGGATGAAAGTCATATTCAGTGATGAATTGCGAATCTGCATTGGGCAAGGTCATGATGCTGGAACTTTTGTTTTGTGCCATTCCAATGAGATTTATAAAGATGACTGCCTGAAGAGAACATGCAAATTTCCACAATCATTGATGATATGGGGCTGCATGTTAGGTAAAGGCACTGGGGAGATGGCTGTCATTACATCTTCAATAAATGCACAAGTTTATGTTGATATTTTGGACACTTTTCGTATCCCAGCAATTGAAAGAATGTTTGGGGATGATTAAATCATTTTTCAAGATGATAATGCATTCTGCCATAGAGTAAAAACTGTGAAAACATTCCTTGAAAAAAGACACATAAGGTCAATGTCATGGCCTGCAAATAGTCCGGATCTCAATCCAATTGAAAATCTTTGGTGGAAGTTGAAGAAAATGGTCCATAACAAGGCTCCAACGTGCAAAGCTGATCTGGTAACAGCAATCAGAAAAAGTTGGAGCCAGATTGAGGAAGAGTACTGTGTGACACTCATTAAGTCCATGCCTCAGAGACAGCAAGCTGTTGTAAAAGCCAGAGGTGGTGCAACAAAATACTAGTGATGTGTTGGAGTATTTTTTTCTTTGTTTGTTTTTCATGATTCCATAATTTTTCCCTCAGAATTGAGTGATTCCATAATTTTTCCCCTGTTTGGTTAAAAAAAATAGCTGTTACTGACTACCACATTATTTGTTCCTGATTTCTTTTAGTGTTTCTTAAAGCCAGAAAGTTGCCATTTGAAAGGACTTCAGTTTTGTGATATGTCTGTGATGTTTTATTTCAACAAAATAAAACAACTGAATGAACATCCTTCAAGGCCGGTGATTCCATAATTTTTGCCAGGGGTTGTAGGAGCGCCGTGGTCGGCACTCATGGCATACAGGTGATCTGTTCATCGCCTGATTGGGTTATGGAAACTTCCAGTCTCCCATGGAGACTACTGGAGCATGCCAAAATTAAAAAAAAAAATGTTTTTTAAAAATATAATAACATTTAAAAAAATGAAAGTTCAAATCACCCCCCTTTCACCCCATTCAAAACCAAACAATAAAAAAAATCAAACTTACACATGTTTGGTATTGCCACGTTCAGAATCACCCGATCTATCAATAAAAACAAAAGGATTAACCTGATCGCTAAACGGCGTAGCGAGAGAAAAAGTAAAGTCTCCAGAACTACATTATTTTGGTCGCTGTGTCATTGCATTCAAATGCAATAATGGGCGATCAAAAGATGTTATCTGCACCAAAATGGTATAATTAAAAACGTCATCTCGTCACTCAAAAAGTAAGCTTTCACCCAACTTGAGATCATGAAAATGGAGACGCTACCGGTATCAGAAAATGTCACTTTTTTTTTTCTTTTTTTTAACAAAATTTGGATTTTTTTTCACCACTTAGATAAAAAAGAACTTAGACATGTTTGGTGTCTATGAAGTCATAATAACCTGGAAAATCATAATGGAAGGTCAGTTTTAGCATTTAGTGGACCTAGTAAAAAAGCAAAACAAAAAACAAGTGTGGAATTGAACTTTTTTTGCAATTTCACTGCACTTGGATTTTTTTCCCATTTTTGAGTACATGAAAAAGCAATGATGTCATTCAAAAGTAAAACTCATCCCGCAAAAAACAAGCTCTCATATGGCCATTTTGACCAAAAAATAAAAAGTTATGGCTCTGGGAAAAAGGGGAGAAAAAAAGAAAATGCATAACCAAAAATACCTCTGGTTGTTAAGGGGTTAAGTGATATTAAGACTATAGACTTGTGAGATATGGTAGGTTTGGTTGGGCTGTTCTGTTTCATGGGAGAAAGATGACAAGTTCAGTTCTGTCCACTTGGGGTTTTGGAAAGTTGGAAGGCATGACATTGCATGTGGGTTGGTGGGGTTTGGTTGTCAGGGTGGTCTTTTGATCTGAGTCTGGCTCTAAACTGTGAACCTCTACTATGATCACAAACCAAAAATATAAATAATGTAATGATATGGGCAAGTCAATTGACCTGTTTGTCTTTTTTATAGAATAAAATAACAAAAATATCTAGACATCTTAATATTTATATTTGCATGATCTAACAGACTAAATTAATATACATTTGTGGAATAATCAATTTAATATTGTTTTGTGATTTTATGTATCTTCCATTTCTTTTTGATTGAAATATACAGAGTATAATTTAAAATAAAGACAAAAAAAGGTTATAGGAAGAACAACCTACTGACATGTCCACAAAACTTTAGAAATCAGAAACCACATCACCGTACGTGGTGTATTGTTATAACAACATTTCCATGCCGGTGATATTTTTTTTCATGACACAAATTTGACATACGTGAAGGCTAATAGGGTAAAATGTTTTTCAGAAAGTACTGCAAATCTATTTGTCATTTTCAAATAAGAGAGAACATTTTGTACTTTTGCAGAGTAGAAAAAACTTGGCATCAATATAATAACGAAGGTCACACTTTTGTTCTGATACAACCTTGGAGGAGCGACGTCTATATTGTGTTTAAATGTCACTATCATACCAGGCTAAACTATCAGGGCTTGTTTGTCTACTGTGTATGTATATCATTGTAATCATTGGCTCTTTAAAATATTTAAAATCGGTTTGCTAAAAAAAGTTGATTTTTAATATTGCATTTTTTTCTCATATTCTTCTGTGTTGAGAAAACTGCATCGTGTTTTTGTACTTTTCCTAATTATATTATAATGAGCTCATAAAAAATGAGTATAACTTCTTTTAATGTATTTATTTTTTATAGATTTAATTTATATGTCAGTTCATCATTACTGCAGAGAAGTAATTATAAAAGACATTTTACATCATTGTTTTATTTTAAACTGTGTGTCAGTAGAAATGGGCAGAATGGCAGAGCAAAACTTTATTTTACTTCACAGCATTTGTGGACATGTGGGCTTTTGAAGTTTAAATGAAAAGTTCACATACAACCAAGGGGATGCTAACAGATTCTTCTTTGGGGGCATTTATTTCTTCCCCTATATGATGCTGACAAATGATAAGATGGGAGCACAATAGAGACATAAAGTCTCATCAGATGATGCTTAAAAACCTGTTTTAACATTCACTGTAGGAAAGGGAAATTTTGTTTTAAGAAATTTGTAGAGGATATGATTTTGTTGTACTTGCTAATATATAAGTACTAGTGATGAACCCGTTCTATGCCCAAATGGCAAGCATTTTTATTGGTATATGGTCTCCCATCCTGGTATGCATAGTCCCCTCACCCCACCCAATCCTGGCATGCATGGCACCCAATACCTCATCCTGGTATGCATGGTCCCCTCACCCCCAATCCTGGTATGCAAGATATCCCCTCATCCCTATCCTGGTATGCATGGTCCCCTTGCCCCCAATCCTGGAATGCATGGTCCCCTCACCACCCAATCCCGGTATGCATGGTGCCCTCACCCCCCAATCCTGGTATGCATGGTCCCTCAACACCAGGGGTGGGATTCAGCCGGTTCTCCCCGGTTCGATGGAACCGCTTGTTAAAAAGCTTCCGGTTCCCGAACCGGGGAGATTCACAGCTGCGATCCGGTACTATGTTGCACTCGGGAGTCGGGCTCTGCAGCCTTCCTAGCCTGCACAGTGCGCCCAGGCAGCCGGAATCCGGATACCGCGCACTGATACAGGCGCACACAGCACACCCCGCCGGGCCCTGGCTCCCGTGCACTGATACTTGAGGCAATTGGGTACGTACTCCATCCACTCACAAGAGCCGCACCAGGCAACTAGGCAGAGCTGCAAGCGCCCCGCTCATTAGAGGGTGAGTCCCCGTGTAATTGGTCCGAGCGGTCCGTGATCTGCTGCTCTCCCCGGTGCTGGTTACCAGGCAGCGGCTGCAGTCGCCGGTGTGCAGTCACTCATGACACAATCTCAGGGTGCCTGCTAATGTCTTCCTGTTCCACAGGCTCCCAGAGCGGTTCTGTGGGCACAAGGCACGCGTGTTACCTCCCGCTATGGCGCCCTCCTAACAGAGCTGGCTATAGGCATTGTGTGCCCTGTCCTGGTCACCTTGTGGTAGGGGCAGCATGGTCGCCATTGCCCACCTCACTGTTTGTTTTTTCTGACCGATTCTCCAATAAGCACGGACACAATATTCCTCACTGACACATTAGGAAACCATAAGGGCTCGGTGTGAGTCTGTGTAGTGCCTGCAGCCCCTAAATCCTATATGAGGCCGTGAGCAGCGTACGTACCCAATTGCCGCAGGTATCAGTGCGCGGTGGCCAGGGCCCGGCGGGGTGTGCTGTTTGCGCCTGTATCAGTGCGCGGTATCCGGATTCCGGCTGCCTGGGCGCACTGTGCAGGCTAGGAAGGCTGCAGAGCCCGACTCCCGAGTGCAACATAGTACCGGATCGCAGCTGTGAATCTCCCCGGTTCGGGGAACCGGCAGATTTTTTTAACAAGCGGTTCCATCGAACCGGGGAGAACCGGCTGAATCCCACCCTAGCGTACTCCATCACAGACAGTCACGAGGCAGGCACAGGCGCTCAACTACTACGCGCACGCTGCCTGCAGCCTACCAATGTGACTCTGAGCTGAGTTGCACAGCGCGCCGCTGTGGAACTTGGCGTCGGTAAGGTAAGTAGTAGTGGGAAGTGCACCCCTAGCCCCATATATCACAGCAGCCCTCTGCACCGCCAGTTCTATGGGTCAGCATGCTATATCCTGCTGCTATGCCCAATGGTGCTGAGCCCTGAGGGCCTGTTAGCAGTGGCCCTGTGTTATGTGCCCACAGCCACCAGACCAGGCCATATTCCCTCTTCTGGGCCTATGTTTACATTAGTGGAGGAGCCGATGTAAATTCTGTGCCAAAAAGATCAGAAATTCACCCTGAAATGTTCCTGCTTTCCAGGCATTAGTCACAGAGCTACCACTTATATTATCGGCAAAGTATGTGACCCCCAGGTGACAGAAGAGCCCACGTCTGCTGCCAATATCTGGCCTGGCCCGGGAAGTCGATATTAGGAGACAAATGACTGACATTAGTCTCACAAAGTGTTAAATCTGCCCTATGGTGCTCGGTGAATAAGCCGGGGCCGCTCGGTAAATAAGCCAGGGGCTGCACGGCACATGACGTCATGGCATGGCCTCAGATGATTGACCGTGTGGTGACGCTCGGCTCGGGCACACGACACGACATAACTATTACAAAGCCAAGCTTGGAGTTTTGGTTGCAAGTCGCGAGCTACCTTGAAATCATAGACGGCAATATAATGTTCTTGTGACGGTGACGTGCTGCAGATTTGCTTTTCATTTTTTTTTGCGCCCTACTTGTATATGTTTGAGGAAAAGGTGTGTGTAAATGGGTGTGGCTTTAAAATGGGTGTGGTTTAAAATGGGTGTGACTGAAAAATGGGTGTGGTTTTCAGACGCACAAACACAGAACCTGTTGTTAAAAATTTGAATCCCACCCCTGCTCACCACCCATTCCTGGTATGCATGGTGCCCTCACCCCCCAATCCCGGTATGCATGGTGCCCTCACCCACAAATCCTGGTATGCATGGTGTCCTCACCCTCCAATCCTGATATGCATGGTCCCCTCACCTCCAATCCTGGTATACATGTTCCAACCTCATCCCTACCGTAGGATTTTATGGGACCCCCTCACCCCAATTCTGGTATGCATGGTTCCTTCATCCCCAATACTGGTATGCATGATCCCCTCAACCCCAATCCTGATATGCATGGACCCCTCACCCCCCAATCCTGATATGCATGGTCCTCTCACCCTCAATCCTGATATGCATGGTCCTCTCACCCCCAAATCCTGGTATGCATGGTGTCCTCACCCCCCAATCCTGGTATACATGTTCCACCCTCATCCCTATAGTAGAATGTATGGGACCCCCTCACCTCCCAATTCTGGTATTAAGGTTCCTTCATCCCCAATCCTGGTATGCATGGTCCCCTCACCCCCCTATCCTGATATGCATGGTCACCTCACCCCCCAATCCTGATATGCATGGTCCCTTTCACCCCTATCCTGATATGCATGGTCCCCTCACCCCCAATCCTGATATGCATGGTCCCCTCACCCCCAATCCTGATATGCATGGTCCCCTCACCCCCAATCCTGATATGCATGGTCCCCTCACCCCCCAATCCTGATATGCATGGTCCTCTCACCCCCAATCCTGATATGCATGGTCCCTTACCCCCAATCCTGATATGCATGGTCCCCTCACCCCCCAATCCTGATAGCATGGTCCCTCACCCCCAATCCTGATATGCATGGCCTCTCACCCATCCTGATATGCATGGCCCTCTCACCCCCAATCCTGATATGCATGGTCCCTCACCCCCTATCCTGGTATGCATGGTCCTCTCACCCCCCAATCCGGGTATGCATGGTGCCTACCATCTCACCCCCTCAGTCCTTGATATGCATGGCCCCCTCAGTCCCCTATCCTGATATGCATGGCCAGTCCACCTGAATGCATCCCCATCCATTCTGGATATGCATGGTCTTCTCACCCCCATCATGGTATGCATGGTCCCTCACCCCAATCTCTGATATGCATGGCCCCCTCAGTCCCTATCCTGTATGCATGGTCCCTCACCCCCAATCCTGTATGCATGGTTCACCTCACCCCCAATCCGGATGTATGCGTGCCCTCACCCCCCAATCCTGGATATGCATGGTCCCCTCACCCCCAATCCTGGTATACATGTTCCACCCTCATCCCTATGTAGGAATGTAGGACCCCCTCACCCCCCAATTCTGGTATGCATGGTTCCTTCATCCCCAATACTGGTATGCATGGTCCCCTCACCCCCCAATCCTGATATGCATGGTCCCCTCACCCCCCAATCCTGATATGCATGGTCCTCTCACCCCCCAATCCTGATATGCATGGTCTTATCCCCCCAATCCTGATATGCATTGTCCTCTCACCCCCAATCCTGATATGCATGGTCTCCTCTCACCCCCCATCCTGTATACATGTTCCACCCTCATCCCTATCGATAGTGATGGGACCCCTCACCCCCAATTCTGGTATGCATGGTTCCTTCACCCCAATACTGTATGCATGGTCCCCTCACCCCAATCCTGATATGCATGGCCCTCACCCCCCAATCCTGATATGCATGGTCCTCTCACCCCAATCCTGATATGCATGGTCCTCTCACCCCCAAATCCTGGTATGCATGGTGTCCTCACCCCCAATCCTGGTATCATGTTCCACCCTCTCCCTATGTAGAATGTATGGACCCCCTCCCTCCCATTCTGGTATGCTAAGGTTCCTTCATCCCCAATCCTGGTATGCATGGTCCCCTCACCCCCCTATCCTGATATGCATGGTCACCTCACCCCCAATCCTGATATGCATGGTCCCCTTTCCCCCTATCCTGATATGCATGGTCCCCTCACCCCCAATCCTGATATGCATGGTCCCCTCACCCCCAATCCTGATATGCATGGTCCCTCACCCCCAATCCTGATATGCATGGTCCCTCACCCCCAATCCTGATATGCATGGTCCTCTCACCCCCAATCCTGATATGCATGGTCACCTCACCCCCAATCCTGATATGCATGGCCTCTCACCCCCCAATCCTGATATGCATGGTCCCTTCACCCCCTATCCTGATATGCATGGTCCTCTCACCCCAATCCTGATATGCATGGCCCTCTCACCCCCAATCCTGATATGCATGGTCCCTTCACCCCCCTATCCTGATATGCATGGTCCTCTCACCCCCCCATCTGGTATGCATGGTGCCCTCCCCCCCAATCCTGATATGCATGGCCCCCTCAGTCCCCTATCCTGATATGCATGGCCCCTCAGTCCCCTATCCTGATATGCATGGCCCCTCAGTCCCCTATCCTGATATGCAAATATCCCCTCATCCCTATCCTGGTATGCATGGTCCCCTTACCCCCTATCATGGTATGCATGGTCCCCTCCCCCCAATCCTGGAATGCATGGTGCTCCCTCACCACCCATCCCGGTATGCATGGTGCCCTCACCCCCCAATCCTGGTATGCATGGTTCCTCACCACCCAATCCTGGTATGTATGGTGCCCTCACCCCCCAATCCTGGTATGCATGGTCCCCTCATCCCCCAATCCTGGTATACATGTTCCACCCTCATCCCTATCGTAGGATGTATGGCACCCCCTCACCCCCCAATTCTGGTATGCATGGTTCCTTCATCCCCAATTCTGGTATGCATGGTCCCCTCACCCCCCAATCCTGATATGCATGGTCCCCTCACCCCCAATCCTGATATGCATGGTCCTTTCACCCCCCAATCCTGATATGCATGGTCACCTTACCCCCCAATCCTGATATGCATGGTCACCTCACCCCCAATCCTGATATGCATGGCCCTCTCACTCCCCTATCCTGATATGCATGGTCCCTTCACCCCCTATCCTGATATGCATGGTCCTCACCCCCCAATCCTGGTATGCATGGTGCCCTCACCCCCCAATCCTGATATGCATGGCCCCCTCAGTCCCCTATCCTGATATGCATGGCCCCCTTAGTCCCCTATCCTGATATGCATGGCCCCCTAAGTCCCCTATCCTGATATGCATGGCCCCTTCAGTCCCCTATCCTGATATGCATGGCCCCCTCAGTCCCCTATTCTTATTTGCATGGCCCCCTCAGTCCCCTATCCTGATATGCATGGCCCCCTCAGTCCCCTATCCTTATATGCATGGCCCCCGCAGTCCCCTATCCTGATATGCATGGCCCCCGCAGTCTCCTATCCTGATATGCATGGCCCTCTCACCCCGTATGCTGATATGTATGGTCTCGTTCATCCCTATGAAACTGCACACAAACAAAAAATAACCAAAACATTTATACTCACCTTTCTTCCCTGTGCTCCAGCGCTGTCCCATTCTGCCAGAGGCTGGGGGAGGAGTGTGCCGCTGGAGAACCCGCATTACAGCGCCATTTTCTTGAAGACACTGCAATGTGTGTTCCACAAAATGGCGCCAGAAAGCGCAGACTGGGCATGCGCCGATGACGGCGAAATCGGCGCCTGCGCAGTCCTCGCTTTCCGGCGCCATTTTCTTGAAGACACACTGCAGTGTGTCTTCCACAGTATGGCAACGGAAAGCGAGCGCGAACTGGGAATGCGCCGATTCCGGCGCCACAACCCGCCCTCTCCAGTTCTGACATCCCAGCAAGGTTGTGGCGAAGATCGCGGTATGCGTTCAGTGCTTACGCATACCGCGATCTCCTGGGTCACCCTCCTCATCGCAGGGAGCGTTACTCTGTCCAGACTGCGCAGGCGCGTCGCGCTTGCGCAGTCTGTAAAGGCTTCAGACAGAGTGACTCTCCCAGCGTTATATTATAGATTATATGTTCTCCTGCTGCATTTGTTAGTAAAGCCTTTCTTCCAAACGTCACAGTTTTCTTGTCCACCTAAGAGCTGCCGGCGGAGGACCATGAGACTAGACCAGCCCATAAGCCTGCCTCAATTGAAAAATAGCATTCTCATGTGTGGTGTATTCAGTTGGGAGAGGCAGATACACAAATCTGATGACATGTTTCATCATTGAAGGAAATATGCCGCAAGGTTTTTGCTATCTCATCTCAGAGCATAAATAAAAAATTTCCAAAAAATTTGACATGTGTGTTAAACAATGGAAACAACAAGCAACTCAAAGTTACAAACTTTACTAATGAATCATAAGAAATAGTAAACATGACAAAATGGGAGTGTGGAACACAGAGACCCCACCAAGCCAGTGGATAGATGAATAATAAATTAATAATTAAACACAAACCCATACACAGAGATATAAGTTATGAGTAGATATTGGAGAGTAAAGGCACTGTCACACTTAGCGATCGCACTAGCGATCATGACAATGACACGACCTGGCGAGATCGTTGGTGTGATCGCTATGTGGTCGCTAGTTAGCTTCCAAGCACAAAGATCTCATCATAGATCAGCAATCTGTATAACGACCTCTGCGGTCTCTGGGAAAACCTAGTCCCGCCTGCGACGCTGGTGAAGTCGTTCATAAAGGGTGTCACACTCAGCGATTCAGGCTCACCAGCGGGACACCAACGACCAAAAAAAGGCACAGAACGTTCATAAGCGATCAGCGACATCTCAGCAGGGGCCACATCGCTGCCAGATGTCACACACAGCGATGTCGCTAATGAGGTCGCTGCTTCATCATAAAATCGCTGACGCTTTAGCGATCTCGTTAGCGATCTCACTTAGTGTGACAGTACCTTAAGTACACAATTTCATCCAGAACATTGTCCAATATAATGCCAAAGATTTAGCAGAGTGAAAAGCATATGGGCACACCGGTGCAGATCAATAATGTTCCATTGTAATAAAAATAGCAAAGTGCAATAAATTATAATGAATGAAAAAAGACCTAAACAATCACGGGGGGTGAAGGATGAAATTATCTTCTCATCTTAGGGTGACATGATATAGAGGCCTGGATCCTGATTCCAGCAATGTATCACTTACATTATTGGGTGCAGCAGTTGTTATACATTAATCAGAGTTTTCTCTGTTGTGGATGTACAGTAGCTGCGTTTAGAAAGCTATGCCCCCTACATCAGTAATTAGCACCTTTCAATGTAAATTGTATATTGACAGTAAGCTACAGTGATGGGTGAATAGTTGGACCAGGAGGCATGAGAGCAGCTAGTCCAGCAGTGATAATCTTCTGCTGATAAAACACTGATAGTATTGAAACTACCGCACACAGACTAGTAATTGACACATCAGTGAAATCCGTGTCTCTGCCTACATTATGCTGATTTCAGATAATTCCCTTTGACAGCAATTTTTTGAAAGGAGAGCAGTTCAATATGTATGGAAGTGCAGAAGGAGAACTTGTAATACTTATATACTGCATTAGTAAGTGTCACAAATCATGTACCCCACACATGTTGAGATAAAGTAGTCAATCTCTTAAAAAAATGTTTTAACACTAGGACTACTGGACTCGTGACCCGCCTAGAAACTACTGAAAGGAGTCATTTTTACTCCTTGCTTGTTTTCGTTTATTTTTAGAGTTTCATTTGTGGTTATTTATTAATAATTATATTTTTGTAATGTATTATTATTGTGAGATCCAACAGTAATGCTTTTGATTGTTTTTTTTCTGCTTTTCTTATTTTTCTACAGAAAATAACAATAATTATAATAGACGTTTTTCAAACATTTTTTTTTATTCAAGTGCACACATATAAACAACAACTGAAGAACAAAAAGCAGAGAAAATGTAGGTGGAGGAGCATAAAAATGAAAATATGGCGCAGAATTCACCTTTCTAAACATTTGGTGTTTCGCATTTTAGGCATTGCCTTTGATTTATGGCAGTACATTGCCCACACAAAGACTTACCACAAGTCTTACAATTGCCGACAGATCTATTTTTCTTGCACTTTTCTTTGATCTGGCAAAATTTTGTTTGAACCATCACTTCTGAGCATGTAGAAACTTGGGACGTGGAACCCTTTTCCCTATCTGTGACATAAGGACCACTCAACTCTCTCACAAGCGTTTGCAAAAATGCCTTGCGTGACATTTTTTGGTGGGTTATCTCATTGAATATTATCCATGCATTTATACCCGCAAAGTCTAAGGCATTTTCAAATGCATGAACAGGCCATCTCCTTGTGCATGTTCGTGTGGTATATTTTCGTGCCATCTGATCCACTACATCTACTCCATACTTTGTTTCATTGTAAAACTTTACCGTTTCTGGAGTTTTTTTAGCGGAATCAGACGCAACAACAACATCTGGATGGACGGAACTCAAAATGACAACATTTTTGTTGGGCTTTCCTTGATATACTGTAAGTGTAAAATTGTCTTCATTTCTAAACACTTTAGTGTTGTACAATTCCTCTTTCATGGATTTTATTTCTTTAGGCACTTCTCGCCTTATCTTGTTCAGTGTTCCCACGATGGTTGTTCCTTTGCTTTTTAGCTGTTTAGCTAATTTTACTGAAGTAAAATAATTATCGGTTGTAACATTGCGACCTTTTTTCAAAAACGGGTCCAATAACTTCATTACCACATGGTCAGCTAAACGGTCCTCAGCACGGCGTGTGTCATCTTTGCCTAGATAAGGGAAGCCATTTGCCAGATATTTGCTCTCCTTATCAACAGGTAGCCAATATTTGTGGCCATATTTATCTGGTTTGGAAGGCATGTACTGCGTGAATGGACATCTAGTTTTGCTTGGGAAAAGTTGCTCATCCACCGTTATATATGGGCCAGGTTTGTAACACGCAATACAATTTTCAATAAACCTGTCCCACACAGTAGAAAATAGAGCAAACTTGTCCGTTTGCAGTCTCTCCGATCGAGTAGATTTCTCATCAAATCTGAGAAACCTCATAATTTCAACAAAGCGGTCCCTAGACATTGTCGCTTTGCAAAACGGTAAAACACAAGGAAAATGTGAAAAGTTGACATGTAAATTGAACTACATCTATACGAACATCAGGGTAAATAAGACAGAGTGAAAAAATTATGCACAAAACTTTATAGCAACATTTAGTGACAAAAGGACCTCAAAATATAGTAGGGAGTCAAAATGACTCCCTTCAGTAGTTCTTGGTAAATTTTGAAAAAAACGCGCAAATTTTTCACCAAAATTATTTATTCTCACAAAATCTTTTTTCACATCATATTTGAGGAAAAGTCACCGAGTTTCAAGCCGGAATTCTGAAAAATGTAGTCACAGAAGAGAAATAAAAAACGAAAGGAAACAAAATGACTCCATCAGTAGTTCTAGTGAGGTTTGGGGGGGGGGGGGTGCACCATGCATCATCATATTGTCTGCTATACTCAGTGCTTCTAAAATAAATGCAGAGCTCCGAAAAACAGAATATTCTAAAATTTCCAATAAATGATTTCTTCAGAGCTTATACAGAATGAAAAAATAACAACAAATGTTTGCCATGCCATAGTGTACAGTGCCAGCAATCTGAAAGGGGTTGCGTCTAAAGTGCTGTGGAATATGTTGGCGCTATAGAAATAAAATTATTATTAATGAGAGAACTCCTATAATTGCAACTTAAAATGGACACTAAGAGGTTATCTTCAAATTTATCCTTATAATATAGTCAAATAGGCAATAAAATGTGGGCCATCCTTATTTTACATTACCATGTCTATTTCAGTCTAGATACAATCTTTACTCATAATCTATAATATTGTCAGCCTTTTTCAAGGATTATTTCACTTAAGTATTAATCTGACTACCTTTTGAAATGTGTGCATTTTTTTACCATTACATAATTTGTGCCCCTGTCTGCAAAAACCTTTCATTTAGCGACATTTGTTTTACTTACTATTGAATGATACTGTTTTTTCAAGATGAGAAAAATAGAACTTTTTTTACAAAAATAGGTTGTGCCTGAATTTTGTACTTTAATAGGACACAAAGAAGAGGCTTGCTTTATTTTTTGTTTCCTATTGCATGCTGTCTTCACAGTAAAATTGATCAAAAATAGACACAACATGAACAATGTCGACTTTTGTTAAAACAAAGTATCCATGCTCAAGTACTTTTCACATAGACTAGAACAGCAGTGCTACTGAAGTTGTGTATCACAGTTTTGCAAAGTTTTACTCCTCTCACCACCTTAAATGGAATCTGTCACCACATTTGACCCATCTAAAACCATTAATATCGGTATACAGCAGGGCCGGACTGGCCATCTAGCAATTCTGGCAAATGCTAGTAGGGCCTGTCTGGTCAGGCGCCTCCTTTTCTGCTACACTGTTTGAACCGAACAAATCAGAATCGGTGTCTTCAAGATGCCGATACTGTTAACAGTTGTGAAGGAGCACAAAGTCGCTGTATCTGTAACTTAATCCAGCAGGCCTCGGGCATCCCTTCTGTCTGTGGCCCGCTAGAGGCCAGTACCAAGCAGGTGACGTCAGCAGTGCTATGACGTCACTGCATTATGCGCCAGCATCGACTGTAAGAATGGATAAAAGAGGAGACAGGTGCTGCGCAGAATGAGGAATCTGGTTTAGGTGAGAATGGGGATTTTATTATTTTTGTGGGGCTGTGGGTGGCCATCACACTATATAGAGAGCTGTAGAGTGCTGTAAGTTGGATCTTCATAATATATAAGGGGCTGTGGATTGGCCCATCATACTATGTGAGGGTGTTTGGGGGACCATCATATCATATAGGGGGCTGTTGCAGGGACCCTCATATTATACAGGAGGCAGTGAGGTAGACTATCATACTATACAGTCTACCATCATGCAGTAGTGGAGCTATGGTGATCCACTATAGTGTGTGGGGTGGCTGTGTTGGGACCATCTTATGGTGTAGGGTGGTTTGGTGGACATCATACTGTGTAGGTTGGCTGCAGTGGACAATATACAGTGTGGAGGTCTATGGGGTATGTTATACTATGTTGGGGTTGTGGTGACCATCATGCTGTATGGGTTGGTTATGGGGGATATCACACTTTATATAGCGACCTGTGGTGGACTTCATACTGTGTGGGGGGTCTGTGGTGCCTCTCATACTGTTTATTGAAGACTATGGTATGGAAGCCTGTGGTGGCAATCTTACTTTGTGGGGTACTGTAGGGCATCATACTTTGTGCAAAGTTTGTAGGGCAATCATGCTGTATGCGGTCATCATACTTTGTGGGAGCATAATTCTATGGGGGTCAGTAAAGGGATATCGTAGTGAGTGAGACCACTTATGGGCTTCATTAGGGGCAAAATAACTGTCTAACTGATGCAATATATTTCCTTCTCTGTTTCTTAAAGAGTTGGGGGATATGCTGCTTCTTGACTGTGATGTGATAGGATTTGTCCTATGGGACCTGTTATTTCTGTGTACGCCCCCTGCTCAGAAGCATTATTCCAATACGAAGGGAATGAGTGTCTTTATTATAATAAGGCACAATGGAGGAATCATTATTATTATGGGGAAGCAAGGAGTCATTATTATTAATAATTTAAGAAAGCACAGGGGATAATTCTATTATTATAAGGAGGTACAGGGTCATTATTATAAGAGTTCAATTGTGGAGGATTATTAAAGGAGGCACAGGGGAATTATTGTAAGATAAGACAAGTAGTAGTGGTTTGTGTAGAAGTGATAGAATGTGAGGAGGGTCATGGAAAATCAGTAAGGTGAAGATCTCTGTGTGCTACATTTTCTCAGGGACGAGTTATGAATGAAAGCTATGGTCATGGCAGTCAGCACCGAATGCAAAGGAAAAGGGAAAATAAATTACAACAATATAGGGAGCGTCACTTATGAGAACCTGGACAATACATATATCGGGTCTGCAGAGCACTGTGCAGAACTGATGTCACCATTATATGCTCACTGTATGGGGGTACTATCAGTCTTAGCACAGGTGTTTTGGTTAAAGTCTGCCTTGACTATGTGACTGAGGACTTCTGAATGCTCACAGAGCTCACGTGCTATGAGGATTCTTCGATGCTGGTCCTGAGAGTTGGTGATCTTGTGAAGTGGCGTAGCTTAAACAGCATGGACCCCAATGGAAAAGCTTTAATGTAGCCCCAATTATTGCAAGTCTTTAAAAGCGTTGTTCTTTTGGTGACAAAATATGAAAAAGTTGTGCAAATTACAAACTTGGGGTAACATGATGGCACTGGAGAATCCTCACAGTGTGCGTTATGAGGTTTCAGAAGTCTGAAGTTACATAGACTTTAACCTCAACCCCT
Source organism: Oophaga sylvatica (assembly GCA_033576555.1). NCBI lineage: Eukaryota > Metazoa > Chordata > Amphibia > Anura > Dendrobatidae > Oophaga > Oophaga sylvatica. The sequence continues at coordinate 468,846,576 of JARQOD010000003.1, forward strand.
TTAACGATCAGTATGGTGGTATTATTAATTTTTTTATGCTGGTAATATTTGGTTATGGTTTGCTGTAATTTGTCTGTATTATTGCAATATTGTTATTATTTTGATATTATAATTATTTAATCTTATAAAGCGGGATTATTCGTATTATTAGAAATATTGGTCGTGTGTTAAATCTTGCTTTTCCTCCATCAAGGGTAATATTAACAGTGCTAAAGTTTGTAAAGGAGAAAAAAATGTGGCGCTAAGTGTAGTAAGATATAATTAATTGAGAAGGTGAGTATCTATAGGAAATTGTTCAAATGATGTGGTTCTGCAAACACAGGCAAAACTCCTGCTTGAAGTTTGGATGTATTTGCAAGAAACTGCTGCCAACATGGTGAGGAAGGATTGGGTCCTGAAACAGGGGTATCCCACAGCATAGAGGCCAGAAAGGAGGAACAGGGAATGGCGCTGACTTTCCCACAGAGTAAATTAGAGTGCAGAAATTTCAGGTTGCTTGTAGGCAGGGCTGGCGTCAGCACCCGGCGCACCCAGGCAAGTGCCGGGGCTATGAGCAGAGCAGCGGCCTGTGAGGAAAGGTGAGTATTTCATTTTTTATTTGTTTTTATGTTTGGTGTAATATATGGAGACCATATATGGGGCCCATCATACACTGGAGTTTCATATATAGGGCCCATCATAAACTGGAGCATCATATATAGGGCCCATCATGCACTGGCGCATCATATATGGAACATTACATGGGGCCTATCATAAACTGGAGCATCATATATGGGGCCCATTATATATGGAGCATTATATGGGGCAAATCATACACTGGAGCATCATATATGGGGCCCATTATATATGGAGCATTATATGGGACCCATAATATACTGGAGCATCGTATATAGGTCCATTATATATGAAGCATTATATGGGGCCCATCATCACTGAAGCATTATATATCGGGCACATCATATACTGGAGCATCATTTGGGGCCCATTATATATGGAGCATCATTTGGGGCCTATTATATATGGAGCATCTTACAGGGTCCATTATATATGGACACTATATGGGGCTCATTATTCTGTATGGAGCTCTATGTGGTGACATTATACTGTATGAAGCAATATATGGAGCTCATTATACTGTATGGAGCAATATATGGGGCTCATTATTCTGCTCGGAGCACTATGGGGTGCCCATAATACTGTATGGAGCAATATATGGAGCTCATTATTCTGTATGGAGCAATATGTGGTGCCCATAACACTGGATAGATGACTATACTATTTCTTTTGAGCTATTGTAGAATTTACTAAGATATCACTCATGTAATGTATGAAATAAGTGAAATGTTTGGCTTTGTACTATACCTATATTTCTCTGCCGTATCTGTGCACCATGAATTGTGGTATGTGTTAAAGGGGCCCATTGAGATTCTTTCGCCTGGGGCCCATGAAAACCTTGAGCCGACCCTGCTTGTAGGCAAAATGTTATTCAAATTGATAAAAAACAAATAAAAACTATTTACACAATGCATTTCAGCTGTTTGCAGCCTTCTTCAGGTTTTTGGCGAAAATGAGTTTGATCCTTCTTATATAGCCCTTTCCCAGTGTGAGAGAGGGAGATGATACAGAAGAGGAAGAGGAGGAGCAATTCATCCTATATTGCTCATTTATTGTTATTGGACCCATTGTATTTCATTGTTCTTTATTGTTATGGACCCGTTGAGGCGTGCATAACGCGAAACGGCCGTAGTCCTGTCTTTTTTCACTGCATGTTTTTCATGTACCTAGCCCGATGTTAACCTTGTCCAAAATTTGAATAAAGGACTTTGGTTTTTTAACGGAATTGAAGAGTGCTGCATCTATTTCCTTTGGATATCATGTATCATGTGTTTTCTTGCAAGCACTGAATCAACCGCATTGAAACCACCTATGTGACCAGAATTCAGGAGTCATCACCCCCACCAGTGAGTAGATTTTTCTTGGTTCCGTTCTTCTATATTTCTCAACACTGTAGTATTAGTAATATATCCCCATCTGGGGGTTTGGAGCGAGAACAGCATGGGCCTGTGTGATTTCAAATGTCAGGGCTGAATTTCAGTCCCAGTCAGCCTTGGCATACAGGTTATTGAATGCTGAAAAACAGTACTACCTGTGAGTCTCAAATCAGATGCCTTATTGTGGATAAATCATCTTTTATTACTTATGTAAATGAGCTCTTTCAGGCTATGGAGAAGAAGCTGCCTGGAAGATAACTCGCCTTCCGGAGAATATTTTACATGAAGGGCGAGTTAACAGTGTGATGTGTTGTGACCAATATCTGCTCTCCTGATCTCACTGCAGAGCTGTGTATGGTTATAACTGACACATCTGCAGGTAACTCTTAGCTTCAACTTCCTTCCCACAGAGAAGAATGCAATACTGTTACAATGTAGCAAATGTCAGAGAGCTGCAAAAAATGTGTTTGCAAGAAAGCAAATTTCATTTCTCCTATTCTGTGTCAGTTATTTGTCTCAAACTGGTTACTCCCCTTCATGTATAATAAGCTCTGGATGCAGAGTTATCTTCCAGGCAACATCCTCCCGTTGCTTGGAAGAGGTCATTTACATATAAGAAGAACATGGATTTCTCTTGAATAAGACATCAGATCTCAGATACCAAGTAATCATTTCATTGAGCTTCTTATATCCTGCAGGTCCATATCATATGAATGGCTTAGGAGTGTTGATCCTACTGACAGATTCCCTTGAAGACTGCATGGGATGTGATGTAAATGAAAAATGTATTTCATTACTCTCATGAATACTAACATACACTGAAAAGAGCTGAATTATGTTGTCTGTACAGTTTTGAAATTTAAAAGGAACATCCCTAAGTGAATTCATAGTTTACAGCTTCACAAGTTCAATAGAAGTTTAAAAGAGACTCACAAAATTTCCAATTTTTAAAGTTTTAATATAAAATATAATACATTTTGACATTGTTTCTTTGGATTTTCTACTTAATTATTGATATTTAAAGGGAAGCTGTCACTGGGTTTTTCTATCTCATGTGAAGCAGCATAATGTAGGAAAAAAGACCCTGATTCAGTGAAGTATCACTTAGTTTGCAAAGTGCTGCAGTTCTAATACGATCAGTGTTTAAGCTCACCCTGCTCCCACAACTATTCTAAATATACATTGTATATTTATTGTTAGCTGTTTATCAGAGGAGGGAGGCATGGTCAGGAAAGCCATCCCATGAGCTGTAGTCAGGGAAGTAATAAGCTTGAGAAAAAACCTTCATTATAAGTAAACAACAGCACATAGTCAAAAAAGTGACACATAGATGAAATCTCTGTCTCAGACCTAATCTGTTGCTGTCTTCAGATTACATAGCAAAAATATGCTGACAGATTCCCATTGAAAGTATCTTAACCCATTCCTTACATGCATGGTACTATTACTGCTCTGTGGAAACTGCGTTCCCGCAAACAGCAGTACTAGTATGGCGGCACGTTCACGTGGCCTCATGCTGAGCGCCGCGGCAATCGCATATGGGTGTCAGCTGTATGTGATAGCGGACACCCCACAGCAAAGCCACGATCAGTGCTAATGCCAATCGTGGGCATTTAACCCCTCTGCCGATGTCAGTAGTGAGAGCGGCACAGAGAAGAATCATGCAGGGAGGGAGCTCCCCGTGCGCTCCCACCGGAATAACGCAATGCGATCGCGCTGTTCCAGTTGTCTCCATGGAGACACCTGGCTCGAAGATGGCCACACGGACCTTCCGGGTCCTGCATGGCGGTGGCTTGCGAGCGCCTGCTGAGAGCAGGTGCTGGCAAGCCTCTTTCACTGCCTGTCAGATTGCTGATCTGACACTGTGCTATGCAAAGTGTCAGATCAGCGATTTGACATGATATAGTGATATGCCAACCTGGGACAATATTCTAAAGTAAAGAAAAAAATAGAATATGTAAAAGTATTTAAAAAATCCCCAAATAAAGAAAAAAAATAAATATTTTTCCAATAAATCCATTTATTTATGTAAATAAAAATACAATAAAAGTACACATATTTAGTATCGACCCGCTCTATAAAACTGTCCCACTAGTTAACCCCTTCAGTGAAAACCATAAAAAATGAAGTAAAAAGCAATGCTTTGTCATCATACTAACAAACAAAAAGTGCAATAAAGCGCGATCAAAAAGACGGATGTAAATAAAATGGTAGCTCTAAAAATGTCATCTTCTCCCACAAGGAACAAGACCTCACATGACTCAGTGTGTCAAAACATGGAAAAATTATAGCTCTCAAAATGTGGTGATGCAAAAACTATTTTTTGCAATAAAAAGCATCTTTTCGCATGTGACAGCTGCCAAACATAAAAACCAGCTATAAAAACCCACTATAAATAGTAAATTAATCCCCCTTTATCACCCCCTTAGTTAGGGAAAAATAATAAAAGAAAAAATGTATTTATTTCCACTTTTCCCATTAGTGTTAGGGTTAGGGTTAGGGTGGCTAAAGTTAGGCTTAGATTTGGGGCTAAAGTTATGATTAGGGTTGGGATTAGGGTTTGGGTTGGGATTAGGGTTTGGGTTGGGACTAGGCTAAGGGTTAGGGTTGGAATAAGGGTTAGGGTTGGAATTATGTTAGGGTTGGAATTAGGATTAGGGTTGGGATTTGGGTTAGGGGTGTGTTAGGGTTAGGTTTGTGGTTAGGGTTATAGTTAGGGTTGGGATTGGGGTTAGGAGTGTGTTGGGGTTAGGGTTGGAGTTAGATTTGGGGGGGTTTCTACTGTTTAGGCACATCAGGGGCTCTCCAAATGCGACATGGCGCCTGATCTCATTTCCAGCCAATTTTGCAATAGAAAGTAAAACGGCACTCCTTCTCTTTCGAGCTCTGCCATGCACCCAAATAGTAGTTTAACTGCATATATGGGGTATCAGCGAACTCAGACAAATTGTACAACAAATTTTTGGTATAATTTCTCCTGTTACCCTTTGCAAAATTAAACAAATTGGATCTGAAGTAATTTTTTTGTGAAAAACATTAAATGTTCATATTTTTTTAAACATTCCAAAAATGCCTGTGGAACATCTGAAGGGTTAATAAACGTCTTGAATGTGGTTTTGAATACCTTGAGGGGTGTAGTTTTTAGAATGGTGTCACTTTTGGGTATCTTTTATCATATAGGCCCATCAAAGTCACTTCAAGTGTGAGGTGGTCCCTAAAAAAATGTTTTTGCAAATGTTGTTGTAAAAATGAGAAATCGCTGATCATCTTTCAACCCTTATAACTTCCTAACAAAAAAATTTGGATCCAAAATTGTGCTGATGTAAAGTAGACATGTGGGAAATGTTATTTATTAACTATTTTGTGTGATATGACTGTCTAATTTAAGGGCATAAAAAATAAAAGTTTGAAAATTGTGAAATTTTCAAAATTTTCGCAAATTTCCATTTTTTTCACAAATAAATGCAAGTTGTATCGAAGAAAATTTATGACTATCATAAAGTATAATATGTCATGAGAAATTATTCTCAGAATCACAAGGATCCGTTGAAGCGTTTCAGAGTTATGACTTCATAAAATAACAGTGGTCAGAATTGAAAAAAATGGCCTGGTCAGGAAGTTGAAAACAGGCTTTGGGTGAAAGGGTTAAAATCTTGCCATTTCCACTAGTAAACATCATAACAGGCTGATAATTCTTCTTGCAGAATTAAAATGAAATCTATATAATATGTACAGTGGGTGAAAAAGTATTGAATATGTAACCTATTTTCTAAGTACCGTATATACTCGAGTATAAGCCAACTCGAGTATAAGCCGAGGCACATAATTTTGCCACAAAAAACTGGGAAAACTTAATGACTCGAGAATAAGCCTAGGATGGGAAATGCAACAGCTACTGGTAAATTTAAAAAATAAAAAGAGATGCCCATAAAAGTAAAATTAATTGAGACATTAGTAGGTTAAATGTTTTTGAATATCCATATTCAATCAAGAGCCCCATATAATGCTCCATACAGTTCACATGGGCCGATAAAATGCTCCATACAAAATACGCCCCATATAACGCTCCATAAAATTCATGATGGGCCCAATAAGATCTCCATATTAAAATATGCCCCATAAAATGCTTCATAAAGGTTGACGATGGCCCCATAAGATGCTCCATATTAAAATAAGACCTGTTGTGAACGTGTTGGAGATGATTTCGGAGCTGAGGCTCCCTTTGGTGGTTGCTGAGGGTATTGAACCTATGTTGAACAGCAAAAGTCCACCACTGCAATTGATGAAATGTTATCAGATGGGACGGACTGGCCTGATATAAGAGAGCTGACCTCCCATGATCCTCGCCGGTGATCAATTGTTACTTCCTGGTCTTGGTTGGAATTCAGCTTGCTTTCTGCTGTCTCCTGCTATCACTCAGATAAGTTACTTTCTGTTTTTTTTCTGTGGTTTGATTTTCCTTGTTTTTGCTGTCTTGCTTTCAGTTCAGCCAGATCCCCTTTGGGGGCTTGTGCTGGGTCTCTGTTCTCTTTTTGTATTTGTTGTTTTGCTCTGTTCTTGTGTTTTTTACTGCTGGGTAGCTGCGTGTTCACACCAGAGATTTTGATATAGGTGGTCGAGACCGTGTGGTCTCAGCATTTTGGATTCAGAAGTGTTGGAGTTTTTTCCTAGGGTTTTTCTGGGTTGCAGACAGTATTCTCTCCTGTGCTGTCCTATCTAGACAGTTTTGGACTCCAGCGTTTGCTCATTCTATTTTCTGTCTGTGCTCGTGTTTTCATTTGTCTAACCGCCATTATATGTTTGGGGGCTTCCTATTTTTTGGGGCTCTACTCCGGGGCAGTTAGCTTTCCTCTTTCCATCTTCAGGGGTAGCTAATCTCTTGGCTGTGACAAGGCATCTAGGGCACCGTAGGAACATCCCTCGGCTGCTTCTAGTTGTGCGGTTATTTAGGGGTCTGCAACCTATATTTCCCAACCTCTCTGGTGTTTGGCTGCCTTTGCTGCTTTTGCTCCTGTCCTCCTCAGCTACCAAAAAATAACAATGACCCATATAATCATATAATACTCATAAAATTCATAATGTGCCCCATAAGATGCTCCATATTAAAATATGCCCCTATAATGCTCCATAAAGATAAATGATGGCCCCAAAGATGCTCCATATTAAAATATGACCTGTTGTGAACGTGTTGGAGACAACTTCGGAACTGAGGCTCCCTCTGGGGTTGCTGAGTGTATTGAACCTATGTTGAACAGCAAAAGTCCACAACCTGCAATTGATGAATGGTTATCAGGTGGGTCGGACTAACCTGATATGTGTGAGCTGACCTCCCATGATCCTCGCCGGTGATCAATTGTTACTTCTTGGTCTTGGTTGGATTCAGCTTGCTTTCTGCTGTCTCCTGCATAACAGTCAGATAAGTTAAATTTCTGTTTTTTTTTTTCTGTGGTTTGATTTTCCTTGTTTTTGCTGTCTTGCTTTAAGTTTTAGCCGGGTCCCCTTTGGGGGCTTGTGCTGGTCTCAATTCTCTATTTGTATTTGTTCTTTTGCTCTGTTCTTGTCATTTTTACTGCTGGGTAGCTCCGTGTTCACACCCGAGATCTGATATAGGTGGTCGAGACTGTGTGGTCTCAGCATTTTTGGATTCAGAAGTGTTGGAGTTTTTCCTAGGGTTTTTCTGGGTTGCAGACAGTATTCTCTCCTGTGCTGTCCTATCTAGACAGTTTTGGGCTCCAGCGTTTGCTCATCCTATTTTCTGTCTGTGTTCGTGTTTCATCTTGCCTAACCGCCATTATATGTTTGGGGGCTTCCTATTCTTTTGGCGCTCTACTCCGGGGCAGTTAGCTTTCCTCTTTCCATCTTCAGTGTAGCTAATCTTTCCGG
>JARQOD010000003.1:468854549-468877301 GCA_033576555.1 Oophaga sylvatica
GGTTAATGATGGGCACATAAGATGCTCCATATTAAAATATGACCCTATATAACGCTCCATATAGGTTAATGATGCCCCATAAGATGCTCCATAATAAAATATGCCCCACAATTATGCTCAATAAATGTTGATGGCCCCATAAGATGCTCCATAATAAAATATGACTTGTTGAGAACGTGTTGGAGACGACTTCGGAGCTGAGGCTCCCTCTGGTGGTTGCTGAGGGTATTGAACCTATGTTGAACAGCAAAAGTCCACCACCTGCAATTGATGAAATGTTATCAGGTGGGACGGACTGGCCTGATATAAGAGAGCTGACCTCGCATGATCCTCGCCGGTGATCAATTGTTACTTCCTGGTCTTGGTTGGAATTCAGCTTGCTTCTGCTGTCTCCTGCTATTACTCAGATAAGTTACTTCTGTTTTTTTTTCTGTGGTTAGATTTTCCTTGGTTTTGCTGTCTTGCTTTTAAGTTCAGCCGGGCCCCCCTTTGGGGCTTGTGCTGGTCTCTGTTCTCTTTTGTATTTGTTGTTTTGCTCTGTTCTTGTGATTTTTTACTGCTGGGTAGCTGCGTGTTCACACCAGAGATCTGATATAGGTGGTCAAGACCGTGTGGTCTCAGCATTTTTGGATTCAGAAGTGTTGGAGTTTTTCCTAGGGTTTTTCTGGGGTTGCAGACAGTATTCTCTCCTGTGTTGTCCTATCTAGACAGTTTTGGGCTCCAGCTTTTGCTCATCCTATTTTTCTGTCTGGTTCGTGTTTTCATCTTGCCTAACCGCCATTATATGTTTGGGGGCTTCCTATTCTTTTGGCGCTCTACTCCGGGGCAGTTAGCTTTCCTCTTTCCATCTTCAGGTGTAGCTAATCTTTCCGGCTGTGACGAGGGCGTCTAGGGCACCGTAGGAACGTCCCACGGCTGCTTCTAGTTGTGCGGTTAGTTTAATGGTCTGCAACCTATTATTCCCAACCTCTCTGGTGTTTGGCTGCCTTTGCGGCTTTTTGCTCCTGTCCTCCTCAGCTACCAAAAAAATCAATGACCCATATAATCATATAATACTCCATAAAATTCATAATGTGCCCCATAAGATGCTCCATATTAAAATATGCCCCCTATAATGCTCCATAAAGATAAATGATGGCCCCATAAGATGCTCCATATTAAAATATACCTGTTGTGAACGTGTTGGAGACAGACTTCGGACCTGAGGCTCCCTCTGGGTTGCTGAGGTATTGAACCTATGTTGAACAGCAAAAGTCCACAACCTGCAATTGATGAATGGTTATCAGGTGGGTCGGACTAACCTGATATGTGTGAGCTGACCTCCCATGATCCTCGCCGGTGATCAATTGTTACTTCCTGGTCTTGGGTTGGAATTCAGCTTGCTTTCTGCTGTCTCCTGCTATCAGTCAGATAAGTTACTTTCTGTTTTTTTTTTCTGTGGTTTGATTTTCCTTGTTTTTGCTGTCTTGCTTTTAAGTTCAGCCGGGTCCCCTTTGGGGGCTTGTGCTGGTCTCAATTCCTATTTGTATTTGTTCTTTTGCTCTGTTCTTGTGATTTTTTACTGTGGGTAGCTCCGTGTTCACACCAGAGATCTGATATAGGTGGTCGAGACTGTGTGGTCTCAGCATTTTTGGATTCAGAAGTGTTGGAGTTTTTCCTAGGGTTTTTCTGGGTTGCAGACAGTATTCTCTCCTGTGCTGTCCTATCTAGACAGTTTTGGGCTCCAGAATTTGCTCATTCTATTTTCTGTCTGTGTTCGTGTTTTCATCTTGCCTAACCGCCATTATATGTTTGGGGGCTTCCTATTCTTTGGGGCTCTACTCCGGGGCATTTAGTTTTCTCTTTCCATCTTCAGGTGTAGCTAATCTCTCCGGCTGTGACGAGTGTCTAGGGCACCGTAGGAACGTCCCACGGCTGCTTCTAGTTGTGCTGTTAGTTTAGGGGTCTGCAAACCTATTAGTTCCCAACCTCTCTGGTGTTTTGGCTGCCTTTGCAGTTTTTTGCTCCTGTCCTCCTCAGCTACCAAAAAATAACAATGACCCTATAATCATATAATACTCCATAAAATTCATAATGTGCCATAAAGGTTAATGATGGCCCCATAAGATGCTCCATAATAAAATATGCCCCACATTATGCTCCATAAATGTTGATGGCCCCATAAGATGCTCCATAATAAAATATGCCCAAATAATGCTTCATAAGGTTGATGATGGCCCCATAAGATGCTCCATATTAAAATATGCCCATATAATACTCCATAAAGGTTGATGGCCCCATAAGATGCTCCATAATAACATATGCCCCATATGTTGCTGCTGCGATTAAAAAAAAAAATGACATACTTACCTCTCTTCGCTGGGGGGGCCAGGTGCCGGTGTCCTGAGCAGGCGGGACACCGGCGCTATGGGGCTAGGTGCAGGTGTCACCGCTTGCTAAGTCCCATGGCACTTGCGATATTCACCTATCCCCGTTACACCACTGCATACAGCTCTGTCTTCGGGTCCTCTGACTGTGACTGTACAGGCAGAGGGCGTGCACTAAGCCATCATCACGCCCTCTGACCTGAAGTCACTGCAGAGATCCAGAATACAGAGAGGTGTGCGGCGGTGGAATGGGGACAGGTGAAATCGCAAGTGCCGGGGGACTGAGCCAGCGGTGACATCAGCACCTGGCCCCCATAGTGCGCCGGTGTCTCCGCCTGCTCAGGATACTTTCACTTGGCCCCAGGTGATGAGAGGTGAGTATGTCATTTTTTTTTATAGCAGGGACCGTGACTCGTGTATAAGTCGAGGGGGGTCTTTTTCAGCCAAAAAAGGGGGCTGAAAAACTCGCTTATACATGAGTATATACGGTAAATATATTTTTAAAAGTATTATTAAACATGGAATTTTCATACATTGTCAGCAGCAACACATCCATCCACATAGGCAAAAAAAATCAAACATGCATAGCGATAAATTAAGTTATGTGTAGCATTGAGAAATGACACAGGGAAAAAGTATTGAACATGCTTACTGAAATTTATTTAATTCTTCATACAAAAGCCTTCAAGACAACTTCAAGATGCCTCACATATATAGAAACTAGTAGCATGCTTTGCTCAGGTATGATTCTGGCCCATTTGTCCACACACTTTTCAAACCCTGTAAGTTCCATAGGATCCTTCTAAGAACTCTAAGCTTTAGTTCCTTCCATCAAGTTTCTATTGTATTCAGATCAGGTGATTGGCTGGGCTATTCTATCAGCTTTATTTTCTTTCTCTGAAACCAATTGAGAGTTTCCTTGGTTGTGTGTTTGGAATCATTGTAAGCAATGTTTCTGATCACTTTCACTCTGACTCCTATAATCCTTCACTTTCTGCTAATCCCCCTAATCCCTACACCAAAAAAAGAACTGTTCATCTCTTCTTCAATCCTTCCCATCCATCTCACCTCTTCCTCAGATCTGTTTCTCAACATACAATCCTCTGTCTCCAAACACAGACAGCCCCCTCATGCCCTCTCCTGCTCCCACCTGCTAACACTTTCTCTGCTCCTTCTCATTGCTGGTGATATCTCTCCAAATCCTGGTCCTCCTCCCACATCCCCACAGTCATTTCTACCTCCCATCCACGCTCTACCACACATTTCCGTAACCTCTCCAACCTTATACCCATTTGCCCGGTCCCAGCTTCCCAGTCCCTCTAACATGAGCTCTGTGGAACACTCGATCTGTCTGCAATAAACTTTCCTTCATCCATGATCGTTTTATTAATAACAAAACTATCCTTCCTCGCCATCACTGAAACCTGGCTTACCCCCTCTGACACAGCCTCTCCTGCTGCACTCTCCTATGGTGGATTCCACCTTTCCCACACTCCCCGCCCCAGCAGCAAGCATGGTGGAGGAGTTGGTTTTCTCATGTCAGATAACTGCTCCTTCTCCCACATCCCACAGCCACCCTCTGTTACCCTCCCTTCCTTTGAGGTGCACTCTGTACGCATCTACTCCCCCTCCAACCTTCAACTAGCTGTCATTTACCGGTCCCCAGGACCAGCCACCACTTTCTTTGACCACTTCACCACCTGGCTGCTTCATTTCCTTTCCACCGACATCCCCACTATCATCTTGGGGGACTTCAACATCCCCATCGACACTTCCCTCTCAGCTGCCACTAAACTTCTATCCCTCACTTCCTCCTTCAACCTCACTCAGTGGTCTTCTGCAGCCACTCACAAAGATGGCCACACACTAGACCTCATCTTCACCCACCTCTGCTCCCTATCAACCTCTCTAACTCACCTCTTCCTCTTTCTGACCACAACCTACTTACATTCTCTTCGCTCTCCTCTCCAGGTCCACAATCCTCACCCCACAAACTTGCACACCCTCGCAGAAACCTTAAACACCTCAATCTACACTCACTGTCTGAATCCCTTCTCCCTCTTACAGACATAAGTTCCCCACACAATGCAGATGCCGCTGCCGCTCTATATAACACCACAATAGCTGCAGCTCTGGAATCGGTCGCCCCTCTCACACATACCAAAGCTCGCAAAATCAACAGACAGCCCTGGCACACCAGCCTGACCAAAGAACTGAGGCGAGCTTCCAGGGCTGCTGAGCAGAGATGGAAAAGATCGCACTCCAAGGAGGACTTCATCACATTCAAACAGTACCTCACTACTTTCAAGACCACACTCGCTGCAGCTAAACAAACCTACTTCTCATCTCTCATATCCTCCCTGTCTCACAACCCCAAACAGTTATTCAACACCTTCAATTCTCTCCTCCGCCCCCAGTACCTCCTCCCTCCCCCCTCATCTCAGCCGAAGACTTTGCCTCATTTTTCAAGGAGAAGATTGATAACATCAGACACAGTTTTGGTCCACAACCCCAGAGCTCTTCCTCGTAACTGCCCTGCCATCCTCCTCCAAAACCAACTTCTCCACCATTACAGAAGATCCACTATCCACCCTACTCTCAAGATCACATCTCACTACCTGTGCACTTGACCCAATCCCATCCCACTTCATCCCAAACCTCACCACAGTGTTCATCCCAACCTTAACCCATCACTTCAAACCTATCACTAACAACTGGTGTTTTCCCCTCAAGCTTTAAGCATGCCTCAATCACACCTATCCTCAAAAAGCCCTCTCTTGACCCATCCTCTGTATCTAGCTATCGCCCTATATCACTTCTCCCCTATGCCTCAAACTACTGGAACAACACGTCCATCTTGAATTGTCCTCCCCACCTCTCATCTTGCTCCCTCCTCGACCACCTACAATCTGGCTTCCGGCCACACCACTCCACTGAAACTGCCCTAACTAAGGTCACCAATGACCTACTATCAGCCAAGGCCAAGCGACACTACTCTGTCCTCCTCCTCCTCCTGGACCTGTCCTCTGCCTTTGACACAGTGGACCATTCCCTATTACTACAGACCCTCTCATCTCTTGGTATCACAGGCTTGGCCCTATCTTGGATCGCGTCATACCTAACAGACCGGACATTCAGAATCTCCCACTCACACACCACCTCCTCACCGCACCCTCTATCTGTGGGATCCCGCAAGGATCAGTCCTAGGCCCTGCTCTTCTCCATCTACACCTTCGGCCTCGGACAGCTCATAGAATTTCACGGCTTTGAATATCACCTCTATGCTGATGACACACAGATCTACATCTCTGGACCAGATATCACCTCACTATTAAACAGAATCCCTCAATGTCTGTCCGCTATGTTAGGGTCTGCGGAACGCACCTAATAGATATAATAGAGAGGTGCGTTCGCAGCCCGGGGTCCACCGTGCAGGCGAAGCCCGCTGCTAATAAGATGGCGAAAGTAGCGAACTCTGTTATCCCGCAGAGTCGCAAAAATAAACGCTGTAGCGCGTTGTGGCAGTAAGTGCGAACTCTGTTAATCCCCAGAGCCGCTAACGGGATGCCACAGCGCTATATGGCGATAGTGCGAACTCACTTAACTTCAGTGAGCCACAAAGTAAAACGCTAGGGCACTGTCTAGCGTCAAAAGCGAACCCTGTTACTCACAGAGCCGCTGAGAAAAAGTACCGTGTCCTGTCAGGCTCTCAGGTACACGGATAATTGCTAAGCGAGCATAATATGTGGTCATGCGCTGATGTCCTCGCGGGAGTCACCCGCAATCTATGGCGTCTGAACGCCAGACCCTGAATACGGCAATCAAACTCCTCACCGGTTATGCCGGTAATCTAGGGCATCTAGGACACCGACCCTGACCAGCTAGCACACCAAATCCTCACCGATTAAGTCGGTATTCTAGTGGCTTATTTCAGCCGGGTCCCTAACCACACACACGCATGACCACACTGGCGCATAGCATACAATGGTTGATATTAGCGCATGGCGGCCCAGCCATGCTACCCTTTTATAGCAACAGCTACAGGACCTTCCAGGAACAAGGACCAATGAGAAACCTGTTCCAGAAGACTCGTAGTAACAGGGCCTTCCTGGCGGACCAATAGGAGCTGCTGCAGTACCTGAGCATGTGACCCCTGATCTCCAATGAGAGATCTCACTCTGGGCATGCTCAGAAGGGAAAATGCAGTACTTTGTCCCAAAGACGTCTGCTCCAGCATTGGCTATAATAGCAGATCCAGGAAAGGCAGCAACAAGTCACTGCCCAGTAGTGGAGTGGGCAAGACGCCTGGACCGACGACTCTGCTGAGCAGGCTCCACTGCGGCCGGAGATGAATGGGAGACCGCAGTGGGACGGGTTCGAGACTCCCCTTGTGCAGCAGCGGGAAATTGAACCCTAACATTGCCCCCCCTTCTCTGGGCCTCGCTGCGCTCAAAGGCAGCGATGAGCTGCAGAGCGTGAACATGCTCGGCAGGCTCCCAGGATCTATCCTCAGGCCCATAACCCCTCCAATCCACCAAATAAAATTTTTTGCCTCGTACCACCTTGCACCCAACAATGGCGTTCACCTCATGATCGTCGGTAGATGAACCCGACGTCCCAGCAGATGACTCGGAAAACCGGGAAATGGCCACGGGTTTCAAGAGGGACACGTGAAAGGTGTCAGTGATACCAAGGCGAGGCGGAAGGGCTAGGCGGTAAACTACCGGGTTCACCTGCTCAAGAACTTTAAAGGGGCCCAAAAAGCGAGGTGCCAACTTGGTGCACTCTACCTGTAGCCTGATGTTTCGGGCAGAAAGCCACACTAGGTCACCCGGTGCAAACGTATGAGCGGGGCGCCGATGGGCATCGGCCGAAGACCTCATCCTCTCTTTGGAGGCCTGAATGGCATTCTGAGTGCGGTCCCAAATGTCCCGTGCCTCCACAGCCCAGTCTGCCACCCTGGAATCGGCGGAAGACACGGGCATAGGCACTGGTACCCGCGGATGCTGACCGTAGTTCAGGAGGAATGGGGTCTGTCCGGTGGAGTCAGCCACAGCATTATTTAGAGCAAACTCAGCCCACGGTAGCAAGGATGCCCAGTCATCCTGCCTGGCAGAGACAAAATGTCGCAAGTATGTGACCAAGGTCTGGTTGGCCCTCTCTACCAACCCATTCGTCTCGGGATGGTATGCAGAGGAGAGATTCAACTCAATGCTGAGTAAACGACACAGCTCTCTCCAGAACCGAGACGCAAACTGGGGACCTCGATCACTAACAATTTTGTCTGGCATACCGTGTAGGCGGAAAATATGCCTAATGAATAATGCTGCCAAGGCCCGTGCAGACGGTAACCGTGGTAACGGCACCAAGTGCACCATTTTGGAGAAGTGATCGGTTATCACCCAGATGATGGTGCAGCCCCGAGACTTGGGTAAGCCAACCACAAAATCCATCCCGACCATCCCAGGGCCTGTCTGCCACCGGTAAAGGAAAGAGTAACCCAGCTGGCCGTTGTCGGGGGACTTATCCTTGGCGCAGGAGACGCATGCCTGAACGTATTCCCTGACGTCACGGACCATATGTGGCCACCAGTATGTCCTCGCCAGCAACTCAGGTGTCCTCTTTGCCCCAAAATGTCCACCTACCCTGGACGAGTGTGCCCAAGAGAGAACCTCCGGTCGCAAATTGATGGGCACAAAAGTCTTGCCCGGAGGCACAGACTCAAGCGAAACCGGGGCCACAGTTCTTAGGCTCTCTGTGGGGACAATCAGCCGAGGCTCCTCCTCCACCTCCTCAGAGGACACCACGGAGCGAGACAGAGCATCAGCACGAATGTTCTTCTCCCCTGAGAGAAAATGGAGGGTGAAATGGAATCGGGAGAAGAACAGGGACCATCTGGCCTGACGGGAATTTAGCCGCTGGGCGGTCTGTAAATAGACCAAATTTTTGTGGTCAGTGAACACTTGGAAGGGAAAGCGAGCCCCCTCCAGGAGATGTCTCCACTCAGAAAAGGCCAACTTCATGGCTAGCAACTCCCTATCGCCAATGGAATAATTCCTCTCCGCAGGTGTGAAGGTCTTGGAGAAGAAGAAGCAAGGATGTTTACGACCTTGAGCATCCTTTTGAAAAAGGACTGCTCCAGCACCAACGGACGAGGCATCTGCCTCCAATATAAAAGGCTTATCAACCTCGGGACGATGTAGGATAGGAGCGCTAGCAAAATGGGACTTGATTGAAGTAAAGGCCTTGGAGACCTCCTCTGACCACAATTTGG
Organism: Oophaga sylvatica; assembly: GCA_033576555.1. Classification (NCBI taxonomy): domain Eukaryota; kingdom Metazoa; phylum Chordata; class Amphibia; order Anura; family Dendrobatidae; genus Oophaga; species Oophaga sylvatica. Next base: position 468,863,190 of record JARQOD010000003.1, read on the forward strand.
GATTGGCTCCTTTCTTGGTGAGGGCTACCAAGGGAGCAACCAAAGTAGAGAAGTGGGGAATGAATTGGCGATAGTAATTAATGAACCCCATAAAGCGCTGCACCGCTTTAAGAGAGTGGGGTTCTTGCCAATCCATTACAGCCTGTAGTTTGGCAGGATCTATAGCCAATCCCTGAGTGGAGATGATATAGCCCAGGAATGGCAAAGACTCCTGCTCAAACACACACTTCTCCAACTTCCCATATAAGGAATTTGCCCGCAAGAGGTCGAAGACCCTGCAAACATCTCTCCGGTGGGTGTCCATATCTGGAGAAAAGATGAGAATGTCATCCAGATAGACTACCACAGAGGTGGCAAGCATGTCCCGGAAGATGTCATTTACGAAATCTTGGAAGACGGCTGGAGCATTACAGAGCCCGAAGGGCATCACAAGATATTCGTAATGTCCATCTCTGGTATTGAACGCCGTCTTCCATTCGTCCCCCTCACGGATGCGGATCAGGTTATAGGCACCACGAAGATCCAGCTTAGTAAATACCCTTGCTCCCCGGAGCCTATCAAAGAGCTCAGATATTAGGGGCAAAGGATATTTGTTCTTAACGGTAATGGCGTTAAGACCCCTATAGTCTATACACGGTCGTAATTCTACATTCTTCTTCTGCACAAAGAAAAATCCTGCCCCTGCTGGTGACACTGACTTCCTAATAAACCCTCTGGCCAGATTTTCCTGGATGTATTGTCACATGGCCTCCGTCTCAGGAAGAGAGAGAGGATACACTCTTCCCCGAGGGGGCTCCGTTCCAGGCAAGAGGTCTATAGGACAGTTATAAGGGCGATGAGGTGGCAGAGTCTCCGCTGCCTTTTTGGAGAATACGTCTGCGTATGACCGATAAACCTTGGGAAGAGAATCAAGATCTATGGGTATCTCCGTTGTGGAAACCTGAACGTCCTCTCTGAGACATTTGTCTCTGCAATGATCACCCCAACCCAGTATTCTCCCAGAGGACCACTCAATATGGGGAGAGTGGTGGCGAAGCCAGGGTAATCCCAACAAAACCTCATCTATTCCCTCAGGAAGGACAAAAAGGGATATATTCTCCTGATGTGAAGGAGACATAGACAGAGGTAGAGTGACAGTCTGGTGGGTGATTTGTGAGGGCAGGATTGCTCCATTCAACACTCTCACCGATATTGGCTCGGCGAGCGTCACCAGCGGTATGGAATGGCGAGAGGCAACGGAGGAGGACATAAAATTCCCCTCTGCCCCAGAGTCCACACAAAGCTTGGCGGGAAGGGTGGATGAACCTAGAGAGATTAACCCTTTAAGGAGCATCTTCGGAGCAAAATCCCTCGCGTCTAATGACCCTGCACCCATGGTCACGGAACATGACCGTTTACTTATTCGCTGGGGACATCGGTTGGCATAATGTCCTGACTGCTGACACACTCTACAGACCACGGATACTCGAGTGGTCCGAGACTTAGATCCCACTCGAGTATTCTCCACGGTCTCTGGGGAGTCAGACGCCCGAACGGGAAATTCCAGAGGTTTGGCAAAGGTGGGTGCCAGCCGAAACCTCTGCCTACACTGGGTCCGCTCTAACCTCCGCTCGTGAAAACGGAGGTCGTTGCGGGTAGATATAGAAATGAGTTTCTCCAGTGTGGCAGGAATCTCCCTGGTAGCCAAAGCGTCCTTTACATGGTCTGCCAGTCCTCTCCAGAACACTGGAATAAGAACTTTATCTGGCCACTCTAATTCAGAGGCCAAAGTCCGAAATTGGACTGAGAACTGGCTGACCATGGACAAGCCCTGTGACATTGTCAGCAGTTGGAGTGCCGTATCGTGCGTGACCTGAGGTCCTAAAAAGACCTTTTTCACAGCCTCCAAAAACCGAGGAGCACTCCGCACCACACGATCGTCACGCTCCCACAGCGGTGTTGCTCACTCCAACGCTCTGCCCGAGAGTAGAGACAGTACAAAACCCACTTGTGCCCGATCCATGGGGAAACGTGCAGCCAGAAGCTCGAGCTGTATAGAGCACTGACTCACGAATCCCCGACATTGCTTGCTGTCACCGGCAAACTTGTCAGGAAGCGGGAGGTGGGATAATGTAGGGACAGAGATAGCAGAGGACAAACTGGCTGCAGCCACGCTAGCAGCCTGAACAGCGACTGCGGTAATATCCACAGCTGAGGTTGTGCGCTCAAGAGCCGCCAACCTTCCCTCCACCTGCTGGATATACTGCCTTAGACGCTGGTCATCCGCCATTTTACTAGCCAGACCCTGTCGCTAATATTATGTTAGGGTCTGCGGAACGCACCTAATAGATATAATAGAGAGGTGCGTTCGCAGCCCGGGGTCCACCGTGCAGGCGAAGCCCGCTGCTAATAAGATGGCGAAAGTAGCGAACTCTGTTATCCCGCAGAGTCGCAAAAATAAACACTGTAGCGCGTTGTGGCAGTAAGTGCGAACTCTGTTAATCCCCAGAGCCGCTAACGGGATGCCACAGCGCTATATGGCGATAGGTGCGAACTCACTTAACTTCAGTGAGCCGCAAAGTAAGCGCTGTCTAGCGTCAAAAGCGAACCCTGTTACGTCACAGAGCCGCTGAGAAAAAGTACCGTGTCCTGTCAGGCTCTCAGGTACACGGATAATTGCTAAGCGAGCATAATACGTGGTCATGCGCTAATGTCCTCGCGGGAGTCACCCGCAATCTATGGCGTCTGAACGCCAGACCCTGAATACGGCAATCAAACTCCTCACCGGTTATGCCGGTAATCTAGGGCATCTAGGACACCGACCCTGACCAGCTAGCACACCAAACTCCTCACCGATTAAGTCGGTATTCTAGTGGCTTATTTCAGCCGGGTCCCTAACCACACACACGCATGACCACACTGGCGCATAGCATACAATGGTTGATATTAGCGCATGGCGGCCCAGCCATGCTACCCTTTTATAGCAACAGCTACAGGACCTTCCAGGAACAAGGACCAATGAGAAACCTGTTCCAGAAGACTCGTAGTAACAGGGCCTTCCTGGCGGACCAATAGGAGCTGCTGCAGTACCTGAGCATGTGACCCCTGATCTCCAATGAGAGATCTCACTCTGGGCATGCTCAGAAGGGAAAATGCAGTACTTTGTCCCAAAGACGTCTGCTCCAGCATTGGCTATAATAGCAGATCCAGGAAAGGCAGCAACAAGTCACTGCCCAGTAGTGGAGTGGGCAAGACGCCTGGACCGACGCCTCTGCTGAGCAGGCTCCACTGCAGCCGGAGATGAATGGGAGACCGCAGCGGGACAGGTTCGAGACTCCCCTTGTGCAGCAGCGGGAAATCGTACCCTAACACGCTATTTCATCCTTTTTCTCCGCTAGATTCCTAAAGCTTAATATGGACAAAACAAAATTTATCATCTTTCCCCCATCTCACACAACTCCTCCAATGGACCTCTCAATTAATGTAAACGACTGCCCACTCTCTCCAGTCCCACAAGCTCGCTGCCTTGGGGTTATCCTTGACACTGATATCTCTTTTAAACCACATATCCAAGCCCTCTCCACCTCCTGCCGACTTCAACTCAAAAATATCTCACGTATCCGTACATTCCTCAACCAAGAATCTGCAAAAATCCTAGTCCATGCCCTCATGATCTCCCGCCTCGACTACTGCAACCTCCTGCTCTGTGGCCTCCCCTCTAACACTCTTGCACCCCTCCAATCTATTCTAAACTCTGCTGCCCAACTAATCCACCTATCCCCCCGCTATTCCCGGCCTCTCCCCTCTGTCAATCCCTGCACTGGCTCCCCATTACACAAAGACTCCAGTTCAAAACCCTAACCATGACATTCAAAGCCATCCACAACCTGTGTCCTCCATACATCTGTGACCTCGTCTCCCGATACCTACCTGCACGCAACCTCCGATCCTCACAAGATCTCCTTCTCTACTCCCCTCTTATCGCCTCTTCCCACAATCGCATACAAGATTTCTCCCGCGCATCCCCCCTACTCTGGAACTCTCTACCACAACATAACAGACTCTCGCCTACCATGGAAACCTTCAAAAAGAACCTGAAGACCTACCTCTTCCGACAAGCCTACAACCTGCAGTAACCACAGATCCACCAAACCGCTGCACGACAAGCTCTACCCTCGCCTACTGTATACTCACCCATCCCTTGTAGATTGTGAGCCCTCACGGGCAGGGTACTCTCTCCTACTGTACCAGTCGTAACTTGTATTGTCTAAGATTACTGTACTTGTATTTATTATGTATACCCCACCTCACATGTAAAGCGCCATGGATTAAATGGCGCTATAATAATAATAATAATAATAATTGTCTTGCTGAAATGCCCACCCTTGCTTCATCTTAATCATCCTGGTAGATGGAAGCAGATTTTTATCAAGAATGTCTTGGTACATTTGTTCATTCATCCTTCCTTCAATATGAAGTTTGTCAGTGCTGTATGCTGAAAAACAGCCCCTCCCATGATGTTATCACCAATTTTAAATGTGCTTGAACATGGTTTTTGTTTAGCAATGAAGTCTTGCGTGGTTAGCATGCATAAAGGCCATTGTAATGTATGTGATACAGTTCATATAGCGTCTTGTGCTTGGGTGCGATGAAAATACTTGAGACACAGGTTGAAAAAGAAAGTCTTGTATTGCTTCATACAAATTGGCAAAAATAAACACACAGGTTGCAAACACAGAAGCAGGAGACACAGCAGGCCAAAGTAATCTAAGTTCATCAATAACTCTCCACAACAGATTCAGATCTTCTTCTATGTTACCGCAAGTCCATGCAACCGTGAGGCTTCCAAGAGCAGAGTTCAGAGTCCACAAGAGCTCCAGAGTTTCTCAGTAGAAATGGCTGGAGTACAAAGTCCAAGGCTTCAGGAGTCAGAACACAGGTTCACTGCAGGCCAGATTCTGAAGCACTGATTGCTCAGGTGTGGCTGTTTAAGAAGCAAACGGAGAGAATCAGGGCGGGAACATACAAGCTGGAAAAACTCCATTTTAACTGAGGGCAAGATAGCTGCAGCAAAACAGAAAGCAAAATGGCCGACGAACAAACTGAGTTTCAGAAACAGATATACAGAACCTTACATTACTCCCCCCTTAGGGGCAACCTCCGGATGACCTCAGACCAGGCTTATGTGGGTACCTCTGATGAAACTGACGGAGCAAGCGAGGAGCATTAACGTTATTGACTGGCTCCCATGAGTTGTCCTCCACTGGGTAGCCCTGCCATTTAATCAGATATTGTAACTGATTTCTATACAACCTGGAATCTAAAATCCTTTCCACCACAAATTCTTCCTGACCATCGACTAGCACTGGGTCAGGGCAAGGAGAAGAACGTCCAGGAAACGTATTGGGTGTTGCAGCCTTTAGTAGGGATACATGAAAGACAGGGTGGATTCTCATAGTTCTGGGCAATTGAAGACGACAAGCAACGGCACTTATAATCTTACTGATTTTATAGGGTCCAATGTACTTATGTCCCAACTTAGATGATGGAATCCTTAACTTAAGATTTCTGGTTGACAGCCAGACCAGGTCTCCTACCTTAAAAACTGGTGCAGGTTTACGAAATTTATCTGCTGCCTTTTGTACCTTTCCTGAGCCGATTCCAGATTCTCCTTTAGAAGATCCATATTCTTCTGTAAAGTCGTGACTCTTTCAGCCACTGCTGGCAAAGGCGTCTCTATGGGAAATCGTGGTAGAATATTAGGATGATAACCTAAATTAGAGAAAAAAGGAGACTGTTTAGTGGAGGCACTCTGAGAGTTGTTGTAAGAGAACTCAGCCAATGGAAGTAGATCCACCCAATCATCCTGTAGGTGGCAGATAAAACAGCGGAGATACTGCTCCAGGGTTTGATTGGTTCGTTCGGTTTGTCCATTAGTCTGGGGATGAAAAGCAGAAGAAAGGTTTACTTTAATGTCCAATGCTGCACAGAAATTTTGCCAAAACCTAGAAGTGAATTGCACCCCTCGATCCGAAATAACCTCATCCGGTACTCCATGTAAACGAAACACATCTTTAATCATCAAATCTGATGTCTGTTTTGCAGTGGGTAAGCCGACACAAGGGATAAAATGAGCTGCCTTTGTTAAACGATCAACCACCACTAGAATAGTGTTCTTCCCTTGAGAGGTTGGTAATTCGACAATGAAGTCCATAGAAATGGATCCCCACGGGCGGGACGGGGTGGGAAGAGGCTGTAACAGACCAGTTGGTGAAGAGCGAGGTGTTTTGCATCTTGCACAAACCTCACACGAAGTGACATAATCCAAAACATCCTTCCTACAAGTGGGCCACCAAAAGAAACGAGAAAGAAATTCCTGTGTCTTTAGAATTCCTCTATGCCCGGCTATTTTGGAATCATGAATGAGTTGCAATACTCTCAATCTGACTGTTTCAGGTATATACAGACGTTGTCCCAGAATCCACACACCATTCTTAAAGACAAGACTTACGTCCCTTGGGGGTTGAGCCAAAAAAGAATCCGCATGGTATGCTTCCTTGATGTCTTTAATTAGGTCTTGATGATGAATCACTCCTAGGAATCTAGAGTCAGGAAGAATAGTCTTAGGAGGAGTAATTGGACGTGTCTCTGCTGAGTAAATCCTAGAGAGTGCATCAGCCTTTCCATTGCGCGATCCTGGTCTATAAGAAATAATAAAATTAAATTGGTTTAAGAAAAGATTCCAGCGAGCCTGGCGAGGAGTCAGTCACTTAGCCGACCTGATAAACTCAAGATTACGATGATCTGTCAGAACGACTATTTGCTGTGCAGCTCCTTGCAGAAGGTGTCTCCATTCTTTGAAGGCGGCAATAATGGCCAACAACTCTCTATTGCCCACATCGTAGTTCTTCTCAGCCGAAGACAACTGCTGGGAAAAGAAGGCACAGGGATGCAAGACATTCTTCTCACCTGTTCTCTGAGAGAGTATAGCTCCCACGGCACAGTCTGAAGCATCCACCTCTATTATGAAGGCAAGCTCTGGGTTGGGATGTACTAGAATAGGTGCAGTGGTAAATTTATCTTTTAGACGGGAAAATGCTTCCTGGGCTTGGGGAGTCCAGGAGAACTTAGACTCTTTCCGGGTAAGTTGAGTGATAGGTGACACTACCTCAGAGAAATTTCTAATGAAACGTCTATAGAAGTTTGCAAACCCGATGAAGCGCTGTACCTCCTTCACATTTCTAGGACTTGGCCAATCATTGATGGCTTGGGTTTTACTTCCATCCATACTAATTCCTTGTGTAGACAGTACATACCCCAGAAATTGAATTTCGGTCTTATGGAATTCACACTTTCAAGCTTGATGTAAAGATGATTTTGTCTTAGACGTTCCAAGACCATTCTCACATGTCCATGATGTTCCTCTGTGGAGTTAGAAAAAATTAAAATATCATCCAAATAAATTACCACGAATGTATCTAGGAGATCCCTGAAGATGTCATTCACCAAGTGTTGGAAAGTGGCTGGGGCGGTACTCAGACCAAAAGGCATAACCAGATATTCAAAGTGTCCATAGCGTGACCTGAATGCAGTCTTCCATTCATCCCCAGGTCTAATACGGACTAAGTTATAGGCCCCACGAAGATCTAGTTTAGAAAAAATTTTAGCATGTCGCACTCTCTCCAATAACTCAGGGATTAAAGGCAATGGATAACGGTTTCTAATAGTAACCTTATTAAGTTCCCTATAGTCTACGCATGGTCTCAGGGATCCATCTTTCTTCTTTACAAAGAATATGGGTGCCCCTGCAGGAGATGAAGAGGGGCGTATGAAGCCCTTGGCTAGATTTTCGTCTATGTACTCTTTTAAAGCCTTCAGCTCGGGCCCCGCCAGGGGGTAGATCTTACCAAAAGGTATCTCTGCTCCAGGCAATAATTCAATTGGACAATCATATGGACGGTGAGGAGGAAGCTGGTCAGCGTTCTTCTTGTCACATAAATCCACATAGTCCTGGTATACAGCTGGTAATTCAGGGACTGACATGGTTCCTTTAGGAACAGAGCAAGCTGAAATTTTTTGACTCATCTGTTTCTCTGGGAAGTGTAATTCTTTGGTCTCCCAGTTAATGGTAGGATTCTGAGCCTGCAGCCATGGTAGCCCTAGAATAATGGGAAAGTGAGGAGAAGAGATAAGCATAAAGGACAGTTTCTCTTGATGATCTTTACCCATAAGAACCTTTAAAGGCTCTGTTTCCTGATCCACTGGTCCAGAGGTCAGCAGGGAGCCATCCACAGTTTCCATCTGTACGGGAGCAGCCTTCTTCACTGAACGTATTCCCTGTTTTAGAGCAAAGGAGACATCCATAAAATTTCCACTTGCACCTGAGTCGATCATGGCAGAGCTAGACACCCAGGCTGAGTCAACCCAGAGTTTGATGGAAAGAAAACAGTGAGAATTGTTTTTCTTACAACTCAGCTGGGACACCGCTGAGGAAACTTGAAAGATGGCAGCATTTACACAGTCAACGTCCTCAGAGGTAACGGAGTTTAAGTCCGAGAAATCAAGATCTGTTGCGGCAGCTATCTCTGGAGCCTGAGGCTCGGACCTGACAGATCCCCTCTCGCAACACTCACAATGAATGAGTGCTGCAGTAGTCTTGCGAGAACGGCTGGGACAGTTAATAATAAAATGCCCTGACTTACCACAGTAAAAACATAGATTCTCCTTAAAACGATGTTCCTTGCGTGCATCACTAACCCGTCGTAGTAAAGAGTCTACCTGCATGGGTTCAGGTTCAGGTTCCCGTGTAATCCTATTCAAAGGTTCCTTAGCTGGAGAGGAAGGTAGGAAAAGGTTAGTACGATTGCTTTCGAACCATCTCTCTTGCCTGCGTTCAGTTAAACGAGTATCAATACGGATGCAGTAGTTAATAAAGTCACCTAACGCAGTGGGAGGGTCGGCACGAGCAAGTTCATCCTTAATTAGTGGGGATAACCCCTTTCGAAAAATAGATTTTTTGGCGGAATTGTCCCAGGTGGTATCAAGGGCCCATCTCCTGAAATCCAAGGCATATTCAGCTACTGAGTGCTTACCTTGGCGCAAAGCTAACATGGCTGCTTCAGCTGTTGCACCTCGATTGGGGTCATCAAACACCTGCCCCATGGCTGAAATAAAGTCATCAAGGTGATTCAAACAATCATCCTCAGTCTCAATCAGAGGGTTTGCCCATATCAAAGCCTTGTTGGTAAGCAACATAATTATAGTAAGCACCTTAGATCGTTCAGTAGGAAATTGTGAAGCATGTGCAGAAAAAAAAGATTACATTGATTAACAAATCCCCTGAATTTTTCACGTTCACCACCAAAACGAAAAGGGGGCAACTTGGGAATCCCAGAACTCGGGGCCATGGCAGGAGCCTGGACTTGCCCCTCCAGAACCTCAATCCTGGCTCGCAAATCCTGAGTAGTCTGTCCAACCACTTGCAAATTGTGATTATTTAGGTCCTGAAGATTTGTAAGACGGGTCTTTATATTCTGCAAATCTGCAAGGATATTATCAGTCACTCCACAAAGTTCCTTTATGCGGGCCTCCATTTTCCAGATCTTTTAAGACAGGATACTGGAAGAAGAGGAGAGAAAAAAAAAAAAAACAATAGTGTTCACCTGTGGCAACACTGAAGAAAGAAAAAAAAACTTTAAGGGAACTGCTCACCTGGAATGGTTGTGAGAAGTCACAACCACTATCATCACAGAAAGCTTTCAACCAGACATCTGATATCCAGAGTTTCAGCAGATAAAAGAGAAGAGAAAAAAAAAAAACAATAGTGTTTACCTGTGATAACTCTGCAGAAAAAAAACTTAAGGGAATTGCTCACCTGGAATGGTTGTGAGAAGTCACAACCACTGTTATCACAGAAAGTACAACCGGACATCCGATATCCACAGTACAGCAGACAAGCCTTTCCAGACCCAGCAGACACTAACGTTTGGCTTCAGAATCTTGTAATGTATGTGATACAGTTCATATAGCGTCTTGTGCTTGGGTGCGATGAAAATACTTGAGACACAGGTTGAAAAAGAAAGTCTTGTATTGCTTCATACAAATTGGCAAAAATAAACACACAGGTTGCAAACACAGAAGCAGGAGACACAGCAGGCCAAAGTAATCTAAGTTCATCAATAACTCTCCACAACAGATTCAGATCTTCTTCTATGTTACCGCAAGTCCATGCAACCGTGAGGCTTCCAAGAGCAGAGTTCAGAGTCCACAAGAGCTCCAGAGTTTCTCAGTAGAAATGGCTGGAGTACAAAGTCCAAGGCTTCAGGAGTCAGAACACAGGTTCACTGCAGGCCAGATTCTGAAGCACTGATTGCTCAGGTGTGGCTGTTTAAGAAGCAAACGGAGAGAATCAGGGCGGGAACATACAAGCTGGAAAAACTCCATTTTAACTGAGGGCAAGATAGCTGCAGCAAAACAGAAAGCAAAATGGCCGACGAACAAACTGAGTTTCAGAAACAGATATACAGAACCTTACAGCCATGGAGGTTGAGTGCATGTCTTATAGCTTTCTTTAAAACAATTGTACCTGCTGATTCTATGTCTTTCTGTAGCTCTCCACAGTTGATTCTTGACTACTGGACAACTCTTCTGACAATCCTTATGCAAATGGCCTCTTCAGAGAGGAAGAGGACTTTAACTCTACAGTGCCAACTGTTGGAAGCAGCAATTCTACAAATCACTATTGACCCTTTAACGAGCTTTGAAATGTGACTTAGGACAAAAAAATCCTTTTCACTCCTGTGTCTGAAATATTTCTGGGATCACATAGCCAGATAATGGTGAAATTATGTTTTTTTCTGCTTCCGGATTATGGCCCCAGCAGTGCTCACTGGAACCTTCAGTAGTTTAGAAATTCTTCTGTAACCAATGCCATCATTATGTTTTGCAACAGTAAGGTTGCAAAGGTCTTGAGACAGCTCACTGGTTTTACCACCATTAATAGGCCATCAGTTGAACCAGCTGATATTACTATTCCCTACGTAGCAGGATTGCTTTCTAAAAACTGATAGTTTTAAGCTGGTGTTACCATTTTTCATTGCTTTATTGCTCCTCACTTTCTTCATGTGTTCAATAGTTTTCCTTTTATCATTTTTCATTACTACACACAACTTAATTTATGGGCATCAATAGTTTGATTTCTATACCTGTGTGGATTGGATGGGTTGTTACTGACATCTGTTGATAATTTAATGTCGATAAAACATTTAGAAATGTATTTACTTACAAAATTGGTAATATGTGCAATACATTTTTCACTCATTGTATTAGAATAACACATCACTTTCTACTGCCCAATGATCACTCTCCAACAGAAGCTAATGAACATCTACATTTTATTGCATTCTATAATGTAGATGTTAGGCCTATGTAAGTGTTGTATCTCTAACATTAGCTAAGATCACTGATCCAGCAAGAAGTATATAAATATGAATATCCACCAAGTTTAAGAACTCAATCATTGATACAAGTGGAAAAAATATTCAAGCTGTATTCCAATGTAATAAAAAGTCTTGCACTCTTCAGTCTAATATATTATTTTGTATTAAGGATTACAGTGTAAGAGAAGATTCAACAGAGGAGAGCTTAAAAACAAACTGAGACACTCCCCCTCTCTTATTATTATCCACACTACTGCTAATATATAATTTGGTAGGTCAATATATCAATCCGTCCTAATGTAATAATTTGTATGAATTTATTCCTCTATTGTGTTATATAGCACAAGCATTAACTTCAATATATGTTCCAAATAAGTTATAACACACGTTATAACTTATAAGTTATGAAATAATTGCAACATAAAGCATTTTCCATATGTCACATTATTGCCACTAATAATTAGTTAGAAGCATCTGGTTGAATTAGATACTCAGATTGTACATCTATTACAATTACATTGCTACAGACTGATCTATTGACCTGCATAATATAAGATCAATAGTGGTGATAATTAGAGATGAGCGACTTTGGCTACGGGAGGGTCGAGACAGGTTTTGGAACAGCCGACTTCCCCAAAAGTCGAGTTGAACGAAGTCGGCCGACTAACGGAAAAGGTCGAGTCAGAGTCGAAAATCCTTCCCCAATGCAAGTCAATGGGGAATAAAAGTCGGCAGTGAGTGAAGGACAGTAAACACACCTACAGTGCCCATTTCAATGCCAGCGACATCAATTCTTATTACTTAAGCTTGTCAACCATAATTTACTTTATAATAATAGTAGCGCATTGAAAACTGTGGGTTATTTGGCTAAAGTTGTGGGGGGGGCAGGGCTGGCTCCAGGTTTTCATGGACCCTGTGCCAAAGAGTCTCAGTGGGCCCCTTTAACACATACCACAATTCATGATGCTCCGATACGGCAGAGAAATATAGGTATAGTACAATGCCAAATACTTCACTTCTTACATTACATGAGTGATATCTATTGTAAATTCTACAATAGTTCAAAAACCAGACAGTATAGTCCTCCATACATATTATGGGCACCACATAGTGCGCTATACAGAATAATGAGCCCCATATATGGCTCTATACAGAATAATGAGCCCCATATATTGCTCCATACCGAATGTGCACCATATAATGCTCAATACAGAATAGGCCCCATATGTGCTCCATATGATGTTCCATATATAAAGGGCCCTATATGATGCCCCATGAATAATGAACCCCATATGATTCTCTAGTAAATGATGGGCTCCATATATGATGCTCCAGTGTGTGATGAGCCCCATATAATGCTCCAAATATAATGGTCCCCATATATAATGCTCCATATACAATGGGCTCCATGTGATGCCCCATAAATAATGAACCCCATATGATGCTCTAGTATATGATGGGCGCCATATGATTCTCCAGTATATGATGGGCCCCATGGATGATGCTCCAGTGTATGATGGGCCTATATAATGCTCCATATATAATGGGCCTCATATGATGCTCCAGCATATAATGGGCCCCATGGATGATGCTCCAGTGTATGATGGGCCTAGATAATGCTCCATATAAAATGGGCCCTATATGATGCGCCAGTGTATGGTGGGCTCCATGGATGATGCTTCAGTGTATGATGGGTCTATATAGTGCTCCATATATAATGGGCCCCAAATGATGCTCCAGTGTATAATGGGCCCCATATATGATGCTCCAGAGTATGATGGGCCCGATTTATAATGCTCCAGTGTATGATGGGCCCCATATATAATGCTCCAGTGTATAATGTTCCCTATCTATGATGCTCAAGTGTATGACGGGCCCCATATATAATTCTCCAGTGTATAATGCTCCCCATATATTGCTCCAAACATTAAAAAAAATGAAATACCTCTCCTCGCTGGGCACTGCTCTACTCTGGACTACTCAGCGTCGCCATTTTCCAGCTCTCTGCATTGTGACTGTTCAGGCAGAGGGTGCACAGACATGACATCATTGTGCTCTCTGACCTGAATGTCACTGTCAGGAAATGCGGAAGACATCACAGCGGTGGAGCAGGGAGAGGCAAGTATTGCAAGTGCTGGGGCCCTGAGCAAGCAGGGGGGGCATACTTGTCAGGGCACTTGCCCGAGTGCGCCACGTGCTGACGCCGGCCCTGGGGGGTACAGCCCAGTTAGGGAGGTGGAAAAACTTGCATATGTTGAGGTGTAGGCTAGACGTTCAGCAGCTGCAAATGGAGGAATTGAAGAAGTAGGAGGAAGAGGAGGACTAAGCCAGCCATTTTGCTGGCAACCTATGTGTCATCAGGGAAGGTGGTACAAAATCCTTTGAAAGCCAGCATGGTTCATTTTAATGAAGGTGAGATCACCAACATTTTGGGTCGACAGCCGTTTCCTTCTTTCTGTCCGGATTGCTCCAGCAGCACTGAAGACTCTTTCAGATAGCACATTACCAGCAGGGCAAGCAAGCTCCTGTAAGGCATATTTTGCCAATTCAGGCCAGGTGTCCAGTTTACAGGCCCAGTAGTCAGAGGGGAATGAACTGTGAGGGAGAACATCGATAGGGGAGGAGAGGTAATTTTGAACCATAGTTGACTACTGTTGTCTCCTGTCTGTTGCAATCGATTCAGTATTACCAGTCG
>JARQOD010000003.1:468877401-468949760 GCA_033576555.1 Oophaga sylvatica
CTCAATCACACCTATCCTCAAAAAGCCCTCTCTTGACCCATCCTCTGTATCTAGCTATCGCCCTATGTCACTTCTCCCCTATGCCTCAAACTACTGGAACAACACGTCCATCTTGAATTGTCCTCCCACCTCTCATCTTGCTCCCTCCTCGACCACCTACAATCTGGCTTCCGGCCACACCACTCCACTGAAACTGCCCTAACTAAGGTCACCAATGACCTACTATCAGCCAAGGCCAAGCGACACTACTCTGTCCTCCTCCTCCTCCTGGACCTGTCCTCTGCCTTTGACACAGTGGACCATTCCCTATTACTACAGACCCTCTCATCTCTTGGTATCACAGGCTTGGCCCTATCTTGGATCGCGTCATACCTAACAGACCGGACATTCAGAATCTCCCACTCACACACCACCTCCTCACCGCACCCTCTATCTGTGGGAGTCCTGCAAGGTTCAGTCCTAGGGCCCCTGCTCTTCTCCATCTACACCTTCGGCCTCGGACAGCTCATAGAATTTCACGGCTTTGAATATCACCTCTATGCTGATGACACACAGATCTACATCTCTGGACCAGATATCACCTCCCTATTAAACAGAATCCCTCAATGTCTGTCCGCTATGTTAGGGTCTGCGGAACGCACCTAATAGATATAATAGAGAGGTGCGTTCGCAGCCCGGGGTCCACCGTGCAGGCGAAGCCCGCTGCTAATAAGATGGCGAAAGTAGCGAACTCTGTTATCCCGCAGAGTCGCAAAAATAAACGCTGTAGCGCGTTGTGGCAGTAAGTGCGAACTCTGTTAATCCCCAGAGCCGCTAACGGGATGCCACAGCGCTATATGGCGATAGGTGCAAACTCACTTAACTTCAGTGAGCCGCAAAGTAAAACGCTAGGGCACTGTCTAGCGTCAAAAGCGAACCCTGTTACGTCACAGAGCCGCTGAGAAAAAGTACCGTGTCCTGTCAGGCTCTCAGGTACACGGATAATTGCTAAGCGAGCATAATATGTGGTCATGCGCTAATGTCCTCGCGGGAGTCACCCGCAATCTATGGCGTCTGAACGCCAGACCCTGAATACGGCAATCAAACTCCTCACCGGTTATGCCGGTAATCTAGGGCATCTAGGACACCGACCCTGACCAGCTAGCACACCAAACTCCTCACCGATTAAGTCGGTATTCTAGTGGCTTATTTCAGCCGGGTCCTAACCACACACACGCATGACCACACTGGCGCATAGCATACAATGGTTGATATTAGCGCATGGTGGCCCAGCCATGCTACCCTTTTATAGCAACAGCTACAGGACCTTCCAGGAACAAGGACCAATGAGAAACCTGTTCCAGAAGACTCGTAGTAACAGGGCCTTCCTGGTGGACCAATAGGAGCTGCTGCAGTACCTGAGCATGTGACCCCTGATCTCCAATGAGAGATCTCACTCTGGGCATGCTCAGAAGGGAAAATGCAGTACTTTGTCCCAAAGACGTCTGCTCCAGCATTGGCTATAATAGCAGATCCAGGAAAGGCAGCAACAAGTCACTGCCCAGTAGTGGAGTGGGCAAGACGCCTGGACCGACGCCTCTGCTGAGCAGGCTCCACTGCGGCCGGAGATGAATGGGAGACCGCAGTGGGACGGGTTCGAGACTCCCCTTGTGCAGCAGCGGGAAATCGAACCCTAACATTACCCCCCCTCCTAGGGCCCCCCCTTCTCTGGGCCTCGCTGCGCTCAAAGGCAGCGATGAGCTGCAGAGCGTGAACATGCTCGGCAGGCTCCCAGGATCTATCCTCAGGCCCATAACCCCTCCAATCCACCAAATAAAATTTTTTGCCTCGTACCACCTTGCACCCAACAATGGCGTTCACCTCATGATCGTCGGTAGATGAACCCGACGTCCCAGCAGATGACTCGGAAAACCGGGAAATGGCCACGGGTTTCAAGAGGGACACGTGAAAGGTGTCAGTGATACCAAGGCGAGGCGGAAGGGCTAGGCGGTAAACTACCGGGTTCACCTGCTCAAGAACTTTAAAGGGGCCCAAAAAGTGAGGTGCCAACTTGGTGCACTCTACCTGTAGCCTGATGTTTCGGGCAGAAAGCCACACTAGGTCACCCGGTGCAAACGTATGAGCGGGGCGCCGATGGGCATCGGCCGAAGACCTCATCCTCTCTTTGGAGGCCTGAATGGCATTCTGAGTGCGGTCCCAAATGTCCCGTGCCTCCACAGCCCAGTCTGCCACCCTGGAATCGGCGGAAGACACGGGCATAGGCACTGGTACCCGCGGATGCTGACCGTAGTTCAGGAGGAATGGGGTCTGTCCGGTGGAGTCAGCCACAGCATTATTTAGAGCAAACTCAGCCCACGGTAGCAAGGATGCCCAGTCATCCTGCCTGGCAGAGACAAAATGTCGCAAGTATGTGACCAAGGTCTGGTTGGCCCTCTCTACCAACCCATTCGTCTCGGGATGGTATGCAGAGGAGAGATTCAACTCAATGCTGAGTAAACGACACAGCTCTCTCCAGAACCGAGACGCAAACTGGGGACCTCGATCACTAACAATTTTGTCTGGCATACCGTGTAGGCGGAAAATATGCCTAATGAATAATGCTGCCAAGGCCCGTGCAGACGGTAACCGTGGTAACGGCACCAAGTGCACCATTTTGGAGAAGTGATCGGTTATCACCCAGATGATGGTGCAGCCCCGAGACTTGGGTAAGCCAACCACAAAATCCATCCCGACCATCTCCCAGGGCCTGTCTGCCACCGGTAAAGGAAAGAGTAAACCAGCTGGCCGTTGTCGGGGGGACTTATCCTTGGCGCAGGAGACGCATGCCTGAACGTATTCCCTGACGTCACGGACCATATGTGGCCACCAGTATGTCCTCGCCAGCAACTCAGATGTCCTCTTTGCCCCAAAATGTCCACCCACCCTGGACGAGTGTGCCCAAGAGAGAACCTCCGGTCGCAAATTGATGGGCACAAAAGTCTTGCCCGGAGGCACAGACTCAAGCGAAACCGGGCCACAGTTCTTAGGCTCTTGTGGGGACAATCAGCCGAGGCTCCTCCTCCACCTCCTCAGAGGACACCACGGAGCGAGACAGAGCATCAGCACAAATGTTCTTCTCCCTGAGAGAAAATGGAGGGTGAAATGGAATCGGGAGAAGAACAGGGACCATCTGGCCTGACGGGAATTTAGCCACTGGGCGGTCTGTAAATAGACCAAATTTTTGTGGTCAGTGAACACTTGGAAGGGAAAGCGAGCCCCCTCCAGGAGATGTCTCCACTCAGAAAAGGCCAACTTCATGGCTAGCAACTCCCTATCGCCAATGGAATAATTCCTCTCCGCAGGTGTGAAGGTCTTGGAGAAGAAGAAGCAAGGATGTTTACGACCTTGAGCATCCTTTTGAAAAAGGACTGCTCCAGCACCAACGGACAAGGCATCTACCTCCAATATAAAAGGCTTATCAACCTCGGGACGATGTAGGATAGGAGCGCTAGCAAAATGGGACTTGATTGAAGCAAAGGCCTTGGAGACCTCCTCTGACCACAATTTGGGATTGGCTCCTTTCTTGGTGAGGGCTACCAAGGGAGCAACCAAAGTAGAGAAGTGGGGAATGAATTGGCGATAGTAATTAATGAACCCCATAAAGCGCTGCACCGCTTTAAGAGAGTGGGGTTCTTGCCAATCCATTACAGCCTGTAGTTTGGCAGGATATATAGCCAATCCCTGAGTGGAGATGATATAGCCCAGGAATGGCAAAGACTCCTGCTCAAACACACACTTCTCCAACTTCCGTTATATAAGGAATTTGCCCGCAAGAGGTCGAAGACCCTGCAAACATCTCTCCGGTGGGTGTCCATATCTGGAGAAAAGATGAGAATGTCATCCAGATAGACTACCACAGAGGTGGCAAGCATGTCCCGGAAGATGTCATTTACGAAATCTTGGAAGACGGCTGGAGCATTACAGAGCCCGAAGGGCATCACAAGATATTCGTAATGTCCATCTCTGGTATTGAACGCCGTCTTCCATTCGTCCCCCTCACGGATGCGGATCAGGTTATAGGCACCACGAAGATCCAGCTTAGTAAATACCCTTGCTCCCCGGAGCCTATCAAAGAGCTCAGATATTAGGGGCAAAGGATATTTGTTCTTAACGGTAATGGCGTTAAGACCCCTATAGTCTATACACGGTCGTAATTCTACATTCTTCATCTGCACAAAGAAAAATCCTGCCCCTGCTGGTGACACTGACTTCCTAATAAACCCTCTGGCCAGATTTTCCTGGATGTATTGTCACATGGCCTCCATCTCAGGAAGAGAGAGAGGATACACTCTTCCCCGAGGGGGCTCCGTTCCAGGCAAGAGGTCTATAGGACAGTTATAAGGGCGATGAGGTGGCAGAGTCTCCGCTGCCTTTTTGGAGAATACGTCTGCGTATGACCGATAAACCTTGGGAAGAGAATCAAGATCTATGGGTATCTCCGTTGTGGAAACCTGAACATCCTCTCTGAGACATTTGTCTCTGCAATGATCACCCCAACCCAGTATTCTCCCAGAGGACCACTCAATATGGGGAGAGTGGTGGCGAAGCCAGGGTAATCCCAACAAAACCTCATCTATTCCCTCAGGAAAGACAAAAAGGGATATATTCTCCTGATGTGAAGGAGACATAGACAGAGGTAGAGTGACAGTCTGGTGGGTGATTTGTGAGGGCAGGATTGCTCCATTCAACACTCTCACCGATATTGGCTCGGCGAGCGTCACCAGCGGTATGGAATGGCGAGAGGCAACGGAGGAGGACATAAAATTCCCCTCTGCCCCAGAGTCCACACAAAGCTTGGCGGGAAGGGTGGATGAACCTAGAGAGATTAACCCTTTAAGGAGCATCTTTGGAGCAAAATCCCTCGCGTCTAATGACCCTGCACCCATGGTCACGGAACATGACCGTTTACTTATTCGCTGGGGACATCGGTTGGCATAATGTCCTGACTGCTGACACACTCTACAGACCACGGATACTCGAGTGGTCCGAGACTTAGATCCCACTCGAGTATTCTCCACGGTCTCTGGGGAGTCAGACGCCCGAACGGGAAATTCCAGAGGTTTGGCAAAGGTGGGTGCCAGCCGAAACCTCTGCCTACACTGGGTCCGCTCTAACCTCCGCTCGTGAAAACGGAGGTCGTTGCGGGTAGATATAGAAATGAGTTTCTCCAGTGTGGCAGGAATCTCCCTGGTAGCCAAAGCGTCCTTTACATGGTCTGCCAGTCCTCTCCAGAACACTGGAATAAGAACTTTATCTGGCCACTCTAATTCAGAGGCCAAAGTCCGAAATTGGACTGAGAACTGGCTGACCATGGACAAGCCCTGTGACATTGTCAGCAGTTGGAGTGCCGATCGTCACGCTCCCACAGCGGTGTTGCCCACTCCAACGCTCTGCCCGAGAGTAGAGACAGTACAAAACCCACTTGTGCCCGATCCATGGGGAAACGTGCAGCCACAAGCTCGAGCTGTATAGAGCACTGACTCACGAATCCCCGACATTGCTTGCTGTCACCGGCAAACTTGTCAGGAAGCGGGAGGTGGGATAATGTAGGGACAGAGATAGCAGAGGACAAACTGGCTGCAGCCACGCTAGCAGCCTGAACAGCGACTGCGGTAATATCCACAGCTGAGGTTGTGCGCTCAAGAGCCGCCAACCTTCCCTCCACCTGCTGGATATACTGCCTTAGACGCTGGTCATCCGCCATTTTACTAGCCAGACCCTGTCGCTAATATTATGTTAGGGTCTGCGGAACGCACCTAATAGATATAATAGAGAGGTGCGTTCGCAGCCCGGGGTCCACCGTGCAGGCGAAGCCCGCTGCTAATAAGATGGCGAAAGTAGCGAACTCTGTTATCCCGCAGAGTCGCAAAAATAAACGCTGTAGCGCGTTGTGGCAGTAAGTGCGAACTCTGTTAATCCCCAGAGCCGCTAACGGGATGCCACAGCGCTATATGGCGATAGGTGCAAACTCACTTAACTTCAGTGAGCCGCAAAGTAAAACGCTAGGGCGCTGTCTAGCGTCAAAAGTGAACCCTGTTACGTCACAGAGCCGCTGAGAAAAAGTACCGTGTCCTGTCAGGCTCTCAGGTACACGGATAATTGCTAAGCGAGCATAATACGTGGTCATGCGCTAATGTCCTCGCGGGAGTCACCCGCAATCTATGGCGTCTGAACGCCAGACCCTGAATACGGCAATCAAACTCCTCACCGGTTATGCCGGTAATCTAGGGCATCTAGGACACCGACCCTGACCAGCTAGCACACCAAACTCCTCACCGATTAAGTCGGTATTCTAGTGGCTTATTTCAGTCGGGTCCCTAACCACACACACGCATGACCACACTGGCGCATAGCATACAATGGTTGATATTAGCGCCTGGTGGCCCAGCCATGCTACCCTTTTATAGCAACAGCTACAGGACCTTCCAGGAACAAGGACCAATGAGAAAACCGTTCCAGAAGACTCGTAGTAACAGGGCCTTCCTGGCGGACCAATAGGAGCTGCTGCAGTACCTGAGCATGTGACCCCTGATCTCCAATGAGAGATCTCACTCTGGGCATGCTCAGAAGGGAAAATACAGTACTTTGTCCCAAAGACGTCTGCTCCAGCATTGGCTATAATAGCAGATCCAGGAAAGGCAGCAACAAGTCACTGCCCAGTAGTGGAGTGGGCAAGACGCCTGGACCGATGCCTCTGCTGAGCAGGCTCCACTGCAGCCGGAGATGAATGGGAGACCGCAGCGGGACAGGTTCGAGACTCCCCTTGTGCAGCAGCGGGAAATCGAACCCTAACACGCTATTTCATCCTTTTTCTCCGCTAGATTCCTAAAGCTTAATATGGACAAAACAAAATTCATCATCTTTCCCCCATCTCACACAACTCCTCCAATGGACCTCTCAATTAATGTAAACGACTGCCCACTCTCTCCAGTCCCACAAGCTCGCTGCTTTGGGGTTATCCTTGACACTGATATCTCTTTTAAACCACATATCCAAGCCCTCTCCACCTCCTGCCGACTTCAACACAAAAATATCTCACGTATCCGTACATTCCTCAACCAAGAATCTGCAAAAATCCTAGTCCATGCCCTCATGATCTCCCGCCTCGACTACTGCAACCTCCTGCTCTGTGGCCTCCCCTCTAACACTCTTGCACCCCTCCAATCTATTCTAAACTCTGCTGCCCGACTAATCCACCTATCCCCCCGCTATTCCCCGGCCTCTCCCCTCTGTCAATCCCTGCACTGGCTCCCCATTACACAAAGACTCCAGTTCAAAACCCTAACCATGACATTCAAAGCCATCCACAACCTGTGTCCTCCATACATCTGTGACCTCGTCTCCCGATACCTACCTGCACGCAACCTCCGATCCTCACAAGATCTCCTTCTCTACTCCCCTCTTATCGCCTCTTCCCACAATCGCATACAAGATTTCTCCCGTGCATCCCCCCTACTCTGGAACTCTCTACCACAACATATCAGACTCTCGCCTACCATGGAAATCTTCAAAAAGAACCTGAAGACCTACCTCTTCCGACAAGCCTACAACCTGCAGTAACCACAGATCCACCAAACCGCTGCACGACAAGCTCTACCCTCGCCTACTGTATACTCACCCATCCCTTGTAGATTGTGAGCCCTCACGGGCAGGGTACTCTCTCCTACTGTACCAGTCGTAACTTGTATTGTCTAAGATTACTGTACTTGTATTTATTATGTATACCCCACCTCACATGTAAAGCGCCATGGATTAAATGGCGCTATAATAATAATAATAATAATAATTGTCTTGCTGAAATGCCCACCCTTGCTTCATCTTAATCATCCTGGTAGATGGAAGCAGATTTTTATCAAGAATGTCTTGGTACATTTGTTCATTCATCCTTCCTTCAATATGAAGTTTGTCAGTGCTGTATGCTGAAAAACAGCCCCTCCCATGATGTTATCACCAATTTTAAATGTGCTTGAACATGGTTTTTGTTTAGCAATGAAGTCTTGCGTGGTTAGCATGCATAAAGGCCATGGAGGTTGAGTGCATGTCTTATAGCTTTCTTTAAAACAATTGTACCTGCTGATTCTATGTCTTTCTGTAGCTCTCCACAGTTGATTCTTGACTACTGGACAACTCTTCTGACAATCCTTATGCAAATGGCCTCTTCAGAGAGGAAGAGGACTTTAACTCTACAGTGCCAACTGTTGGAAGCAGCAATTCTACAAATCACTATTGACCCTTTAACGAGCTTTGAAATGTGACTTAGGACAAAAAAATCCTTTTCACTCCTGTGTCTGAAATATTTCTGGGATCACATAGCCAGATAATGGTGAAATTATGTTTTTTTCTGCTTCCGGATTATGGCCCCAGCAGTGCTCACTGGAACCTTCAGTAGTTTAGAAATTCTTCTGTAACCAATGCCATCATTATGTTTTGCAACAGTAAGGTTGCAAAGGTCTGGAGACAGCTCACTGGTTTTACCACCATTAATAGGCCATCAGTTGAACCAGCTGATATTACTATTCCCTACGTAGCAGTATTGCTTTCTAAAAACTGATAGTTTTAAGCTGGTGTTACCATTTTTCATTGCTTTATTGCTTCTCACTTTCTTCATGTGTTCAATAGTTTTCCTTTTATCATTTTTCATTACTACACACAACTTAATTTATGGGCATCAATAGTTTGATTTCTATACCTGTGTGGATTGGATGGGTTGTTACTGACATCTGTTGATAATTTAATGTCGATAAAACATTTAGAAATGTATTTACTTACAAAATTGGTAATATGTGCAATACATTTTTCACTCATTGTATTAGAATAACACATCACTTTCTACTGCCCAATGATCACTCTCCAACAGAAGCTAATGAACATCTACATTTTATTGCATTCTATAATGTAGATGTTAGGCCTATGTAAGTGTTGTATCTCTAACATTAGCTCAGATCACTGATCCAGCAAGAAGTATATAAATATGAATATCCACCAAGTTTAAGAACTCAATCATTGATACAAGTGGAAAAAATATTCAAGCTGTATTCCAATGTAATAAAAAGTCTTGCACTCTTCAGTCTAATATATTATTTTGTATTAAGGATTACAGTGTAAGAGAAGATTCAACAGAGGAGAGCTTAAAAACAAACTGAGACACTCCCCCTCTCTTATTATTATCCACACTACTGCTAATATATAATTTGGTAGGTCAATATATCAATCCGTCCTAATGTAATAATTTGTATGAATTTATTCCTCTATTGTGTTATATAGCACAAGCATTAACTTCAATATATGTTCCAAATAAGTTATAACACACGTTATAACTTATAAGTTATGAAATAATTGCAACATAAAGCATTTTCCATATGTCACATTATTGCCACTAATAATTAGTTAGAAGCATCTGGTTGAATTAGATACTCAGATTGTACATCTATTACAATTACATTGCTACAGACTGATCTATTGACCTGCATAATATAAGATCAATAGTGGTGATAATTAGAGATGAGCGACTTTGGCTACGGGAGGGTCGAGACAGGTTTTGGAACAGCCGACTTCCCCAAAAGTCGAGTTGAACGAAGTCGGCCGACTAACGGAAAAGGTCGAGTCAGAGTCGAAAATCCTTCCCCAATGCAAGTCAATGGGGAATAAAAGTCGGCAGTGAGTGAAGGACAGTAAACACACCTACAGTGCCCATTTCAATGCCAGCGACATCAATTCTTATTACTTAAGCTTGTCAACCATAATTTACTTTATAATAATAGTAGCGCATTGAAAACTGTGGGTTATTTGGCTAAAGTTGTGGGGGGGCAGGGCTGGCTCCAGGTTTTCATGGACCCTGTGCCAAAGAGTCTCAGTGGGCCCCTTTAACACATACCACAATTCATGATGCTCCGATACGGCAGAGAAATATAGGTATACAGTCATGGCCAAAAGTTTTGAGAATGACACAAATATTATATTTTCACATGATCTGCTGCCCTCTGGTTTTTATGTGTGTTTGACAGATATTTTTATCACAGACAGAAATATAATAATTGCAAACATATGAGTAACAAAAGCTTATATTGACAGTTAGAATGAGTTAATGCAGCAAGTCAATATTTGCAGTGTTGACCCTTCTTCTTCAGGACCTCTGCAATTCTCCCTGGCATGCTCTCAATCAACTTCTGGACCAAATCCTGACTGATAGCAGTCCATTCTTCCACAATCAATGCTTTCATTTTGTCAGAATTTTTAGGTGTTTGTTTGTCCACCCGTCTCTTGATGATTGACCACAAGTTCTCAATGGGATTAAGATCTGGGGAGTTTCCAGGCCATGGACCCAAAATCTCTATGTTTTGTTCCCTGAGCCATTTAGTTATCACCTTTGCTTTATGGCAAGGTGCTCCATCATGCTGGAAAAGGCATTGTTGATTGCCAAACTGCTCTTGGAGGGTTGAGAGAAGTTGCTCTTGGAGGACATTCTGGTACCATTCTTTATTAATGGCTGTGTTTTTAGGCAAGACTGTGAGAGAGCCGACTCCCTTGGCTGAGAAGCAACCCCACACATGAATGGTTTCAGGATGCTTAACAGTTGGCATGAGACAAGACTGGTGGTAGCGCTCACCTTGTCTTCTCCGAATGAGGCGTTTTCCTGATGTCCCAAACAATCGAAAAGGGGATTCATCAGAGAAAATAACTTTACCCCAGTCCTCAGCAGTCCACTGCCTGTACCTTTTGCAGAATATCAGACTGTCCATGATGTTTTTTCTGGAGAGAAGTGGCTTGTTTGCTGCCCTCCTTGAGACCAGGCCTTGCTCCAAGAGTCTCCGTCTCACAGTGCGTGCAGATGCACTCACACCTGCCTGCTGCCATTCTTGAGCAAGCTCTGCACTGCTGGTAGCCCGATCCCGCAGCTGAAACACTTTTAAGAGACGGTCCTGGCGCTTTCTGGTCTTTCTTGGGTGCCCTGAAGCCTTTTTTTGCAACAATGGAACCTCTCTCCTTGAAGTTCTTGATGATGCGATAGATTGTTGACTGAGGTGCAATCTTTCTAGCTGCGATACTCTTCCCTGTTAGGCCATTTTTGTGCATTGCAATGATGACTGCACGTGTTTCTTTAGAGATAACCATGATTAACAGAAGAGAAACAATGATGCCAAGCACCAGCCTCCTTTTAAAGTGTCCAGTGGTGTCATTCTTACTTAATCATGACAGATTGATCTCCAGCCATGTCCTCATCAACACCCACACTTGTGTTAATGTAGCAATCACTGAAAAGAGGTTAGCTGGTCCTTTTAAGGCAGGGCTGCAATGATGTTGAAATGTGTTTTGGGGATAAAGTTCATTTTCTAGGCAAATATTGACTTTGCAAGTAATTGCTGTTAAGCTGATCACTCTTTATAACATTCTGGAGTATATGCAAATTGCCATTAGAAAAAGTGAAGCAGTAGACTTTGTAAAAATTAATATTTGTGTCATTCTCAAAACTTTTGGCCATGACTGTAGTACAATGCCAAATACTTCACTTCTTACATTACATGAGTGATATCTATTGTAAATTCTACAATAGTTCAAAAACCAGACAGTATAGTCCTCCATACAATATTATGGGCACCACATAGTGCGCTATACAGAATAATGAGCCCCATATATGGCTCTATACAGAATAATGAGCCCCATATATTGCTCCATACCGAATGTGCACCATATAATGCTCAATACAGAATAGGCCCCATATGTGCTCCATATGATGTTCCATATATAAAGGGCCCTATATGATGCCCCATGAATAATGAACCCCATATGATTCTCTAGTAAATGATGGGCTCCATATATGATGCTCCAGTGTGTGATGAGCCCCATATAATGCTCCAAATATAATGGTCCCCATATATAATGCTCCATATACAATGGGCTCCATGTGATGCCCCATAAATAATGAACCCCATATGATGCTCTAGTATATGATGGGCGCCATATGATTCTCCAGTATATGATGGGCCCCATGGATGATGCTCCAGTGTATGATGGGCCTATATAATGCTCCATATATAATGGGCCTCATATGATGCTCCAGCATATAATGGGCCCCATGGATGATGCTCCAGTGTATGATGGGCCTAGATAATGCTCCATATAAAATGGGCCCTATATGATGCGCCAGTGTATGGTGGGCTCCATGGATGATGCTTCAGTGTATGATGGGTCTATATAGTGCTCCATATATAATGGGCCCCAAATGATGCTCCAGTGTATAATGGGCCCCATATATGATGCTCCAGAGTATGATGGGCCCGATTTATAATGCTCCAGTGTATGATGGGCCCCATATATAATGCTCCAGTGTATAATGTTCCCTATCTATGATGCTCAAGTGTATGACGGGCCCCATATATAATTCTCCAGTGTATAATGCTCCCCATATATTGCTCCAAACATTAAAAAAAATGAAATACCTCTCCTCGCTGGGCACTGCTCTACTCTGGACTACTCAGCGTCGCCATTTTCCAGCTCTCTGCATTGTGACTGTTCAGGCAGAGGGTGCACAGACATGACATCATTGTGCTCTCTGACCTGAATGTCACTGTCAGGAAATGCGGAAGACATCACAGCGGTGGAGCAGGGAGAGGCAAGTATTGCAAGTGCTGGGGCCCTGAGCAAGCAGGGGGGGCATACTTGTCAGGGCACTTGCCCGAGTGCGCCACGTGCTGACGCCGGCCCTGGGGGGGTACAGCCCAGTTAGGGAGGTGGAAAAACTTGCATATGTTGAGGTGTAGGCTAGACGTTCAGCAGCTGCAAATGGAGGAATTGAAGAAGTAGGAGGAAGAGGAGGACTAAGCCAGCCATTTTGCTGGCAACCTATGTGTCATCAGGGAAGGTGGTACAAAATCCTTTGAAAGCCAGCATGGTTCATTTTAATGAAGGTGAGATCACCAACATTTTGGGTCGACAGCCGTTTCCTTCTTTCTGTCCGGATTGCTCCAGCAGCACTGAAGACTCTTTCAGATAGCACATTACCAGCAGGGCAAGCAAGCTCCTGTAAGGCATATTTTGCCAATTCAGGCCAGGTGTCCAGTTTACAGGCCCAGTAGTCAGAGGGGAATGAACTGTGAGGGAGAACATCGATAGGGGAGGAGAGGTAATTTTGAACCATAGTTGACTACTGTTGTCTCCTGTCTGTTGCAATCGATTCAGTATTACCAGTCGTGTGAGCGTTACTCGAGAAATCAGACCACAACATGGTCATGAAACCCTGTCTCCAATCCATTGCTGTGTGCACTACGAACACCTCTTCCATGTTGCCCAGTACGGCTCGTGGTAGAACCTGCACCGCTGCTGTGTGCTGGGAATGCCTCTAACAAACTGTTTACCAGAATTGCTTGTTTGTTTGCCAATATTAGCTCTAGGTTCTCCTGTGGCATAATGTTCTGTAATTTGCCTTTATAGCGTGAATCGAGGATGCTGGCCAACCAGTAGTCTCATCCTTCATAATTTTGGCAATGCGGGAGTTCCTTTTTAGGATCCGCAAGTGGGCCAATGTTCCAGGTGTCAATGATGCACTGCCAGTGGTGGGTGAAGGAGCACTTTCTGCCAAATCCACATCCCTCCAATCATGTACAAACCCTGTACCTGACCTTGGCAAGCCAACATTTTCTCTTGCCCCCTGAGAAGCATCATCCTCCCCAAAATAATCATCCCCCTCCTCCTCCTCTTCCTCTTCTTCCTCCAACCTCGTCCAGGACAGTTCCCTGAGCAGACAATGCCTGTCATGAAGGCTTCCCTCCTCCTCCTCCTCCGCTGCAGACGCCTGATCCTTAATGTGCGTCAAAGTTTGCATGAGCAGACGCATAAGTGGGATGCTCATGCTTATGATGGGTCGCCTGCGCTTACCAGCCGTGTGTATTCCTCAAAACACTGAAGGACTTTACAGAGGTCTTTCAGCTTTGACCACTGCACACCCAACAACTCCATGTCTGCCCTCAAACTGCCTGCCCGCGTGTCCTCCCACAAATGCATTACAGCCTCGTCTGTTCACACAGCCTCTCAACCATGTGCATGATGGAGTTCCACCTTGTTGCAACGTCTATGATTAGGCGGTGCTTGGGGAGGTGGAGCGATTGCTGCAGCTTCTGCATACGACTGGAATCTATTGGCGACGGATGTGCGAGCACAGTCTTCACACCTTATGGAGCAGGACTGGTAACTCCGGATAATTATTTATGAAGCACTGCACCACCAGGTTCAAGGTGTGAGCCAGGCAAGGTATGTGTCTGAGTTTTGCCAGGGCTATGGCCGCCACAAAATTATGGCCGTTATCACTGACTACCTTGCCTGGCTCAAGATGTAGACTGCCCAGACTGCCCAGCCATGACTCAGTTTCTCGCTGCAAGTAGTCGGCCAGTACCTCCCCTGTGTGTCTGTTGTCACCCAAAGACATCATCCTTAAAACAGCCTGCTGACGCTTACCACTAGCTGTTCAATAGTGGGACACCTCGTGTTCAACACTGGCATCTGCGGATGGAGTGCTTATGCGACTGTGCTCTGTCGACGAGCTTTTGCTTCTGGAGGAGGAGAAGGGTAGAACGCCTACAGCCAACTGTTGCGTATACCGTGGGCTAGGCAGCACTGTCCCACGGCACTGTCCCCTGTGAACCCTGCATTCACCACATTAACCCAGTGCGCAGTGATAGACACGTAACGCCCCTGGCCATGCCTACTGGCCCATGCATCTGTTGTGAAGTGCACCTTTCCACTCACTGATTGTTTAAGTGCATGGACATTGCGGTCTTTCTCATGCAGGTGGAGGGCAGGGATGGCTTTTCTAGAAAAGAAGTACCAACTGGGTAGGTCATAGTGTGGGAGAGCGTAGGCCATGAGCTCTCGGAACGTTTCGCTTTCAACCAAACGGAAGAGCATCATCTCTAATGAGATCAGTTTGGCAATGTAGGCATTCAAAGCCAGTGAGGTTTTGTAGTCCGTCCACGCTTCCAAATGCATGGTGTTTAAATGTCTAAGCATGCAACTGGTATTCAATTTTCGGAGATTTTTCCCTCGGCTAAAGGTCCTTCCGCACTTCTTACAGATAACCTTTGCCTATCAATAAGATTTTGGTCAAAAAAGTGCCACACTGCACTCTTTCTACTATGGGATAAATTTTCAGGGCTTGCACACTGTGCTAATTTGACCGTCTGGCCAAGCTGTCCTGCAACTCTTTTTGCTTTTTTAGCTCGTTTTTTGACTGCTACGGGCTTGCCAGATAACCGCAGCTGTGATCTCGACGATGCCTGCAGAGGATCCTCCTCGTTTCTGAGCTATTGCTAGCGGCACCCTCTTCCCCACTGAATGCCAATCCGGGTCAACAACTGTCTCATCCATCACCTCCTCTTCAATTTCATCAGCACCTTCCTCTGTGTCACCGTGTAAGGTGTTAGAGTATGCGGGAAGGGGCACCTGAGTTTCATCAGGGTCAGATTCTGGCTCAGTAGACTGCAAGGGCAATGCAGTGCTCTAAGTGAATGTACCAGCAGAATCAGATAGCAGTGGCTGTGCATCAGTGCACTCCATGTCAAATTCATCTTGGACTGGGTAATTCAGGATTTCTCTTGATAACCCAGGCATGGTATGTGAAAAGAGCTCCATGGAGTAATCTGAAGTATGGCCTGCCACATCCTTCACTTATAGTGGGGGTGAAGGACACAAGGAAAGGTGTTGCTCCTGACCAGGAGCCTGCACTGACGACTCAGTGCTTGCATTTTTTGAAACTTTAGAAGAGGAGGCTATAGAGCTGGAGGCTGTTTCGGCAATGTAAGCCAAAACCTGTTCCTGATGCTCTGGCTTTAAAAGCTGTTTACCTACTCCCAGAAAAGGGAGCCTTCCAGGCATTCTGGAGCCAGAAGATGACGCAGGCTCAACACCTCCTGCCTTACGTGCTATTGTGCTTTTGGCACTACCAGCAGATGCACCACCACCACCATCAGTACCTGCTGGCCCCCCCACCCACGTCCACGGCCTCTTCCATCATGCTTCCTCATGTTTGGGAAAATGTACCAAAAATACCAGCAGATATATGGTACTGTATGAGGAGCGTACAGCTGTATATGATGTAGGGAAAAATTTAAATCTTTGTATATAATTCCGGAGTCACACACAGACACTCTCTCAGTGTGGATTTCACCGTAATACAAAGAGCAGATATAAGGTAATGTCTCAGAAGTGTACAGCTGTATACGGTGTAGGGGAAAATTGCAATCTCCGTATATATTTCCGGAGTCACACACAGACGATTACTCTGTATGGATTTGATCGTAATACAAACAGCAGATATACCGTACTGTCTCAGAAGCGTACAGCTGTATACGGTGAAGGGGAAAATTTAAATCTCCGTATATGTTTCCTGAGTCACACACAGATAGTCAGCATGTATTTGTCCGTGATAAAAGCCGGTACACGGTAGTGTGTGAGTAGCGTACAGCTCTATCCGGTGTGGGAAAAAATGAACGGTCGGTAAGTGTGCAGAAAAAAAGAATAAAAGTTTTAGTGCTGTGTAAAAAGCCATTTGCACAGCAGTGTACACACAGCAATACTGCTATCAGGCAGCCTAATAACCAGCGCTGCTGCACACAAGAAAATCCTCCCCTGTGACTGCACACTAACTGTACAGCACAATTGCTATCAGCACAAGCACATAAGAACTTCTCTTTCCAGCCCTAACTCTCTCCCTACTGATAAACAGCTTCAGTAACCTCTCCCTATTGTTAATATCGGCAGAAGTAAAATGGCGGTCGGTGGTCAGGGCTTTTATAGACACTATGACGCCCCCCAAAGCAAGCCAATCACTGCAATGCCCTTCTCTAAGATGGTTGTGGACGCTGCTCATGTCATCTCATTGCCCACAGTGTACGTCCTTGCTCATTGGCTGAAAAAAGGTGCCTGAAATAATTCTGGAAAATTCGACTTTGGCGCTCGTTTTGCCGACCGCATGGCCGACTGCATGCTATGGTCGGGTTTCAGCCAGCGAAACCCGACTTTGGCGAAAGTTGGGACTTTTTAATCTGACCGACCTGTTGAGCTCAACTCTAGTGAGAATATTAAGAGATGGAGAGATTCATGTTCTTTGCATCTATGTTCTGTTGAACCGTCTCTTACACTGTATCTTTTATACAGAGGGATATATAAGACAATAGAATGCAAGCAAAATTTAAATATATATATATATATATATATATATGTATATATATATATATATATATATATATTTCCACTTATCTTCCTTATTAGGCAGCCATTAGCTCAGGCAAGTGTTTGCTCTTGATACATATGTGCACACAAAAAATAGAGTTAAATAATTCTACCCCACAAATGGAAATGAATAAAAAAAAGAGTATTAACTTCTGATTAGTCATAAAAAGAGAGCTAAAGTGATTTGGTGGTTTCTTGGAAAATAAAATAAGAGAGGAATTTTAATTTCCAGTTTCAATAAAAAAATTAAGTAGAGTAGTATTCAAATACTGTAAACTGGCATTTAGATTGCTTGTTATAATAAACATAGAAGAACAGCTTTCAATACTTTGTCTCCAGCGATGCATTTGCATCCTCTGTGAGGTCTCACTACCTTTTCTACTTTTCTCTAGCTATTACTCTTAATTAGTTATGATGTTTGTCCATTCTAGTGCCCACTTCATCTCTGTACTCAACCTGAAGCTAACAGCAGCTTTAATTTTGCTTTCATGCTTACCGGATCTGTTTCCATAGAGATTGCTGTGATATTACCTAATGTATGTTAAAACCTTCACTTTAGAATACGGTTATTAGTGATGATTGACTTTAATTCAGAAAGACACTATTCCAACTTTATGGGTACTAAAATCTTTGATAATCCAGTAGGACTGACGTATCTTCCTTGTAGTTTGAGTCTTTAATCCAAGGTAAAATCATAAAGATTAGGCATAGTAATGCTGCAATACACATTTTCAGTTTGTGATATTTGTAAGTAGAAATTCCAAATGAGGGATTAATAAAAAGGATAATGCTTCTCCAGAGTGGTTGAAGATCATTAAACACATTCCTACTAGGTGCTACATCATAACCAACCTGTCATGATCCAGTCCGAGGTTTGTTTTCTACTATCTTCTCTCTAGATTGGTCATGCGGGGGTTAAAACCATCTGCCTCATTTTGAAGCTGACTGGGCTATTTCAGTCCTCTGCAGCCTGCTGGCCAGCATCAGCTATAGTTCATGCTTCCAGGCTAGAGCAGCTGACCCATATACCCTTGTTATCCTTCTGCCTCTGACTTCTCTTATTTGTGTGTGTCCCATTCCCTTTCCCTGACTTTGTGTGCTCCTGGTGGTTTCCTTACAGTGTATGACACGGCCTGATTTCTGAACCCTGCCTTTGTTTTCGATCTCTGATACCGCATTCCCTGACTGGCTTGGACTCACTGGCTTGTACCCTGACTAGGTCTTATATCTCATGTTTTGGATACTATGTTCCCATTAGGCTCTGACTTCTGGCTTGTCTCTGACTATGTGCATTGCTGTGACCTTTGGTATTTCTGCTCCTGACAGTTTCTGACTCGACTTGTCTGACCACTCTTTCGTTACATGTGACACCTGTGCTGCTTCTCAGTGTTGC
The DNA here is from genome assembly GCA_033576555.1 of Oophaga sylvatica. Classification (NCBI taxonomy): domain Eukaryota; kingdom Metazoa; phylum Chordata; class Amphibia; order Anura; family Dendrobatidae; genus Oophaga; species Oophaga sylvatica. Next base: position 468,896,054 of record JARQOD010000003.1, read on the forward strand.
TAAGCTGTTTGTGCACAACCTCCATTTCATCACCAGCAACCCCTGGTGGAGGTTACGCTTCAGCAGCATTATGTAACCAAGATAAGTTAGAATGGTTATGAATATTGATATACAGTTGTAGGTAAATTTTAGCTACTGACGTATCCCTTTACCCCAAGTACAGTGGCACAGTAAAAGGATCAGAGCAACAGCTTCACAGTGTGGGCTTGTCCTAAGTCATCGTTTTATTATTCATGTCTAATGTTCAATCAATTTGCCCAACTTATCATGTGCTGATACTGTTGGACATCATGTCTTATGCAGAAGTGCATTAAGATTTCGAAAGACTGACTAATATGTCTGAACTTAGATCTACCATCAGTTCTTTGATGGTTTAAATTGTATGAAATGTACTTTGCATATGGTATTGTACAGTAGTCTGACCTAGAAAAAAATATCTGACAGAAAGTAAAGGAACAGAAACCATTATATTCTAGGCTTAGCTACACTTAAGGGGCTTCTGTCCATACAGCAAATAGGAACTACAGAAAGCCACAAAAAGAATCACTAGATATATGTGAGCTTTAAAACATGATGTTATTCCAGTAAAACATATGCAAAACAATCTGGTAAAGGTTACCCATTAGAGATGAGAAAATCTATTTGAGAAAAACTAAATTCTCTTTAAAAATTTTTTATTTGCATTTCTCAAAATGCACATTTTTTGCAATTCACCTCTTGTGAATGAAGCAAAATGATAGCCACCAGGCAGCTGTTTTGCTGAATTAGTCTAAGAACATTTTCATTCAGATCATGTGAATGTTGGTTTTTTTGGAGTTAGAATTGCACGGATTGCAATGCTTTAATCTTCTGGTTGAATAACTTGAGGAAAGACGGCATCAACAATACATCTATTTTCAAAGCACACAGAAGGAATTTCAAACATTCCTTACTCTAATCTTGGTTCTTGAAGTTTTCCAACTCCAAGCTTTCCAAAGCGTAGATTCTTATGAGGGACATTGTTTTCATTGGTACACAAGTTTTGGTCCAATTTGAGGACTTCAATATTCCTCCAACAATTGCTGATCTTCATTCATGCTGAAATTATTTTGGTTTTGCTGACATGTGGTACAACAGGAAGGATCTGTCGAAAATCTCCACCAAAAAGAAAGATGGTGCCTTCAAATGGACTTTTGGAGGGAAAATTTGGATCTTCAGTCATGAGTTCTTTGTACAATTTGTCAACCATATTTACACCATAAGTTGAAGCAATAGAAGCTTCTTCCCAGATTATGAGTTTGGCGTTCTTCAACTCATTGGCAGTTTTGTTGCCATGACAAGTATTGCAATTAAATGTTTTATTAATTGGCATGGGCAGTTTAAAATTATTTATTTGAAGTACGGAATTCCTCCCTCAAAGTAGCTGCCATGCCTGTAAATGTACATGGCAAGACTAATTAGTTTTTTCTACAAACGTATTGCACAATTGTATTATAAAAGAATGTTTTTCTACTTCCACCAGGTATGTCAATAAAAAAAGGTGTTTTGGCCAGTTGGAGTTTTCAATTACTTCCCTGATTTTGTCAAAAGCCTTTCTTTGTCCTGGGTTTAACATTTCAAATTTCTCCTCAAATAAAGCCTTTTCCGCAACAGGGTCATAATATTTGCCAGAATGGATTGGCCCATCGTACTTGCCAACAGGAAGTTGTAGGCCAAAATATTTTAATGACTTTTTATGTGTCCGTAACTCAGACGCAATTTCATGTAACGTCTAGTGATGAGCGAACGCCCTCAGATAACGTCTTATCTGAGCAAGCTTGGGTCTTATCCGAGCATCTGGAAGTGCTCGTATATTATGTTGGAGTGTCTGTGGCTGCATGATTTGTGGCTTTTAGACAGCCTCAACACATGTGGGAAGTGCCTGTGTGTTACGAAATCTCCACATGTGTTGAGATTCGAACATAATATACGAGCACTTCCAGCTGCTCGGATATCACCCGAACGTGCTCAGTTAAGACGTCATCTTAGCACATTCGATCATCACTGGTAATTTCAAAAAGAGTGCCTTTTCTACATCAGGGAAACGCTTGTTATAGTCTTCCGTGCAATTTTTATTGTGCCTTTGAAACAATGCTGCTGCATTAGATGGCTCACACATGATGCAAAGAAATGCAAATAATTGCCTAAGTTGTATTGGAATTTGATAAGTGGTTTCTTATGTTAGGCAAGTAACTCATTCAGAGTAATCATCAGTTAACCATCTTGTAATACATGCTTCTTGGAAAGTAGAAAAATGGTTTCCTTTAGCTGTTCTGAGACCCTCAAAAGATGTTGCTCCTTTAACATTGAGAAGGAAAATTCGAAGAAAGTATTTTTCTCTTTTTAATTTCTTGTGATTTTTTCAGAGATAATTTGCATACACATATGTGATGGTTGGGGTTGTTGCTATTTTTTACATTTTTCTCTTTTTAATGGCAAACATTTTTTTTACTCATTTATATAGAGCCATTAATTCCACAGCGTTTTACAAACATTATTGGCACTGTCCCTGATGGGGCTCACAATCTAGAATCCCTATCAGTATGTCTTTGGAGTATGGGAGGAACCGGAGTACCAGGCAGAAACCCATGCAAACACGGGGAGAACATACAAACTCCTTGCAGATGTTGTGCTTAGTGGGATTTGACCCCAGGACCCGAGCGCTGCACGGCTGCAGTGCTAACCATTGAGCCACCATGCTTCTGCCAATTTTGGTTTTATGACCTTTGCTACATGGTTTACATGTAATATTTTTATCATCCCATGTGTAATGTTGAGGGATTTCAATGTTTAAATATTGTTGGGCATTAGGATCTTCCCGATTCAGTTTAAACCAAGCAAGACGTTTAGTCTTGGTGTGTTTTTGCTGCACACCTTCATCTTCTTTACCTGATATAAAGCATACTGTTTGCTTTTCCTCAAGGTGGACATGTAATATTTCCGCATGATCTGTTTGATGATGCATTTTATATTCCCTGAGTCTCCAGCATGCCTCAGGTGCACTTACGTATTGAGTTTCCAAGTCATTTTTTACTTCATCCCATTCAACTGTGACTTCTTGTTCTGTGTAGACAGTAACAAATTGGATATTTGCAAAATCATGCCCTTTGTACACATATTTGAACAAAATTTTACACTTTGTAAGGAACTGCAAATCTCTAAGTTTATTTTAGCATTGTATTTCAAAGAAAGATAAGGGTTATAAGCTACAACCCATCTATTATTAAACCTGTTTCCAACAAGTTCAACAAAGTTGTCATTATCCCATCATTGGTATTTAGGATATCCATTCATATTGCTATACGTTTGAGAACAGAAATCCTCAGGAAAACCTTTTTTACAGTTCCCATTATCAATACATGGTGAATTTGGATTCAGTGGACCACATGGACAGTGTATCATGCAAGATTCTACAGTTTCATAAAGCCTTGGATGAGTGTCTTTTTGTGAGTCCTCTGCACAAACAATTTTGCCAACAAACAGTTTTGTAAATTCTTCTTCTCCTAAGCCTTGTATTCTGTGTCCATCAATACCAATATATGTCCGTGTAGGAGTCCTCTTTTGGAACATACACCATACCAGTAACACTTACAAATCTGTGGTATGTGGTTTAGTCTCCAAGTAGCAATTTTTAGTTTCATGTTAAATACTTGTGCTACTAAATTGGGCTTGTCGCATGACTGCTGACTGGGTAGCAACTTTTCCCTGATTTTGCTCAATTTTGGATTGCACATGAGTGTTACAAATTGGTCAGGTTTCCCACATTTCCTGACCATTGCCATGGCATATTGCTAGTTTTGTTCCATATTTCTTGGACTTCCCTTGAAAGTTAAGGGCAATATTACTTTTTTCCAGGTAGGTTATTTACATCCTTGAAATGGCGTTTTTCACAAATTGTGAAGAACGTCATATTCTTCAGCTCTATGGTACTTACATTTTTGAGCACACAATTCAAACAGTTTCCCTCAGTTTTACAATAGGCATCAACTCTAAATTGGTGTGTCAGCTTTCCTGCATTAAGGAACTGGTTAAAAGTACCATCATGAATGGCAAAGTGGTGTGAGTACCATTGAAGTTTAGTCACATTTCCTTTGCCAACTGTATTTTTAGATCTGTAGTTCAGCAAGAGTTCCCATAAGAGAAAAGCAAATGGTAGCATATTGGGTCACAGAGTCTACTCAGGAAGGATATATTTTGTAAAATTCCACTTTCAGAATGAATTGTAATGTCACAGTATTCTGGGGTGCACCATCTGCACTGTGGAAAAAGGCAGCAATTTCCCCTCTGGCAGTTGGAGTGCTGATTCTGCCGGGGAGCATGGTATTTCCTTTTTCTCTCACAAAAGCCATAGTGTTTTCCAGAATTGCCTTTAGCATTTGTTCTTGCTCAAATTTTAACGTATTTTGTATTTTCTGGAGAAAGGATCATTATTGCAAGCAATGTTGCAAGATCTCAGATTCTTAACCCAGCAGGCAGGTTGGTTAGTTTGAGCTACTATGTGTGACTCAGTATTGGCTTTGTGATGCTGCTGAAGCTCCCCTTCCCTCATGCTCTGTTTGGCAGACCCATGCCTTTCAGCTTCAGCTTTTCATCTGTTGACTCCCTTTCTCTGACAGCATTGGCTTCATGCTGCATTTGAAGGTGCTGTTTTGTAACCTTACTTCTACAAACCCTTTTTGAGCTTCAGCCCTTCTTGATTTTTTTGCTTGTGCTTCCTCCTCAGATGGTAGTTGGTAGCATTTGGATGGCAATATTACAGAACGAATAAGGGTGTAAAGTTTTGTTGGCAGTTTGTTAATTATATTGCAGCATTAGCTGATAAATAAATGTATTTATTGTTCAATTTATTCTCTGTAAACTCTTTTATTTAAACTGTGTGGTATTTCATTGCATGGGTTGTTGGTGCAGGAGTTTGTGGTGGGGTCTTATGTTTGTCTTCCTCCCTGGCTGCTTTCCTTCCTTTTATTTTTTTTGCACCGAGGCTGGGCTTTCTAGTTTGGGTATTGTCTATGTATTCATCCCTTGATTTTTTTTCCTTCCCTTTATATTTTATCTTTAATTATATTTATGCTTATTACTGTTGAAGTAATCTTCTCCCTTTTTCCAGTAGCCTTATGGGCGTCCTTGGTGTAGTGCACATCTCACAGTGTATTATAATTAAAATGGTGCTGTAGTGTGGGCGTGCAAACCTGATCTATGCCTTGATGGTGAGCATTTTTATTTGTGCATTTTGTTTTATGTTAATTTTGTCAGCATAATAAAATTAAATAATAATTTTGTAGTACAATACTTCAATAAAATCTTGCCGGGGTCAGCATGTGAGCGTATTGCGCTATCAGGTGTCTTATTTAAAGTCTCTTTGCAAGTTTAAAAGAAACTTTCACCAGGTTCAGCATGTTAAGCTGGCTATATCATGGAATGAAGGTTGTAGAGCTGAATAAAGTGCCTCTCTGATGCAAGGAAATTACCTTATATATTTTCTTTCTGCGAATTCGCATATACAATGTCATCAAAAAAATGGTGCCGGTGTCACGCGGTCTTATGATATGTGTACGATGTCAGTAAACTATTCTTAAAAGAACAACACTCTATACAACATATAGATTAGCAACATCAGCATGTAAATATAGAATAGATTTACCTGACACGATATCCGTTGAACTCAGGGTTAATCTTGAGGACTTGATACACTGTCACAGGAAAGAGGAGGACCGGGGGTCTAACCTGACCCTAAACTGGGGTCCTAACTAATCCCTCACCTTGGAGGTACTGATAATGGTTCAGAGGTCCAAGTCTCCAGCCTAACCCTGTCTCCTATCAGTCCCTGAACCCTGTAATCAGTCCTAAGAAGGATTCTGATTACCACCAAAGGGATATGGGCTGATCTCTGCTAAATACACAGATTAGACATAAAAGACAGACTGGAGAAAACACAGACTTGCATACACACTCAAACACAGAAGGAACATAAATGATCTGGGATATTAAACTCTAAGCAAGGTGAGCTTAAAACAACTAAGGAGCTCTTTAACTTAAGTCTATACAGATACAATCCTATCTGTGGTCTGCATGAAGAATTTCACTGGCAACTCCCAACACAGACAACCAGAGATTTAAAGGAAACCAATCAACAAATAATTAATTGCAGCCGGGAGAAACTGCACCCAGTCCCAGAACTGAGCACAGACAGAATTAACTCCCTAACTGCCAAACACAAAGAAACAGCAACTCAGCTGTGAGAAGTCAGAATGTGCAACCGCGACGATCTTCGTGGCGATGCACACATGACAGTACCCCCCCTTCTACGAGGGGCCTCCGGACCCCAGGGCCAAGTTTGCCCGGGTGAGTTCTGTGGAAGGTCCGCACCAAACGATCTGCATTAATGTCAGACGCAGGAACCCACGTCCTCTCCTCTGGACCATACCCCTTCCAATGCACCAAGTACTGAAGGGACCGGCGATTCAGACGTGAGTCAATGATCTTTGACACTTGAAACTCCAAGTTACCATTGACCACCACTGGAGGAGGAGGTAGAGGTGATGGTATGACTGGTGCCACGTACCTCTTAAGTAATGACTTGTGGAACACATTATGAATTTTAAACGTAGGAGGGAGGTCCAGACGAAATGCCACAGGATTAATTATGGAACTGATCCTGTACGGCCCGATGAATCTGGGGCCCAGCTTCCAGGAGGGAACTTTAAGTTTTATATTCCTGGTAGACAACCATACCAGATCGTTCACATTAAGATCTGGACCAGAAACTCTCCTCCTATCAGCCATACGTTTATAACGGTTCCCCATAGCACTCAGATTATTCAATACACCTCTCCACACTGAAGCAAGTGACGACGAGAAACGCTCCTCCTCAGGAACCCCAGAAGGGCCCCCCCCATTGAATGTACAAAACTGGGGATGAAAACCATATGCCCCAAAAAACGGGGACTTACCAGTGGACTCGCTCCGCCTGTTGTTAAGAGCGAACTCTGCCAGAGGCAAGAAAGAAGACCAGTCCTCCTGGTTCTCTGAGACAAAACACCGAAGATAAGTCTCTAGGCTTTGATTCAGACGCTCTGTCTGACCATTGGTCTGCGGATGAAAAGCCGAGGAAAATGACAATTGCATCCCCCGACGTAAACAAAATGCCCTCCAAAACTTGGACACAAACTGAGACCCCCTATCTGACACCACATCAGAAGGCAACCCATGAAGTCTCACAATCTCCCCAATGAACACCTGCGCCAGAGTTTTAGCATTAGGGAGGGCAGGAAGAGCAATGAAATGTGCCATCTTACTGAACCTGTCAACAACCACCAGTATGACAGTCTTCCCTGACGACTGAGGAAGGTCCGTGATGAAGTCCATAGACAAATGAGTCCATGGACGCTCTGGAAGTTTCAAGGGTAAGAGGGTCCCAGACGGACGGGTATGAGGGGTCTTAGAGCGAGCACAAACCCCACAGGACGCGACAAAAGTTAAAACATCTTTATTAACGTTAGGCCACCAAAACCGGCGAGAAAGGAGATCTAAAGTAGCCTTACTCCCTGGACGTCCTGCTAAAGCAGAATTATGATGTGCCTCAATAACCTTTTGTCTCAACTGATTTGGGACAAACAGTCTCCCTGGAGGTCCTGCAGGGGCGTCCCCCTGAGCCTCTAACACCTCCTCCTCAAGCTCAGAACATACAGCCGACACTACCACCCCCTCCTGAAGGATAGGAATCGGGTCATCCATTTTCCCGGCCCCTGGGAAACTGCGAGACAAGGCATCCGCCTTAACATTCTTAGATCCAGGGCGATAAGTGACAACAAAATTAAACCTGGTAAAAAACAACGACCATCGAGCTTGTCTGGAATTCAGACGCTTAGCAGATTCCAAATACAGCAGGTTCTTGTGATCAGTAATGACGGTGACCGGGTGGACTGCCCCCTCCAAAAAGTGACGCCATTCTTCAAAAGCCAACTTAATGGCCAAAAGTTCCCTATTGCCGATATCATAATTCCTTTCGGCGGATGACAATTTTTTAGAAAAGAAAGCGCACGGATGCCATTTACAATGGGACGGACCCTGGGACAATATTGCACCCACCCCTACGTCAGACGCGTCCACCTCCACAACGAACGGCTGTGATGCATCTGGTTGGATGAGAACGGGTGCCGAAGCAAAACATTTTTTCAAAGAGGAAAAAGCTTGGCAAGCTTTGTCCGACCATTTAGTAAAATCCGTCCCTTTTCTTGTCATGTCAGTGAGAGGTTTGACAACAGATGAGAAATTACAAATAAATTTCCGGTAGTAGTTAGCAAACCCCAGAAAACGCTGCAGAGCCTTAAGATCCTCTGGCTGATCCCATTCAAGCACTGCTCTCACCTTTTCAGGGTCCATACGGAAACCGGAGGCTGACACCAAGAAACCCAAAAACTGAAGTTCCTGTACGGCGAATACACACTTTTCCAGTTTGGCGTATAGTTTATTGTCTCGCAAGATCTGCAACACCTGTCTCACATGCTCCTGGTGAGACACAAGATCTGGTGAGTAAATTAAAATGTCATCCAAATATACGACCACAAACAGCCCCACCAGATGACGAAAAATGTCATTAACAAAATGTTGGAATACTGCTGGTGCAGTAGTCAGACCAAAAGGCATGACAAGGTTCTCATAATGTCCCTCCGGCGTGTTAAACGCCGTTTTCCACTCATCCCCCTCTTTTATCCTAATCAGATTATACGCCCCCCTGAGATCCAATTTAGAGAACCATTTGGCGCCAACAATTTGATTGAAGAGATCAGGAATCAGAGGGAGTGGATACGGATCTCGAACAGTAATCCGATTAAGTTCGCGGAAATCCAAGCAAGGGCGTAGGCCTCCATCTTTTTTTCTTCACAAAGAAGAACCCCGCGGCCACTGGGGAAGATGAAGGTCTAATATGCCCTTTGGCCAGACTTTCCGAAATATAATCTTTCATAGCCTGCCTCTCAGTACCCGAAAGGTTATATAACCTAGCTTTAGGTAACTTAGCATCAGGAAGTAAATTAATAGAGCAGTCATACACGCGATGAGGAGGCAACTCCTGACACCCCTCCTCAGAGAACACATCCCCAAAGTCCTCCAAAAAAGGAGGCAAAGTACTAGGCACGACCGCACTGATGACTGTGTTCATGCAGTTACTTTTGCAAAACTCCACCCATTGGCTTATATCTCTGGACTGCCAATTAATCACAGGGTTATGTTTAACCAACCAAGGAAGTCCCAACACAATAGGAGTAGGTAGACCCTCCAACACATAACAAGATAATAGTTCCCTATGTATTGCCCCTACCCGAAGGTCAATGTTATGAACCTCATGAACAAAGCTACCTTGGCCGAGAGGCCTGGCGTCAATGGAGAATATAGGGATCGGTTTGACCAATACACTCAGATGCGTACCTTGAGCCTGAGCAAACTGAGCATCAACCAGATTAGCCCCGGACCCACTATCAAGAAGAACAGAAAATCTCTCCACTCTCGTACCAACCACCACCTCCACTGGTACAAGGAACTGAGAAGAACTAGCGGACGAAATACATACTCCCAGGTTGTCGTCCACCACACAACCTGGGATTAACAGTTTTCCGGCGACTTTTTGCTCAACAAGGCACGGGATGGACATCCCCCAACAAAATGTCCCTCTTTCCCGCAGAAGAAACACCTTCTAGTCCTGCGGCGTACCGCCAATCCCCTCCTACGAAATGATGTCCCTCCCAACTGCATAGGCTCCTCCGAACAGACAAGGGGAACCTCAACATAAGGGACTTTAGTAGTAGGTGGAGTAACAACAGGGGGCGGAGTTACCTCGCACCTCTCCCGGAGCCGTCTATCAGTACGGATAGCTAGGGCCATAGCAGCCTCCAGTGATGGAGGAGAATCATACTGAGCCAAAACGTCCTTTAATTTGTCAGAAAGCCCATGACAAAACTGGCTCCTAAGAGCTGGGTCATTCCACTGAGTATCTGTGGCCCATCTACGGAACTCAGAAGCAAATTCCTCCGCCGGACGATCTCCCTGCTGTATCTTACGTAATTTTGTCTCAGCAAGAGAGACCCGATCTGGGTCATCATATACCAAACCCAGGGCAGTAAAAAATCGATCTACTGACTGTAGAGCCGGGGATCCCGGAGGAAGGGAGAAGGCCCAGGATTGAGGGTCCCCTTGTAGGAGCGAGATAACAATTCCCACTCTCTGCTCTTCACTCCCTGATGATCGAGGCCGAAGCCGAAAATACAATTTACATGCTTCCCTGAAGGTAAAAAATTTGTCTCGCCCACCAGTGAACCTGTCCGGGAGAGCTACTTTAGGTTCAAATCTGGTTTGCTCCGAGGGAGACAAAACTTTGGACTTAATGTCCGTCAGCTCCATGGATAATCCCTGCAACTGCAGAGCCAGCTGGGCTACTGGATCCATGGCAACTGGGAATAATTTTATGGGCCAGTGAAGATGTCACGCGGTCTTATGATATGTGTACGATGTCAGTAAACTATTCTTAAAAGAACAACACTCTATACAACATATAGATTAGCAACATCAGCATGTAAATATAGAATAGATTTACCTGACACGATATCCGTTGAACTCAGGGTTAATCTTGAGGACTTGATACACTGTCACAGGAAAGAGGAGGACCGGGGGTCTAACCTGACCCTAAACTGGGGTCCTAACTAATCCCTCACCTTGGAGGTACTGATAATGGTTCAGAGGTCCAAGTCTCCAGCCTAACCCTGTCTCCTATCAGTCCCTGAACCCTGTAATCAGTCCTAAGAAGGATTCTGATTACCACCAAAGGGATATGGGCTGATCTCTGCTAAATACACAGATTAGACATAAAAGACAGACTGGAGAAAACACAGACTTGCATACACACTCAAACACAGAAGGAACATAAATGATCTGGGATATTAAACTCTAAGCAAGGTGAGCTTAAAACAACTAAGGAGCTCTTTAACTTAAGTCTATACAGATACAATCCTATCTGTGGTCTGCATGAAGAATTTCACTGGCAACTCCCAACACAGACAACCAGAGATTTAAAGGAAACCAATCAACAAATAATTAATTGCAGCCGGGAGAAACTGCACCCAGTCCCAGAACTGAGCACAGACAGAATTAACTCCCTAACTGCCAAACACAAAGAAACAGCAACTCAGCTGTGAGAAGTCAGAATGTGCAACCGCGACGATCTTCGTGGCGATGCACACATGACAGCCGGAAATTGCAAAATATGCATGCACTGACTCTGGTGTCATTTTATTGAAGTAATGTACTACAACGTCAACATTGTAGTGCGCATGTGCCGGCCGTAGGGATAAGTGTGACAGCCAGTGCTTGCACACTGCTATGTTGATGTTGTAGTAGAATTCTTATTCTGCGATATCAGGCTCCATTTTGTTGAAGACACTGTGTCTGCAAATACGCACACACAGTGTCTTCAATAAAATGGCGCCGTAGTGAGGCAGGTGCCGCCCATCCCGGCTTCGGACAGAATTACGCATCCAGCGTTATTTCTAAGATATTTATATGCAGTATATACATGTTTGTGTGTGTGATTTGTAGCAAAGAAAAATAAGCATTGTCCAATAATACCTTTCAATTTAAGTGAAACTTTCACCAATTCAAAATATTAAGTTGGCTATATCATGGAATGAAAATTGCAGACCTGAGTAAAATTAAATTTTTACTTTTCATCTCTGATGCAAAGATATTACCTTGTACATTTTAGATTCAATGTAAAACTTCTACCAAAGGGCAGTTAGCAGAGATACTTCTCTAGGGGCACTTGTTCCCTTTGCTTAACTTTGACCAATCATCATGAGGAGACATTGTGTAGGGAGAAAGAGAACATGGCGTTTGGGAAGGTCACATCCGGAGGGTTTCATTATGTGAGACATGTAATGACCCACAGATTTGCTCTACTCACTGATCTCACTGCCGTCAACTAATGTGATTACCAGAGGAGGGGTTGAGAAGAGCAGAGCTGTGTGTCATTGAAAACAGTTCTTCCAGCTCTCAGTTCAAGGTTGTGAAATCAGTGAGGATAACAGAGCTTTGTATCATTACATGTCTCATACAAACAAAGTCAGATTTTATCATTTACCTCTCGAGACATGTTCTTTTTTTCTCTGTATGAAGACTCTCGCTTATGATTGGTCAACATCATGCAAACTACAAACCAGATCAAATGAAGCTGTAAAAAAAATCTGCATTGTATTGTTTAATGAGATGCAGAGTGATGAGAAAAAGCATGCATAGAAAGTTAGAACAGTTGAAACTTAATAATAGCATAATAGTAACATGATAACAACATTCACGCATCAGATGACCCAGGAGGTCCCTTCCAACTCTACCATTCTATGATTCTATGATAAATCTAATGAGCAATTATTAGGTCAATATGAAAATAGAAACAGTGACACTGATTAGGATAAATATGGTATATTTTGCTAAGATTAAATGTAAATTCAGGGACATATAATTAAGCTTGCTTTCCCATATAGTGCATTCATGTCTCTTTTTTTGCTGAAGTTTATTATCTAAGCTCCCAGCAACGGGACGGGATATTTCTGTTTTTCCAATTCCTAACAATAAACATTTCAGCAGCAGTAAGAATAACTGAGGCAATTTATTACATCAGGTGGTGAGAAGGACATAATAGATACTACAGCTCTACTTGTGGGTTAAAGCCCAAAAGTGCTTTAAGAATAAAGTGGATTTGATTACAAAATGGTTAAATAGATACTAGAGATAAGCAACTCTGCCAAAATTCTAATTTTGGTAGATTTGCTTAAATTCAGTTGAAAAAATAATTTGCATAAAATGTATTAAAAAGTTGTTTATTGTGCTCTAAGGTCTACCAACCATTAACTCATTTAAGACATTAGACATATAGGTACATACAAGATTGTTTCCATGCTTTTGATGGGGGGCTCCGGCACTGAGCTTGCATATTTCCAGCATGTGACAGCTGATCTGATCAGCCGTCAGGTGCCCCTAACAACTGCCGGGGAAAAGCGATCCATCCTTGGTTGTTAACATGTAAAATGCTATCAATCTCTGACAATGGCATTTAACTCATGCAAACCGGATGCACATCATCAGACATGCCCAAGGCCCCCTTGTCCCATGATTGCGAGGCACCGATGGGCTGTCATGACAGCAAAGCAATAACAGATGAGAAGGGGAGTGAAAAACAAAAACACAAAAATGAAAAATCGCAAGGTGGTGAATGGGTTAAACCTAATATAAACCCCTTAATGACAGCCAATACGTCTTTTAACTGTCCTGAGATATAAGAGAATAGCATCCCTATATAGGTGACAATACAGCAGCTGTCGGCTGTACACTATACTGTAGCTGACAACTTGCTGCATTAGCCATGATCAGTGTTACCACTGTCCATATCTGTTTAACCCCTTAGATGCTGCTGTCAATAGTGACTACATCTTATAAATGGTTAACAGAGTGTGGTGGCTTCCAATTTATCCCCATCAGCACCCTGAGATCATGATTGTGTAGTCCTGATGTTTGCCATGGTAATTGACGGCTAAATAGGGGCTTTAGAATCTGCCGGCTATAGTAACATGTTCAGACGTTAGTGACATTTAGATCATAAAAATACATTTTTTCAAAGTTTGAAAATTGCAATTTTTGTACAGTTTTGTCAAATTTTTGATAATCTTTAAAAATAAACACAAAACATATCGACCTAAATGTAAAATTATCATAAAGTATAATGTGTCACTAAAAACAGTCACAAAATCTCTGGGATATGTTGAAGTGTTGCAGAGTTATTACTACATAAAGTGACACTGGTCAGATTTAAAAAATTTGGCCCCGTCACTAAGGGGATAAAGAGAGGTGCCAAAAAAAGGAAAAATAAATAAGTTTTCATATTGTTAAGGGTTCACCTTCTTAGGTGGATTCGCTAAGTCAATAAGTCATAGTAAGCATCAACGACTTAAGGTGGTAAAGCAATTCAGAAGGTCTTTCTGCACAGCACATGGATTAGCAAAGACTTGGACAGCAGGCAGACATGCAAAGGCAGAAGCACCAGAAGAAGCAAAGCCAGGTTTGATGGTACATATACTGTATAAACAGCAGATGTTTAGGAATCTGATATATTTCAGCAAGGATGCAGTTAATCACAGGAATACCAGATAGGTACAAACAGTCTAGTTTCTTACAGCAGGTGTGCAGTTAATCAAAGGGATAACAGATAAAAATATGGAAATATTAAAAAGAAATAAATAAACTGGAAATAGCAGTAAATATGTGATATGTGATGTTTGTGTGAACAAGAACCACAAATGGTGAACTGGCTTGAAAGTACATGTTGAAATTTGAATAGAAATCAGGAATTGCAAGGATATAATTTGACAATCGTTGAGCTAAGTGGAAGATGAAAGAAATGGCTTTCTGAGCTTGCATTGAAAGGAAGGAGAGGCCTCAGCATTCACCGCATGCTGGGGCCTTGAGCAAGTGGGGGGACCCACTTGCCATCGAGAAAACCAGCTCGCTATGAGGGCCCAGCAATAATGCCCACGAATGGGCCCCCTGCTTGCTCAGGGTCCTGGTACTTGCAATAGTTACATCTCCCCATTCCTCCACTGAGGCATTTTCCTCTGTTCCTGACTCTATGACATTTCAGGTCAAAGGGTGCAATGATGTGACTAATGTTCGCCCTCTGCCTGAACAGTCACAATGCAGAGAGCCAGAAGACAGTGTCAAGGATGTGTCACTTAAAGTCAACCTGGATCTGGCTGCAGAAGGACATTACGATTAGCTCTTGTACCTTCTTGATTTTTGTTTCAGGACCCAAAGGTTACCTCCACCTTCTGCTGCTAATTAGACACCTTGCTGAAGTTTTAAATTCATTTAGCGTCTGCAGCATCTTGCTGGTGTTAGCTCTTGTCTCTGTCTAGTTGGAAATACTAACAGTCAGTTAGTGCCTACTTAAAAGACTGCTGCTCAGAGGATTGCTGCCGTGACATCTCGGTGGTCTTCTCAAGCTAAGTGATCCCCTCGATCGTCTACCCTCTCTGTCTTTAGTTGTTGTGAGAACTGACTAGTGCTCACTCTGTCCTCGCTCTAACCATGGCCTGTCTCTAGGGTCAGGCAGGGATTAGGTTCTTGCTCGGCGATAGGTGCAGAACTTATATAGGGATGTTTAGGGCAGACAGATTTTAGATCTGCCTATGAGTCTCCACTCCCACTTCCCTAGTGTATGGGCTCACCTCTCCCTCTTCCTGTTGTGCACTTACTCCTTCCTCATCCAGCCTGACAGACGGCTACTCTGACTAGTCCAGAGCAGAGCAGTGGCCAGTGAGCAGAGGTTTATTGTTTCATTTTTTTTAAATGTTTGGAGCATTATATGGGGCTTATCATATACTGGAGCATTATATGGGGCCCATTATATACTGGAACAATATATGGAGCCCAGCAAATACTTGAGCATTATATGGGGCCCAGCATATACTGGAAAATTATATGGTGCCCAGCATATTCTGAAGCATTATATGGAGCCCAGATTATACTGGAGAATTATATGGGGCCCATCATATATTGGAGCATTATATGGGGCCCAGAATATACTGGAGCATTATATGGGGCACAGCATATATTGGAGTGTTACATGGGCCCATTATATATGAAACAATATATGGGGTCCATTGGACTGAATGGAGCAATATATGAGGCTCAATATACTGTATAAAGCATTACATGGGGCTCATTATTCTGTATGGAGCACTATGTGGTGCCCTTAATACTGTATGGAGCAATATATGGGGATCATTATACTGTATGGAGCAATATATATGGCTTATTATACTGTATAGAGTATTATAAGGGGCTCATTATTTTGTAAGGAGCACTATGTAGTGCTCATCATACTGTAAGGAAAAATATGTTAGGTTAATTATTCTGTATGGAGCATTATGTGGTACCAATAATACTATATGAAGGGCTATACTGTACAGTTTCTGAGCTATTGTAGAATTTACAATAGATATCACTCATGTAATATAAATGGTAAGTGAAATCTTTGGCATTGCACTATACCTATATTTCTCTGCTGTATCTGTGCATCATGAATCATGCTATGTGTTATATGGGCCCACTGAAAGTCTTTCCCCGGGGTCCACAAAAACCAAGAGCCGACGCTGTTACAAGGCCTTGGGTGATGATATCAGAGGTGTTTGCCTAGTTAAGGTTGTAACCTGGCATCGACTAAGGGCCCCGTCACACATAGCGACACACCAGCGATCCCGACAATGATATGCACTTGTCAGGATCGCTGGTGTGTTGCTGCGTGATCTCTGCTGTGCTGCCAAACAGGCAGCTCAGGCAGCGATCAGGACAGCGACACTGCAGGTAACTTAGCTTAGTTACCCACAGTGTACCTTAGATACCAGCGCGTTGGTGCAGGGAGCTGGTAACCAAGGTACACATCGGGTTTCCAGGTGCTGCGCGGCACCTGGAAACATGATGTGTACCTTAGTTACCAGCTCCCCTGCAGCAATGCGCAGGTATCCAACGTACACATTGGGTTTCCAGGTGCCCCCCGGTGTACCTTGGTTACCAGCTGATCACTGGTCTCCTGCCTGCCACACGCAGCGATGTGTGCAGGCCAGCAGGAGACCAACTATCAAAAAAATGTCTAGGACATTCACCCACGATCAGCGATACCCAGCAGGGGGGCTGATCATCGCTGAATGTCACACACAGCGATATCGCTGGGGAAATCGCTGTTGCGTCACAAAACTAGTGACTCAGCAGCGATCTCGCTAGCGAGATCGCTGTGTGTGACGGGGTTTAATACTAAAGAAGCCTGTCAAAGGTGTAGGAAACAAAGCCGGGTGCCTGAGTTGGAGAGGTGAGAAACACCTGGCTTCTCACATGTCCCTGAAATCTCAGTTGCCTGTCTGTCTTCAGTTGTCTAATTATGGCACCTTATCTGCTTTGCAAGTATTTTCTCTTCACTTTTCACCAATGCATTTACTAATTGCTTGTCCTTGATCCATTTTATTGTGCCACCTGTTTCCTGGATTTGCACACTTCAAAATCCAAAAACTGTGAATTTAGGGAAATTAAACAATTTGATTAATTTAGAATTAATTTAATCAACTGTAAAAGGTACACAATCCCACCACATAAGAAATAATGTGTCAATACTGCGACCACAACTCCAGAATAAAATAGAAGAGATTGACTTTATTGTAGATAATTAATTTGTTTTGACCCTTTGAACCCTTTAGTGAACGAGCCGATTTTAGCCTTAATAACCAGGCAAATTTTTTAAAATCTGACCAGTGTCACTTTATTAGGAAATAACTCTGGAATGCTACAATGAATCCCAGTGATTCTGAGACTTTTTCTCGTGACATATTGTACTTCATGACAGTGGTAACATTTGTTAGATATGACTTATTTATTTGAGAAAATATCAGAAATTTGTCGAAAATACTGAACATTTAGAAAATTTCAAACTTGTAATTTTTAGGCCCTAAACCAGAGAGTTCTGTCACACAAAATAGTTCATAAGTAACATTTACCACATGTCTACTTTATATCTAAATCATTTTTTAAACATTTTTTTTGTTAAGAAGTTAGAAGGGTTAAAAGTTGATCAGCAGATTCCAATTTTTCCAGCAAAATTTACAAAACCATTTGGACCACATTACATTTGAAGAGACTTTGGGGGGTCTGTGTGACAGAAAATATCCAAAAGTGAAACCATTTTAAAAACTGAACCCCTCTAAGTTTTCAGAACTATATTCAAGAAGTTTATTAGCCCTTCCAGTGCTTCACAAGAAGTAAAGAAATATGGAAGGAAAAAATGAATTTTACTTTTTTACAAAAAAATTATTTAATCTCAGATTTTGTTATTTTCACAAAGGTAGCAGGACAAAATAGAAAACAAAATTTGTTAAGAAATTTCTTCTTAGTACACTGATACCCCATATGTGGGGGAGAACTAATGTTTCGGTGTATGGCAGGACTCGGAAGAGAAAAAGCGACAGTTGACTTTTTGAATACAAAATTTGCTGGACTCATTAGCGGACTCCATATGCCATTTAGAGAGCTGATAAACAGTGGAAACCCCCCACAAGTAACCCTATTTTGGAAACTAGACCCCTTATGAAATGCAACTAGATGTGTGGTGAGCGCCTTGACCAGCAAGGTGCTTCACAGAAGTTTGTGAAGTAGAGCCATAAAAATAAAAAAGCTAATTTTTCCCAAGAAAATGTAGTTTTAGCTCCAAATTTATTATTTTCAAAAGTGTAGCAAAAGAAAAGGGACTGCAAAATTTGTTGTGCAGTATCTTCTGAGTATGCAGATATCCTATATTTGGGGAAAACTACTGTTTAGGCTCATAGCAGGGTTAGGAAAGGAAGTAGTGACGTTTTGGAATGCATATTTTGATGGAATGACCTGCGGCATTATGTCACTTTTGGAGAGCTCTTGATGTGCCTAAACAGTAGAAATTCCCCAAAAGTGACTTCATTTTGGAAACAACACCGCTCAATCATTTTATCCAGGTGTATAGTGAGCATTTGGAACCCACAGGTACTACACAGAATTTGATAAAATTATGTCATCATATTGAAAATTGTATTTTTTTTTATGAAAATTATATTTTAGTCCCAAATTTGTAAATTTCACAATGGACACTAGGAGAAAATGGACCACATAGTTTGTCATGCAATTTCTCCTAAAAGCGATGATACCTCATATGTGTTCAAATACTTTTATTTGGGCACATGGCAAAAAAGGAATAAATTGTGAATGCCATGTTGCATTTGGAAAGCCCCTGATGCAAAAAAAACAGAAACACCTCATAATTGACACTATTTTGGAAACTAGACCCCTCAAGGAATACACCTATAGGTGTACTAAGCAGGTGATTCCCAAAGCTTTCTAACATTTAGATGTGAGAACAAAAAAAATAAATTCTGTTTCAGCACCAAATTTATAATTTACACTAGGGGTAATGGGAGAAATTGGACGCCACAATTTGTTAAGTAATTTCTAGAGATTTTAGCAGTATGCCATAATTTGTTGTACACTACTGTTTGAGCACACATGGGAAGGAGCACTACTAGCACTACTAGGCTTGTAGAACATAGATTTTGTTTTACGATACGATACGATACACTTTATTGATCCCGGGGGGAAATTACAGTATTACAGCAGCAATACAAACAGCAGTACATAAAATATTAGGACACAAATCTTGCACAGGTATACCAACATTACATAATAAATAAAAGTGGGATGTTCAGGTGTACAGGTCCTTCTCAAAAAATTAGCATATAGTGCTAAATTTCATTATTTTCCATAATGTAATGATTACAATTAAACTTTCATATATTTTAGATTCATTACACACCAACTGAAATTTGTCAGGTCTTTTATTGTTTTAATGCTGATGATTTTGGCATACAACTCCTGATAACCCAAAAAACCTGTCTCAAAAAATTAGCATATCAAGAAAAGGTTCTCTAAACGACCTATTACCCTAATCTTCTGAATCAACTAATTAACTCTAAACACATGCAAAAGATTCCTGAGGCTTTTAAAAACTCCCTGCCTGGTTCATTACTCAAAACCCCCATCATGGGTAAGACTAGCGACCTGACTGATGTCAAGAAGGCCATCATTGACACCCTCAAGCAAGAGGGTAAGACCCAGAAAGAAATTTCTCAACAAATAGGCTGTTCCCAGAGTGCTGTATCAAGGCACCTCAATGGGAAGTCTGTTGGAAGGAAACAATGTGGCAGAAAACGCTGTACAACGAGAAGAGGTGACCGGACCCTGAGGAAGATTGTGGAGAAGGACCGATTCCAGACCTTGGGGGACCTGAGGAAGCAGTGGACTGAGTCTGGTGTAGAAACATCCAGAGCCACCGTGCACAGGCGTGTGCAGGAAATGGGCTACAGGTGCCGCATTCCCCAGGTAAAGCCACTTTTGAACCATAAACAGCGGCAGAAGCGCCTGACCTGGGCTACAGAGAAGCAGCACTGGACTGTTGCTAAGTGGTCCCAAGTACTTTTTTCTGATGAAAGTAAATTTTGCATGTCATTCGGAAATCAAGGTGCCAGAGTCTGGAGGAAGACTGGGGAGAAGGAAATGCCAAAATGCCTGAAGTCCAGTGTCAAGTACCCACAGTCAGTGATGGTGTGGGGTGCCATGTCAGCTGCTGGTGTTGGTCCACTGTGTTTCATTAAGGGCAGGGTCAATGCAGCTAGCTATCAGGAGATTTTGGAGCACTTCATGCTTCCATCGGCTGAAATGCTTTATGGAGATAAAGATTTCATTTTTCAGCATGACCTGGCACCTGCTCACAGTGCCAAAACCACTGGTAAATGGTTTACTGACCATGGTATTACTGTGCTCAATTGGCCTGCCAACTCTCCTGACCTGAACCCCATAGAGAATCTGTGGGATATTGTGAAGAGAAAGTTGAGAGACGCAAGACCCAACACTCTGGATGAGCTTAAGGCCGCTATCGAAGCATCCTGGGCCTCCATAACACCGCAGCAGTGTCACAGGCTGATTGCCTCCATGCCACGCCGCATTGAAGCAGTCATTTCTGCAAAAGGATTCCCAACCAAGTATTGAGTGCATAACTGAACTTTATTATTTGATGGTTTTTTTGTTTGTTTTTAAAAAACACTTTTATTTTATTGGACGGTTGAAATATGTTAATTTTTTGAGACAGATTTTTTTGGGTTATCAGGAGTTGTATGCCAAAATCATCAGTATTAAAACAATAAAAGACCTGACAATTTTAAGCTGGTGTGTAATGATTCTAAAATATATGAAAGTTTAATTGTAATCATTACATTATGGAAAATAATGAAATTTTGCACTATATGCTATTTTTTTGAGAAGGACCTGTATATAAATCAATGTTAATTGACATTAGTACACCAGTCATCAATCATTATTTTCTACCACCCTTAGGAAATTATTATACATCCTCATAGCAGTAGGAACAAACGATTTCCTGAATTTCTCCTTCTTGCACCTTAATAGGATTAGACGGCTGCTGAATTTGCTCTTCTGCTTCAAGAACAGCTCGTATAGTGGGTGTGTGTTATTGTTCATTATAGCCCTACACTTCTTCTGAATTCTATCCTCCAATACCTCCTCAAAAGAGTCAAGATGGAGGCCAACAGCTGCACTTGCCTTCTGGATAAGTTTGTTGAGCTTATTAGCGTCAGCTACTCGCACACTACTGCCCCAGCAAATGATAGCAAAAAAGATGGCACTTGCTACAACGGACTGGTAGAACATCTCCAGCATTTTACTGCACACATTGAATGACTCGAGCTTCCGCAGAAAGTACAGTCTGCTCATTCCCTTCTTGTAAACCTTTTCTGTATGACACCTCCAATCAAGTTTACTGTCAAGGTGAACCCCCAAATATTTGTAGCTCTCAACCATCTCCACCTCCTGGCCAGCAATGGTGATTGGTAAGTAATCCTCCTTTTTCATTCTATAACTCACCACCATCTCCTTGGTTTTCTTTACATTAGTTCTAGACAGTTAGTCTGACACCAATCCACAAAGTCAGAAACCATCCTTCTATATTCCTCCTCCCCCTGGCCCCCCACAATGCCCCCTACAATCACAGAGTCATCTGAGAATTTTTGGAGGTGACAAAAATCAGATTTATACTGAAAGTCAGCTGTATACAATGAGAAGAGGAAGGGTGACAGCACTGTACCCTGAGGGGCTCCAACACTGCTCCGTACACTGCCAGATACCACCTCTCCCATCCTTACAAACTGTGGCCTGTCTGTCAGGTAGTCACTTATCCAGTTCACCGTCCCGTCATCTACCGCCATAGCAGTCAACTTATTACGTAGTAAGGGTGGCTGTAAGGTATTGAAAGCACTTGAGAAGTCAAAGAACATGGCGCGCACTGCAGTTCCATCATTGTCCAAGAACGAATACATTGAATGTAGCAGAGACACTACAGCATCATCAACCCCCAATCTCTGCTGGTACGCAAACTGCAGGGCGTCAGTGTAGGCCCTCACCCTCTGGCACAAGTAGGCGAGTATTATTCTCTCCAAGTACTTCATAGCATGCGATGTTAAGGCCACTGAATGATAGTCGTGTAGGGAAGTTGGAAAAGTGGTCTTAGGAACTGGCACCAGGCAGGTGGTCTTCCACAATTCTGGTACCCCCCGTGATTGAAGGATCCAGTTAAATAGGTGCTGGAAAACAGTACAGTCATGGCCAAAAGTTTTGAGAATGACACAAATATTATATTTTCACATGATCTGCTGCCCTCTGGTTTTTATGTGTGTTTGACAGATGTTTTTATCACAGACAGAAGTATAATAATTGCAAACATATGAGTAACAAAAGCTTATATTGACAGTTAGAATGCGTTAATGCAGCAAGTCAATATTTGCAGTGTTGACCCTTCTTCTTCAGGACCTTTGCAATTCTCCCTGGCATGCTCTCAATCAACTTCTGGACCAAATCCTGCCTGATAGCAGTCCATTCTTGCACAATCAATGCTTTCATTTTGTCAGAATTTTTAGGTTTTTGTTTGTCCACCCGTCTCTTGATGATTGACCACAAGTTCTCAATGGGATTAAGATCTGGGGAGTTTCCAGGCCATGGACCCAAAATCTTTATGTTTTGTTCCCTGAGCCATTTAGTTATCACCTTTGCTTTATGGCAAGGTGCTCCATCATGCTGGAAAAGGCATTGTTGATCGCTAAACTGCTCTTGGAGGGTTGGGAGAAGTTGCTCTTGGAGGACATTCTGGTACCATTCTTTATTCATGGCTGTGTTTTTAGGCAAGACTGTGAGAGAGCAGATTTCCTTGGCTGAGAAGCAACCCCACACATGAATGGTTTCAGGATGCTTAACAGTTGGCATGAGACAAGACTGGTGGTAGCGCTCACCTTGTCTTCTCCGAATGAGGCGTTTTCCTGATGTCCCAAACAATCAAAAAGGGATACATCAGAGAAAATAACTTTACCCCAGTCCTCAGCAGTTGACTGCCTGTACCTTTTGCAGAATATCAGTCTGTCCATGATGTTTTTTCTGGAGAGAAGTGGCTTCTTTGCTACCCTCCTTGAGATAAGGCCTTGCTCCAAGAGTCTCCGCCTCACAGTGTGTGCAGATGCACTCACACCTGCCTGCTGCCATTCCTGAGCAGGCTCTGCACTGCTGGTAGCCCGATCCCGCAGCTGAAACACTTTTAAGAGGCGGTCCTGGCGCTTGCTGGTCTTTTTTGGGTGCTCTGGAGCCTTTTTGGCAACAATGGAACCTCTCTCCTTGAAGTTCTTGATGATGCGATAGATTGTTGACTGAGGTGCAATCTTTCTAGCTGCGATACTCTTCCCTGTTAGGCCATTTTTGTGCATTGCAATGATGACTGCACGTGTTTCTTTAGAGATAACCATGGTTAACAGAAGAGAAACAATGATGCCAAGCACCAGCCTCCTTTTAAAGTGTCCAGTGGTCTCATTCTTACTTAATCATGACAGATTGATCTCCAGCCATGTCCTCATCAACACCACATCTGTGTTAATGGAGCAATCACTGAAAAAAGGTTAGCTGGTCCTTTTAAGGCAGGGCTGCAATGATGTTGAAATGTGTTTTGGGGGATAAAGTTCATTTTCTAGCCAAATATTGACTTTGCAAGTAATTGCTGTTAAGTTGATCACTCTTTATAACATTCTGGAGTATATGCAAATTGCCATTAGAAAAAGTGAAGCAGTAGACTTTGTAAAAATTAATATTTGTGTCATTCTCAAAACTTTTGTCCATGACTGTACACAGTTGGTTTGCACATGCTCTGAGGACACTTGGGCTGAGGCCATCAGGCCCAGCTGCTTTGCCAATAACAAGTCTGCTAAACTGTCTTCTCACGTCGCTTTGGGAGACAGTGAAAGCAGGCAGCTTATCCCCCAATGTCAATGCTGCAGATCTTTTCCCGGATCCATCCCCCATTTCTGATGACACTGTGCTTGTGTTGGTGAATCTGTTGAAAAACTCATTCAGTTCATTAGCCCAGGGCAGATCCACTTCCCCATGCTCCGACTTTGCCTTAAACCCAGTTAGCTGTTTCATGCCAGACCACACCTCCATGGAATTGTTCTGTGACAATTTATTTTCTAGTTTAATTCGGAACGCCTCACAGGCATTCTTAATTTTCCCCTTTAAGTCCCTTTGTATCAATTTCAGTTTCTTAGTGTCCTTCATTTCAAATGCCAGTTTTTTCTTGTTTAGTAAGTGTTTCAATTCTTTTGTAATCCAAGGCTTGTTATTTGCATAACATCGAATCTATTTAGCTGGTACAACAGTGTCAGTACAAAAATTTATATAATCCGTTACTCACCCGACAATATCATTTACATCATCATTTATTAGATTGTGGGCTCCATTAGCTGAGACCCTGAGGTTCCAGAACAGCGGAACCCCCCCAGGTTACCCCATATTGCAAACGTTACTACCTAAAGAATCCATCTGAATCCATCTAGTATTCATCTAGTAGTATGAACACTTAGATAACTTACATGATTTTATAACATTGAGACGAGGAAATATGACATTTTAGTGGTAAACAATAAACATGTAATTTTTGTATTTGCTGCAAATTTGTCAGGTACACAAGGGTAAATACATGATACTGGACCCCTTAATTTATTACACAACTTCTATCGAACACATTGATATCCCATATGCCATCAGAAATTACTGTTTCACCACACGTCAGGGCTGAGAAGGAAGAAGTGCTATTTGGCTTTTGCAGCACAGCTTTGTTAGGGTTCAAGTTCCAGCTGCTGCACAAGGGGAGTCTCGAACCAGTCCCGCTGCGGTCCCCCATCCATCTCCGGCCGCAGTGGAGCCTGCTCAGCAAAGACATCGCTCCCAGTGTCTCGCCCGGTCTAATACTGTGCAGAGACTTGCTGCAGCCTCTTCAGGTTCTGCTATTGTAGCCAGTACTGGTCAGCGGCGAGCAGACGTCTTTAGGACTAAGTCCTTTGTTGCTTCATCTGAGCATGCCCAGGGCAAGATCTCCCATTGGAGATCAGGGGTCACATGCTCAGATACAGCTGCCACTCCTATTGGTCCTTCAGGAAGGTCCTGTGGCTGTTGATGTTCTGAAGCAGCTTCCCATTGGTCCTTCCTGGAAGGTCTTTTTCTCGTGGCTGCTATTAAAGGTTGTCCTTACCGCACGGCCGTGTGCTAGTATCAACCGTTATACGCTTTGCTCTAGTATGGTCATGCGTGTGTGTGGTTAGGGCGGCTGAAATACGCCATTACAATACCGACCTAATCGATGAGGAGCTTGATATGCTAGCTGGTCAGGGTTGGTGTCTTTGATGCCTTAGATTACCGGCATAACCGGTGAGGAGTTTGATTACCGTATTCAGAGCCTGGCGTTCAGACGCCATAGATTGCGGGGGACTCCCGCGAGGAAATTAGCGCATGATCACTTTCCATGTTCGCTTAGCAGTCAACTGTGTACCTGGGTGCCTATCAGGATACAGAAGGTTGTCTCAGCGGCTCTGTGACGCAACAGGGTTCGCTTTCAATGCTAGACAGCGCCCTAGCGTGTTTACTTTGCGACTCAGTGGTGTTAACTGAGTTCGCACACATCGCCATATAGCGCTGCGGCACTCCTTCCAGCGGCTCTGTGGAATAACAGAGTTCGCACATATTGCCACAGCACGTTACGGCGTTTATTTTGGCGACTCTGTGGAATTACAGAGTTCGCTTCTTGCGCCATCTTACTAGCAGCAGGCTCCGCCTGCACGGTGGACCCTGAGCTGCGAACGCACCTCTCTACATCTTATATTTGGTACGTTCCGCAGACCCTAACAAGCTTTTGGTAGAATTGTTTACAGGTGAAATTTGCAGAGTCTCGAAGGTGCCAGTACATCAGAAGAACCCCAAAAGTGACACCCATTATAGAAATTGCACTTCTCAATGAATTCATCTATGGCTACATTGATTATTTTGTAACATTTATGGCAAACTTTTTTTTACTGGAGAAGTGTAAATATTGCAGTTTGGTGCCCAAACATTACGCACCCATAAAGTGTAAAGTCCCCATGTATTGTAGCACCTTCGTTCATTGTGCCCAGCTTGTATTCTGGTGACACACAATTAGTAAATTGTTAAGTGCATGTCACTATCCACAGTGAAAAGAGTACTATATCAACATGGACTGAAATTCACTCTGCCAGGAAAAAAACATTACTCCAAAATAAACATAAAAAAAGATTAATGTTTGCAAATGCACTCAGGTACAAAGACCTTAATTTTTGGAGACATGTCCTGTGGTCTGATGAAACTAAAATTGAACTTCTTGGGCATAATGACCATCGTTACGTTTGGAGGAAAAAGTAGAATCTTGGAATTCTAAGAACATCATCCCAACTGTGAAACACGGGGGTGGCAGCATCATGTTGTGGGGTTGTTTTTCTGCAAGAGGGACTTGTGCACTTCACAAAATAGATGGCATCATGAGAAAAGAAGATTATGTGGCAATACTGAAGCAACATTTCAAGACATTAGCCAGGAAGTAAAAGTTTTGTGGAAATGGGTTTTCCAAATGGACAACGACCTGAAGCATGCTGTAAAAATGGTGATAAAGTGACTAAAGGATAACAAAGTCAATATTTTGGAGTGGCCATCACAAAGCCCTGATCTCAATCGTATTGAATATTTATGGGCAAAGCTGAAAAATCAGGTGCGAACAAGGTGACCTTCAAATCTGGATTACTTACACTAGTTTTGTCAGAAGGAATGGGCCAAAGTTCTAACCAACTATTGTGAGAAGCTTGTGGATGGATATGCAAAACGTTTGACCCAAGTCGTTCAGTTTAAGGACAATGGTATCAAATACTAACGAAATGTATGTACTGTAATCTTTTGACTTTGCAATAAGTAATAAAAATGCCTTAAAACATTCTCTCTCTCTCATTATTCTGGCATTTGGCAAATATTATTAATTTTGGTAATCCTAATTGACCTAAAACAGGAAAAGTTTATTCTGATTTCATGTCAGATATTGAGAAAAACATGCATGTCTTTTTATATAGTGTATGTAAACTTCTGGCTTCAATTGTACTATTTATCAGGGTTTCTGTGTAAATCCCACAAAAATGCAATTCAGACGAAACCCCCAATGGAACCACCCACCACAATGAGGCAGATAGACACTTTGGAGTTTGCTTGGCATCTGCTCTGGTGGTATCCATCATTTTAGGTTTGCACAAATCTCTTGTCTCCCACACCTGTGCACTAAAAAGGTGCCTAAAATGATGGGATACCACTCGAACAGAGAACATCAAAAGTGACTCCATCTGCTTCATAAGTGAATGGTTCCATCCGGGGTTTTGTCTGAAGTTTTGTGGAATTTGTACGGGAGCCTCAACATAAGTGCTCACTGGAGAGCGTATGATAAGTTTGAGTCGATCTTTGTTCCAATTTTTGGGAGGTGGAATGAAGAAATTGACAGAATTAGAAGAATAGTTCTTATTTTTTTGTGCTGCAAAACGTGAGGTATAAGTGAAAAGGCGGGTTTATTCTTTGGGTAAGTACGATTGCAAAAAAAACAGATTTATATAGGATTTTTTTAGGTTTTGCTGCTATCACAGAGTAAAAATGCTTTTTTAGAAAAGGTAGTTTTTTCATTGACATATTCTGATAGCTGTAACTATTTTTGCAAACATAGCTGCATGAGGGCTTATTTTTTTGCGGGATGAGTTGCAGAATTTTTTGGTACCATTTTGGGGTACATAATATTTTTTGATAGCTTTTATTCAGATTTATCAGACACAGAATGAACAAAAAAACAGCAATTTGGTTATTGTTTTTATTTTTTATTTTTTGCGCCGTGAACAGTGCGGTAAAAGTGATAACACTGATTTGTTCAGCAGGTCGCTATGATTACAGCAATACCAATTTTATTTTTTTTAAATTTTGCTATCTTACACACAGAACAATATTTTACAAAATTAATTTGTTTTTTCATCATCATATTCTGAGAGCTCTAACTTTTTTATTTTTTCCACGAATGAGCCATATAAGGGCCCACTATTCTTTGCGAAAAGGTTTGGCATTTTCATTTATTCCATTTTTTTATATATGACTTTTTGATCGCTTTTTATTCCCTTTTGTGTGAGTCAATATGACGAAAAAGTGATATTTATGGCAACATGCCAGTTTTATAGAGCAGGTCGTTACGGATGTGGCTATTCCAATCAAGTGTACGTTTTTCATTTTATTTTTGTTTTATCACAAACCCTGCATTTTAAGTGACAAAACAGTTTTCATGATTTGTGTACCTTTTTGTGTTTCTTTTTTTCATATTTTATTTTAATTTTTTACTTAGTCCCACTGTGGGACATGTATATATATTTATTTTTTATTACTGGTCTCATTCACTGCTTATAGCTGGATCTCACAGGCCATCATATCCTGTGGTCATCACATGACCATAGGGTACCTTGGCAACCTTCGGCACGTGCCATTCTCATTGCGGGAATCCAATTGTTATAAAAGGAGTCTTCTAACTCCTTGCAACCAATTAAATATTGCTGTCTCGATTGACAGCCATATTTAAGGGGTTAATTGGCTCCGATCGATTTCAAAACTGGCTGGGTCCGATAATGCAGAGTGTCAGCTGTCGTATGCAGCTGACACTCCTGGGAATTGCAGCCCCTGGGCACAGCTACACCTTTTAATGATGGCCGTTTTAATGCATATCATCAGCCGTAAAGGATTTGAAGATCTAGTTAAATTTACATTGCTCATAAGATGTTGGAGTACCACTAAGGGTATTTCTGAGAATCTGATGGGCTGATTTGCTGCATTGGTCACATAACATTGTTCAAATAAGAAGACCACTAGGGACACATTAACTAGTGATAAAGAGAGGCGCCAGTCTAGGAGATGAGTACAGTTCTTATTTTTTTTTCCCACCATGCACTCATACACTTCTATTATTTTTTGACTTTTTAAAAATCTATTTTACATACAGTACAGACCAAAAGTTTGGACACACCTTCTCATTCAATGATTTTTCTGTATTTTCAAGACTATGAAAATTGTAGAATCACACTGAAGGCATCAAAACTATGAATTAACACATGTGGAATTATACATTACACTTTACAAAAAAGTGCAAAACAACTGAAATATGTCTTATATTCTAGGTTCTTCAAAGTAGCCACCTTTTGCTTTGATTACTGCTTTGCATGCAGAAAAGGTGAAAGGATGAACTCTACATGCCTAGTTCCCACCGTGAAGCATGGAGGAGGTGGTGTGATGGTGTGGGGGTGCTTTGCTGGTGACACTGTTGGGGATTTATTCAAAATTGAAGACATACTGAACCAGCATGGCTACCACAGCATCTTGCAGCAGCATGCTATTCTATCCGGTTTGTGTTTAGTTGGACCATCATTTATTTTTCAACAGGACAATGACCCCAAACACACCTCCAGGCTGTGTAAGGGCTATTTGACCAAGAAGGAAAGTGTTGGGGTGCTACGCCAGATGACCTGGCCTCCACAGTCACCAGACCTGAACCCAATCGAGATAGTTTGGGGTGAGCTGGACCACTCACCGCTTCAATTTTGAATAAATCCCCAACAGTGCCACCAGCAAAGCACCCCACACCATCACACCACCTCCTCCTTGCTTCACGGTGGGAACTAGGCATGTAGAGTCCATCCGTTCACCATTTCTGCGTGCAAAGCAGTAATCAAAGCAAAAGGTGGCTACTTTGAAGAACCTAGAATATAAGACATATTTTCAGTTGTTTCACACTTTTTTGTAAAGTGTAATGTATAATTCCACATGTGTTAATTCATAGTTTTGAATGCCTTCAGTGTGATTCTACAATTTTCATAGTCATGAAAATACAGTCATGGCCAAAAGTTTTGAGAATGACACAGATATTAATTTTTACAAAGTCTACTGCTTCACTTTTTCTAATGGCAATTTGCATATACTCCAGAATGTTATAAAGAGTGATCAGCTTAACAGCAATTACTTGCAAAGTCAATATTTGGCTAGAAAATGAACTTTATCCCCCAAAACACATTTCAACATCATTGCAGCCCTGCCTTAAAAGGACCAGCTAACCTCTTTTCAGTGATTGCTCCATTAACACAGGTGTGGGTGTTGATGAGGACATGGCTGGAGATCAATCTGTCATGATTAAGTAAGAATGACATCACTGGACACTTTAAAAGGAGGCTGGTGCTTGGCATCATTGTTTCTCTTCTGTTAACCATGGTTATCTCTAAAGAAACACGTGCAGTCATCATTGCAATGCACAAAAATGGCCTAACAGGGAAGAGTATCGCAGCTAGAAAGATTGCACCTCAGTCAACAATCTATCGCATCATCAAGAACTTCAAGGAGAGAGGTTCCATTGTTGCCAAAAAGGCTCCAGGGCGCCCAAGAAAGACCAGCAAGCGCCAGGACCGTCTCTTAAATGTGTTTCAGCTGCGGGATCGGGCTACCAGCAGTGCAGAGCTTGCTCAGGAATGGCAGCAGGCAGGTGTGAGTGTATCTGCACGCACTGTGAGGCGGAGACTCTTGGAGCAAGGCCTGGTCTCAAGGAGGGCAGCAAGAAAGCCACTTCTCTCCAGAAAAAACATCATGGACAGACTGATATTCTGCAAAAGGTACAGGCAGTGGACTGCTGAGGACTGGGGTAAAGTTATTTTCTCTGATGAATCCCCTTTTCGATTGTTTGGGACATCAGGAAAACGCCTCATTCGGAGAAGACAAGGTGAGCGCTACCACCAGTCTTGTCTCATGCCAACTGTTAAGCATCCTGGAACCATTCATGTGTGGGGTTACTTCTCAGCCAAGGGAATCGGCTCTCTCACAGTCTTGCCTAAAAACACAGCCATGAATAAAGAATGGTACCAGAATGTCCTCCAAGAGCAACTTCTCCCAATCCTCCAAGAGCAGTTTGGCGATCAACAATGTCTTTTCCAGCATGATGGAGCACCTTGCCATAAAGCAAAGGTGATAACTAAATGGCTCAGGGAACAAAACATAGAGATTTTGGGTCCATGGCCTGGAAACTCCCCAGATCTTAATCCCATTGAGAACTTGTGGTCAATCATCAAGAGACGAGTGGACAAACAAAAACCTAAAAATTCTGACAAAATGAAAGCATTGATTGTGCAAGAATGGACTGCTATCAGTCAGGATTTGGTCCAGAAGTTGATTGAGAGCATGCCAGGGAGAATTGCAGAGGTCCTGAAGAAGAAGGGTCAACACTGCAAATATTGACTTGCTGCATTAACTCATTCTAACTGTCAATATAAGATTTTGTTACTCATATGCTTGCAATTATTATATTTCTGTCTGTGATAAAAACATCTGTCAAACACGCATAAAAACCAGAGGGCAGCAGATCATGTGAAAATATAATATTTGTGTCATTCTCAAAACTTTTGGCCATGACTGTACAGAAAAATCTTCGAATGAGAAGGCGTGTCCAAACTGGTCTGTACTGTATGTTTATCCAATTTTTTATGTTCACCATTGTAAGAAGAGTTTAAAGTTTTTACTAAAAAGTTGCAAGAAAGGTTAAAGATATGGATGGGCAGACCCGTGAAAGTTCGGGTTGTGGCACATGACTTGAACCTTAGTCCAAATTTTGTTTAAGGTACCAACACTACCAGAATGTGAACCCCTTTTAACCCCTTTGGATCACTCCTCTCCTACCCTCTGGTGTGAACCTAAATCCCCTCCCCTTGCCTCTGGCAGGTAAACACTCCAAAATCTAAGATGGGTCATAACTCCTTAATGGATGGTCCTTGAGAGGTGGTTTGGGCACCATCAGATCCAGCCGGACTCCTGCTGCACATTGAGACCAAACACAGCTTTGCTGCCTGGTTCCTCCTAGCCATTCTATGTATCATCTAACTCTGAGGTTCCAAAATGGATCAAGACCCTGGAAGGCATTTGGACCATTCCAGATATCTTAAAAATGTAACTAGTGTGTGGCTAGGAAGCATTATAAGTACCGTATATACTCATGCATAAGCCGACCCGTGTACAAGCCAACCCCTCAATTTTGCCACAAAAACTGGGAATTCTTATTGACTCGCGTATAAGCCTAGGGAGAAAAATTATTATGCCCCCATATGTTCCATAGATTATGCCCCCATATGATGCTCCACAGATAATGCCCCATATGCTGCACAGATTATGCCCCCATATGCTGCACAGATTATGCCCCATATGCTGCACAGATTATACCCGCATATACTCCACAGATTATTCCCCCATATGCTGCACAGATTATGCCTCCATATGCTCCACAGATTATACCCCATATGCTCCACAGATTATGTCTAATGTGCTCCACAGATTATGTCCCCATATACTCCACAGATTATGCCCCCATATGCTCCACAGATTATGCCCCCATATGTTCCACAGATTATGCCCCATATGCTCCACAGATTATACCCCCATATGCTCCACAGATTATGCCCAATATGCTCCATAGATTATGCCCAATATGCTCCACAGATTATGCCCCCATATGCTCCACAGATTATGCCCCCATATGCTCCACAGATTATGCCCATATGCTGCACAGATTATGCCCCCATATGCTGCACAGATTATGCCCCCATATTCTCCACAGATTATGCCCCCATATAGGTCCCTTATTCTGCCGCGCTACTGCTGCAAAAAAATGACATACTCACCTCTCGTCGCTGGGGGCCAGGTGCTGGTGTCCTGAGCAGGTGGTGACACCGGCACGCTATGGGGGGCAGGTGGCGGTGTCACCGCTCGCTCAGGACCCCGGCACCTGAGATATTTACCTGTCACCGGACCGGTCCACCGCTGCACTGCTCCCTCTTCCGGGTCCTCGGCAGTGAATGATCAGGCAGAGGGCGCGGCGCACACTAACGACATCATCGCGCCCTCTGCCTGAACATTCACAGCCAGAGGAGTCAGACGAGGGAGCAGCGTGCCGGTGGTCCGGGGACAAGTAAATATCGCTATACTCACCCCTCCGCCGATGTGTCTCTGCAGCCTCTCCTCTTCTCTAGGCGGTCACCGCAGCTCTTCCATCCTACAGCAGTCACGTGGTACCGCTCATTAAAGTCATGAATATGTGCATATTCCTGACTTTAATGAGCAGTACCATGTGACCGCTGCAGGAAGGAGCCAGAGATCGTGGGAGAAGCAGAGGGGCTGCAGAGACGCGCCGGCAAAGGGGTGAGTATGATCTGACACCCCGCTCCCCCTCCCCCACCGACCCCCGTATATGACTCGCATATAAGCCGAGAGGGGTACTTTCAGCCCTAAAAAATGGGCTGAAAATCTCGGCTTATACACGAGTTATATACGGTACATATTCCCCTTATGAAATCCTAGCTGTCTGAGCAAAACAGTTACACTTCATGGACTCCATATTGTAAGCCTTTTGTCTGGAGCTTAGCTGGCTCAAGGTGTGAGATCTGTCAATCAGCCTTTTGAGGCTTGACCACCTGCAGAGCTAGGTGTCCTATTATATTTCCAAAAGCCAGGAGGTTTTATAATTCAATGCCGAATTGGGATACAAATGATTGACATGAAATTATATCTCCAATATTCTTCACAGGTATGAACCTGAACTTAAGTTTGGTTTGTACATCTCTAGTTAAAGACAAAAATGTTTTCTGCTTTTTGCAAAATTCATGAACCACATAAACGATTTTGTAGAATTTGGCATTGAATGTCAAGACATAGAGGAGCAAAATGACTGCAAAAAAATGCAAATGATGAATTAAAAACCCTATAAGCATATCAATAGTTCTTTAAAAATATATATTTTTGCTAGAAGAATAACATTGTTTGTTTCTGTTTGAACAGATAGGGATATTATGCTGTAAAGTTCACTTAATTAATTTTACTCTTGTAGACTTTGGAAATATTTTGTTCCTGTCACTGCGAGGACCAGAGGATGAGATAAATAATTTTATGCACTGTTAGAAGAATTCCTTCGAGCTTAAATTATAGCATTCGAAAAATAAAAAGCAATTAAGATACTGAAAAATTGCATGATCCTTAGCATTAATATTAAAAAATAATCTAGTAAAAGTATTTTGTAAGTCTACAGTTTAAACATATTTCCAGAAAAGAAAAAAAATAATGTAGGCTGTGTGTGTTAAGAGTGTTGAATTCTACTACATTATTTGGTTAAACTTCCTGACATTAGGGAGATACACTTTTGGAATGAATTTTAGTACAAACAAAGGAAATTTACATATTGCCAAACATATCATAAATGGCCTCATGCAATGTGTGCATAATTATCATGCAATTTATGTTTTTGATGATTAATTTTACTATTGAACACCTGCAATGCTGATTGTCAATCCAAAGGGTTTGTAAACATGAAGCCTGACTGCCCAAGCAGTCCAACAACTGACACATGGCGAAAATCAGGTTCTCTTGCCCTACATTAGGCCCAATTCATTCTTCCATTTTTTAAGGACCTCAAATACAGACATTCGCACGCCCATTATATTCAATGGTATCAAGCACAGTGTGTCCGTGTGAAAAACTCACAGATATGTCCTTTTTTTCATGCACCACTGACGAAATGCGTCCCAAACACATGCACACTGTTGGATGACATCCATGTGTCATCTGTGTGATATGTACAGGAATTAAAAGCTCCTGAGGCATGATCCAGCAACTGAAAAAGCAGTATAGTTATCGCTGTTCCCAGGCTCTGGGTACTGAATTAAGCTCATCACTGTTGCCTGGTCTACCTGCCATCAATGAGAACAGGTGACGCTGATAAGACTTTGTTGTCAACACCCGCCACCTGGGACAGCTCTAACTACAAGTCTAATCATCGTCGCCTGGTCTCCCTGCGATCAAATAGACCAGGTGACGCTGATGACACTTTTAGTCAGTACCCGCTGTGTAGCACATAAAAATAAAGAAACTAAAAAAAACAGTGTGGGGTTCTCTTTAATTTTCCTAACCAGCTGAAGGAAAGCCGACAGCTGGGGCTGATGTTAATATTCTGAGAAGGGGAAAATAGCAATAGACAAGACCCAGACTATGCAAACTATGCAAATAAGTCTCAGAAACAGTCCAACACAAAGTTGTAGGATGCAAAATGCAAGCAGGAGCAGTGTATACCGAACACCACAACCAAGAAGCAGGAATTGTATATAGGAACATCTGCACAGCATATGTGTAAGTCCCCCTAAGTCCAGGTGGGAGACCCCAGAGACAGTGGTGGAGAATGAAAAGGCTAAAATCCTGTGGACGTAAAGATCCAGAAGGATAAGCAGGCGTTGGCTAACTAACCAGACATTGTGATAGTACAGTAGACAAGGATCAGAAGACAGCAATGATAATAGATGTGGCAGTGCCAAGTGAAAGCAACATCAGAAAGAAGGAATATGAGATGCATGAGAAATGCCAGGGCCTCAAAGGAGAACTGGAGAAGATGTGGAAGGTGAAGGCAACAGTGATTCCAATGGTGATAGGAGCACTTGGAGCAGTAACCCCTAAGTTGGAAGAATGGCTACAACAGATCCCAGGAGCAACATCTGAGCTCTCTGTCCAAAAAAGAGCAATGCTGGGAACAGCTAAGATCCTGCGCAGAACCCTCAAACTCCCAGGCCTCTGGTAAAGGACCCAAGAATGAGAAAGGACAGCAAAGGCCACCCCTATTGGGGGGTTAGAAGGAAGTTTTATATATACAGCCAGCAGCCTGAGTGCACTGTATGATATATATACATCCAGCAGCCTGCGTTCACTATATACACTCACTGCATAGTGACACTTATCCTATCCTTTATACTGGGTGTAAATCTCAATATGAGCCCTAACTCTGTATTTTGTAGTTTTATCAAGGGGCGTAGCTTTATTCAGGTGAGTGGCAAATGCTGGTAAAAAATGTTGACAGTCTGTGAATTTTGGTCCAGGAAAAATTGAATAGTAGGTTGGTAACATTGATGGAAATAGAGTGAAGCCCAGTCTTGAAGATGAATCAGATACATAACAAATATACTGGAGTGCTTGCTGTACAGATCGTTCCTTTTTTCTATTCTGACATTACTGCTGTTATACTCCACTGGAGGCAGCTTTGCATCAGCTGTTTCAAAAGATTGCAGTGCCAGTGACAA
Source organism: Oophaga sylvatica (assembly GCA_033576555.1). Taxonomy (NCBI): domain Eukaryota; kingdom Metazoa; phylum Chordata; class Amphibia; order Anura; family Dendrobatidae; genus Oophaga; species Oophaga sylvatica. The sequence goes on from JARQOD010000003.1 coordinate 468,932,269, forward strand.
TGGCTGAATGCATTAATCCCGACAGTTTTAGAGCAGCACTGTATTTCTTGCCTAGGAGACCGTTCACCACTGATAAACTGCAGCACTGACCGATTCAAAGGATATTAAAGGGAATCTGTCACCCTAAATTTAAATGATGGCAGTCAGGTCAGATGGGCGGTGTTTTGGGTACTTGCCTTAACAAGTTGTTCGCCGCTGTCTCCATTATTTCTGGGAATTGTAGTCGTTGCCCTCCATATAACACGCCTGCACATTGCAATCTTGAATTGCGCACGCGCAGTATGCTTTGCCCGCAGATTGCAATGCGCAGGTGCGTTATATGGAGGGCAACGACTACAATTCCCAGAAATAATGGAGACAGCGGTGAACAACATGTTAACGCAAGTACCCAAAACACCGCCCATCTGACCTGACTGCCATCATTTAACCCCTTAATGACCAAGCCATTTTGTAGGTTAAAGACCAGGCCAATTTTTACAATTCTGACCACTGTCTCTTTATGAGGTTATAACTCTGGAACGCTTCTATGGATCTTGGCGATTCTGAGATTGTTTTCTCGTGACATATTGTTCTTCATGATAGTGGTAAAATTTCTTCAATATAACTTGCGTTTTTTTATGAAAAAAATGGAAATATGGCAAAAATTTTGAAAATTTTGCAATTTTCAAACTTTTAATTTTTATGCCATTAAATCAGAGAGATATGTCACAAAAATTAGTTAATAAATAACATTTCCCACATGTCTACTTTACATCAGCACAATTTTGGAACCAAAATTTTTTTTTGTTACAAAGTTATAAGTGTTAAAAGTTGACCAGCAATTTCTCATTTTTCCAACAAAATTTACAAAACCATTTTTTAGGGACCACCTCACATTTGAAGTGAATTTGAGGGGTCAATATGACAGAAAATACCCAAAAGTGACACCATTCTAAAAACTGCACCCCTCAACGTGTTCAAAGCCACATTCAAGAAGTTTATTAACCCTTTAGGTACTTCACAAGAATTGAAGCAATGTGGAAGGAAAAAATGAACATTTAACTTTTTTTCCCAAAATTTTTCTTTCGACACAATTTTTTAAATTTTGTCAAGGGTATCAGGAGAAAATGGACCCCAAAAGTTATTGTGCAATTAGTCCTGAGTACGCTGATACCCCATATGTGGGGGTAAACCACTATTTGGGCGCATGGCAGAGCTCGGAAGGGAAGCAGCGCCATTTGACTTTTTTGGCTGGAATTGAGATTGGAGCCATGTCATTTGGAGAGTCCCTGTGTGCCTAAACAGTGGAAACCCCCCACAAGTGACCCATTTTGGAAACTAGACCCCCAAGGAACTTATCTAATTGTGTTGTGAGAGCTTTTAACCCCCAAGGGCTTCACAGAAGGTTATAACGTAGAGCCGTGAAAATTAAAAAATCATATTTTTTTCCACAAAAATGATCTTTTCATCCCAAATTTTATTTTCCAAATGGTAACAAGGACCCCAAAAGTTTGTGCAATTAGTCCTGAGTACGCTGATATCCCCATATGTGGGGGTAAACCACTATTTGGGCGCATGGCAGAGCTCGGAAGGGAAGCAGCGCCATTTGTAACATTTTTGGACTTTGATGATGATTGGAGGTGCCATGTCCGTTTGGAGAGTCCCTGTGTGCCTAAACAGTGGAAACCCCCCACAAGTGACTCCATTTTGGAAACTAGACCCCCCAAGGAACTTATCTAAATGTGTTGTGAGAGCTTTGAACCCCCAAGGCTTCACAGAAGGTTATAACGTAGAGCCGTAAAATAAAAAAATCATATTTTTTTCCACAAAAATGAATCTTTTCATCCCAATTTTTATTTTTCCAAAGGGTAAAAGGACCCCAAAATGTTATTGTGCAATTATGTCCTGAGTACGCTGATACCCCATTAGTGGGGGAAACCACTATTTGGAGCGCATGGCAGAGCTCGAAGGGAAGAGCGCCATTTGACTTTAAATGGCTGAATTGAGATGTTGGATGCATGTCGTTTTGGATAGTCCCTGTGTGCCTAAACAGTGGAAACCCCCCACAAGTGACTCCATTTTGGAAACTAGACCCCCAAGGAACTTATCTAGAATGTGTGGTGAGAGACTTTGAACCCCCAAGGCTTCACAGAAGGTTATAACGTAGAGCCGTAAATTAAAAAATCATATTTTTTCCACAAAAATGATCTTTTCACCCAAATTTTATTTTCAAAGGGTAACAGGACCCCAAAATTTATTGTGCAATTTGTCCTGAGTATCGCTGATACCCATATGTGGGGGGAAACCACTATTTTGACGCATGGCAGAGCTCGAAGGGAAGTAGCGCCTTTTTCAATGCAGACTTTGATGAAGGTCTGTGGGTGTCATGTCACGTTTGGATAGCCCTGATGTGCCTAAACAGTAGAAACCCCCCACAAGTGACTCCATTTTGGAAACTAACCCCCCAAGGAACTTATCTAGATGTGTGGTGAGAGCTTTGAACCCCCAAGGCTTCACAGAAGGTTATAACGTAGAGCCGTAAATTAAAAAATCATATTTTTTCCACAAAAATGATCTTTTCACCCAATTTTTATTTTCCAAAGGGTAACAAGGACCCCAAAAGTTATTGTGCAATTTGTCCTGAGTAGCTGATACCCCATATGTGGGGGAAACCACTATTTTGACGCATGGCAGAGCTCGAAAGGGAAGTAGCGCCTTTTCAAATGCAGACTTTGATGGAAGGTCTGTGGGTGCATGTCACGTTTGGAAGTCCCTGATGTGCCTAAACAGTAGAAACCCCCCACAAGTGACCCATTTTGGAAACTAGACCCCCCAAGGAACTTATCTAATGTGTGGTGAGACTTTGAACCCCAAGGCTTCACAGAAGTTTATAACGTAGAGCCGTAAAATTAAAAAATCATATTTTTTCCACAAAAATGATCTTTCATCCCAATTTTTATTTTCCAAAGGTAGAAAAGGACCCCAAAAGTATTGTGCAATTTGTCCTGAGTACGCTGATACCCCATATGTGGGGGGAAACCACTATTTTGACGCATGGCAGAGCTCGAAAGGGAAGTAGCGCCTTTTCAAATGCACTTTGATGGAAGGTCTGTGGGTGTCATGTCATTTGGAGAGCCCTGATGTGCCTAAACAGTGGAAACCCCCCACAAGTGACCCATTTTGGAAACTAGACCCCCAAGGAACTTATCTAATGTGTTGTGAGAGCTTTTAACCCCCAAGGCTTCACAGAAGGTTATAACGTAGAGCCGTAAAATAAAAAATCATATTTTTTCCACAAAAATGATCTTTTCATCCCAATTTTATTTTCCAAAGGTAAAAGGACCCCAAAAGTTTATTGTGCAATTAGTCCTGAGTACGCTGATACCCCATATGTGGGGGTAAACCACTATTTGGGCGCATGGCAGAGCTCGGAAGGAAGCAGCGCCATTTGACTTTTTGGCTGGAATGAGATTGGATGCCATGTCATTTGGAGAGTCCCTGTGTGCCTAAACAGTGGAAACCCCCACAAGTGACCCATTTTGGAAACTAGACCCCCCAAGGAACTTATCTAGATGTGTGGTGAGAGCTTTGAACCCCAAGGCTTCACAGAAGTTTATAACGTAGAGCCGTAAAATTAAAAAAATCATATTTTTTCCACAAAAATGATCTTTTCACCCAATTTTTATTTTCAAAGGTAAAGGAACCCCAAAAGTATTGTGCAATTAGTCCTGAGTACGCTGATACCCCATATGTGGGGGAAACCACTATTTGCGCATGGCAGAGCTCGAAGGGAAGCAGCGCTCAATTGAGACTTTGATTGGATGGATTAGATGGTGCCATGTCACGATTTGGATAGTCCCTGTGTGCCTAAACAGTAGAAACCCCCCACAAGTGACTCCATTTTGGAAACTAGACCCCCCAAGGAACTTATCTAATGTGTGGTGAGAGCTTTTGAACCCCCAAGGCTTCACAGAAGTTATAACGTAGAGCCGTGAAAATAAAAAAATCATATTTTTTCCACAAAAATGATCTTTTCACCCAATTTTATTTTCATAAGGTAACAGGACCCCAAAATTTATTGTGCAATTGTCCTGAGTAGCTGATACCCATATGTGGGGGAAACCACTATTTGACGCATGGCAGAGCTCGAAAGGGAAGTAGCGCCTTTTTCAAATGCAGACTTTGATGGAATGGTCTGTGGGTGTCATGTCACGTTTGGATAGCCCCTGATGTGCCTAAACAGTAGAAACCCCCCACAAGTGACTCCATTTTGGAAACTAGACCCCCCAAGGAACTTATCTAGATGTGTGTGAGAGCTTTGAACCCCCAAGGCTTCACAGAAGGTTATAACGTAGAGCCGTAAAATTAAAAAATCATATTTTTTCCACAAAAATGATCTTTTCACCCAATTTTTATTTTCCAAAGGGTAAAAGGACCCCAAAATTATTGTGCAATTTGTCCTGAGTACGCTGATACCCATATGTGGGGGAAACCACTATTTTGACGCATGGCAGAGCTCGAAAGGGAAGTAGCGCCTTTTCAAATGCAGACTTTGATGGAATGGTCTGTGGTGTCATGTCACGTTTGGATAGCCCTGATGTGCCTAAACAGTAGAAACCCCCCACAAGTGACTCCATTTTGGAAACTAGACCCCCCAAGGAACTTATCTAGATGTGTGGTGAGCACTTTGAACCCCCAAGGCTTCACAGAAGTTATAACGTAGAGCCGTAAAATAAAAAAATCATATTTTTTTCCACAAAAATATCTTTTTGCCCCAATTTTTTTATAATGTAAAGGAGAAATGGACCCCAAAAGTATTGTGCAATTTGTCCTGAGTACGCTGATACCCATATTGGGGGGGAACCACTATTTTGACGCATGGCAGAGCTCGAAAGGGAAGTAGCGCCTTTTTCAAATGCAGACTTTGATGGAATGGTCTGTGGGTGTCATGTCACGTTTGGATAGCCCTGATGTGCCTAAACAGTAGAAACCCCCCACAAGTGACTCCATTTTGGAAACTAGACCCCCCAAGGAACTTATCTAGATGTGTGGTGAGAGCTTTTGAACCCCCAAGTGCTTCACAGAAGGTTTATAACGTAGAGCCGTGAAAATAAAAAAATCATATTTTTTCCACAAAAATAATCTTTTCCCCAAATTTTATTTTTATAATGGTAACAGAGATGACCCCAAAATGTTATTGTGCAATTTGTCCTGAGTACGCTGATACCCATATGTGGGGGGAACCACTATTTGACGCATGGCAGAGCTCGAAAGGGAAGTAGCGCCTTTTTCAAATTGCTTGATGGAATGGAGTTGGTGTCATGTCACGTTTGGAAGCCCCTGTGTGCCTAAACAGTGGAAAACCCCCACAAGTGACCCATTTTGGAAACTAGACCCCCCAAGGAACTTATCTAATGTGTGGTGAGAGCTTTGAACCCCCAAGGCTTCACAGAAGGTTATAACGTAGAGCCGTAAATTAAAAAATCATATTTTTCCACAAAATGATCTTTCATCCCAATTTTATTTTCCAAAGGGTAAAGGACCCCAAAATTTATTGTGCAATTGTCCTGAGTACGCTGATACCCCATTGTGGGGGAAACCACTATTTGACGCATGGCAGAGCTCGAAAGGGAAGTAGCGCCTTTTTCAATGCAGACTTTGTGGAATTGTCAGATGGGTGCATGTCACGTTTGGATACCCTGATGTGCCTAAACAGTGAAACCCCCCACAAGTGACTCCATTTTGGAAACTAGACCCCCCAAGGAACTTTCTAGATGTGTGGTGAGACTTTGAACCCCCAAGTGCTTCACAGAAGTTATAACGTAGAGCGTGAAAATAAAAAATCATATTTTTTCCACAAAAATAATCTTTTTGCCCCAAATTTTATTTTATAATGGTAACAGGAGAAATAGACCCCAAATGTATTGTGCAATTTGTCCTGAGTACGCTGATATCCCATATGTGGGGGGAACCACTATTTTGACGCATGGCAGAGCTCGAAAGGGAAGTAGCGCCTTTTTCAAATGCAGACTTTGATGGAATGGTCTGTGGGTGTCATGTCACGTTTGGATAGCCCCTGATGTGCCTAAACAGTAGAAACCCCCCACAAGTGACTCCATTTTGGAAACTAGACCCCCCAAGGAACTTTTCTAGATATGTGGTGAGCACTTTGAACCCCCAAGTGCTTCACAGAAGTTTATAACGTAGAGCCGTGAAAATAAAAAAATCATATTTTTTCCACAAAAATAATCTTTTTGCCCCAATTTTTTATTTTTATAATGGTAACAGGAGAAATAGGACCCCAAAAGCTATTGTGCAATTTGTCCTGAGTACGCTGATATCCCATATGTGGGGGGAACCACTATTTTGACGCATGGCAGAGCTCGAAAGGGAAGTAGCGCCTTTTTCAAATGCAGACTTTGATGGAATGGTCTGTGGGTGTCATGTCAGGTTTGGATAGCCCCTGATGTGCCTAAACAGTAGAAACCCCCCACAAGTGACTCCATTTTGGAAACTAGACCCCCTAAGGAACTTTTCTAGATGTGTGGTGAGCACTTTGAACCCCCAAGTGCTTCACAGAAGTTTATAACGTAGAGCCGTGAAAATAAAAAAATCATATTTTTTTCCACAAAAATAATCTTTTTGCCCCAAATTTTTTATTTTTATAATGGTAACAGGAGAAATAGAACCCCAAATGCTATTGTGCAATTTGTCCTGAGTACGCTGATATCCCATATGTGGCGGGGAACCACTATTTTGACGCATGGCAGAGCTCGAAAGGGAAGTAGCGCCTTTTTCAAATGCAGACTTTGATGGAATGGTCTGTGGGTGTCATGTCACGTTTGGATAGCCCCTGATGTGCCTAAACAGTAGAAACCCCCACAAGTGACTCCATTTTGGAAACTAGACCCCCCAAGGAACTTTTCTAGATATGTGGTGAGCACTTTGAACCCCCAAGTGCTTCACAGAAGTTTATAACGTAGAGCCGTGAAAATAAAAAAATCATATTTTTTTCCACAAAAATAATCTTTTTGCCCCAATTTTTTATTTTTATAATGGTAACAGGAGAAATAGGACCCCAAACGCTATTGTGCAATTTGTCCTGAGTACGTTGATACCCCATATGTGGGGGGAACCACTATTTTGATGCATGGCAGAGATCGGAAGGGAAGGAGCACTGTTTTTAAATGCAGACTTTGATGGAATGGTCTGCGGGTGTCATGTCGCGCTTGGAGAGCCCCTGATGTGCCTAAACAGTAGAAACCCCCCACAAATGACCCCATTTTGCAAACTAGACCCCCCAAGGAACTTATCTAGATGTGTGGTCAGCACTTTGAACCCCCAAGGGCTTCACAGAAGTTTATAACGTAGAGCCGTGAAAATAAAAAAAATCATATTTTTTTCCACAAAAATGACCTTTTTGCCCCCAAATTTTTATTTTTATAAGGGTAACAGGAGAAATAGGACCCCAAAAGCTATTTTGCATTTTGTCCTGAGTACGCTGATACCCCATATGTGGGGGGGAACCACTGTGATCGCCTTACTGCGATCTTTGGGAGGCACAATGAACAAATCTACCAAAGGTGAAGAAGTGGTTTTCTTTTTTACGCCGTTCCTCGTGCGGTATTAGTGATTTGGCGACTTTATTCTTCGGATCGGTGCGATTACAGCGATACCAGATTTACACCCTTTTTTCATGTTTAGCTTCTGTCACACTCTAAAAGATGCTTTTTTTTGGAATAATTTTTTGTAAGAATTTTTTGCATCGCCGTATTTTGAGAGCTATAATTTTTCCATATTTCGGCCGACAGAGTTATCTGTGGGCTTATTTTCTGCGGGACGAGCTGACGTATTTATTGGTACCATATTCGGGCACATAACGTTTTTTGATCGCTTCCTATTCCGATTTTTGTGGAAGCAGAATGAACAAAAACCAGCAATTCAGGAATTGTTTTTTTTTTTATTTTTTTTCCCCCGTTCCGCGTGTGGTAAAATTGATAAATCAGCTTTATTCTTCGGGTCACTATGATTACGGTGATACCTCATTTATATATTTTTTTTATGTTTTGGCGTTTTTTACACAATAAAGAATTTTATAGAAAAAAATAATTATTTTTGCATCAGTTTATTCCGCGAGCTATAACTTTTTTATTTTTTCGCTGATGATGCTATATAGTGGCTTGTTTTTTGCGGGACAAGATGACGTTTTCAGCAGTACCATGATTATTTATATCTGACTTTTTGATCGCGTGTTATTGCACTTTTTCCAAGCGGTATAATGATACCGCTTGGAAAAAGTATAATTTACTACTTTTTTGTGTTTTTTTTTTACGGCTTTCACTGAAGGGGTAAACTATGGTTATGCTTTTATAGATGGGATTTTTACGGACATGGCGATACCTAACATGTGTATTTTTTTTGTTTTTTATTTTTTTATTACATAAAAATGTGTATTTTTTAGGGGATTTTTTTTAAATTATTTTTTAATATTTTTTTACAATTTTTTTTAAAAAATGATTTTTTTCAACTTGTCCCTTTATGGGACTTTCACTTTTTTTACTTTTGATTGCAGTTACAATGCATTGCAATGCTCTGGCATTGCAATGCATTGCAACTATAGTGGAAGCTGCTGTGACATGATCACAGCAGCTTCCCGTAGCTAAATGACCCGGAGGTTGTCATGACAACCCCCGGGTCATCAAGGCAGAGATCTGGCCCTGCGATTACATCGCTGGGACGCTGATCTGAGGCAGAGGGAGCTCCCGACCCTCTGCCTCCCCCCCTGAGCTCTGCGATCGCGCTGGATCGCAGCAGTCAGGGGGTTAACAGCCAGGGGCGGTGGGGGCTCCGCTCCTGGCTGTCAGTGCAGGAAGCCTGGCCACTGCAGCGCCGGCTCCTGCACTGATCGCGCTGGGGAAGCTGAAATTTCAGCTTCTCCTGCGCGATCGCTGCTGTGTTTGGTCAGTCAGATTGACTGACCAAGCACAGCGCTGTGGGTGCGGGGACTGACGGCAAAGGTCCCCGCACCGCTTGCCGTGCCTGTCAGCTGTCTGTGACAGCTGTCGGCACTGATCTACCACTGCGTGTTTACACGCAGTGGTAGATCAAAGGCATGACGTGCAGAGTCCGTCCTGGTGCCGGAACTGGCACCTTGCCATGACGGACTCTGCACGTCAGTGGACATTAAGGGGTTAAATATCCCACCAATTTAGGGTGACAGATTCCCTTGAAGCACTAAAAAAAATGTCAAATCCATTCTTAAAGGGAATCTGTCTGCAGGATTGTGCACAGCAACCTACTGTACAGACAGTGTCAGGTCGGCACGTTATACTGATTAAAATGATACCTTAGTTGTTGAAATATGTCTTGTGGTTGTTTTTTAATCTTTATTTTCCGTTTTGAGTTAATGATATGCTTGTGCTCTGGGGTGGACTTTGTGTGGGGAGGGTTTTCATGTGGTGCTCTGCTTAGGTATTCATATGTATCGCTTCAGACAGGTCACTGGTCCCTCAGTGACCTGCCCCCTGGTTAACATAATGAAGATTATATATATATTGAAAAAAATCCTCTTGTGCAGGCAGGCGGAGGCACCTGTGCTGCAGCTTGATTGCCTGTGTAATGTGCAATTAATTATTTTTTTATGGCATACATTAATTCATACTAAAATCAGTCTGAAAATGGCGCTGGCCACGTCTGCGCAGCAGCAGCTGTCGGCGATACGATAGCTGCTACTGTGCAGGCACCGCCAGCACCATCTTGGAAGAAGAATTTTTTTTTCTTTAGGCAAGATGGTGCTGCTGGTGCAGCAGAAGTAGCAGCTATTGGATTGCTGATAGCTGCTACTGCTACTGAGCGGCTGCCACCATTTTCTGACTGATTTTTGTTTTTAATGAATTCATGTATAACATAAAAATAAATAATTAACTGCACAGAACGGGATTTTTTTCAATATATATATCTATAATATTCACTATGTAACCTAGGGGGCAGGTTACTCAGGGATCATAAGCCATACTGATGAATACCAAAGCAGTGCACCACATGAAGACCCCCCCACAGGCCGCCCTGGATCACGAGCATATCATTAACTCAAAACTGAAAATAAAGATTACACAACAACCACAAGACAAATTTCATCAACCAAGGAATACTTTTAGACAGTATAATGGCGCCAACCTGACAGTGTCTGTAGGTTACTGTACACAATCCTGATGACAGGTTCCCTTTAAGAATTGAAAGGATTAGTCCTGGTATATACTTCTCTTCTTATTTTTAAGGTTGAATTCCTCCACATTGCCTGTACAAAAGTAGCAGTCAACACAGTTCTTTTACATAAACAGAACATACTATATGTGGAGCCCACGGCTTGTCCTGATCACCTACACATACAAATAATACACTTTTCTAACAAAGTTCGTGATGTTCCTTGCAGCCATTTCAATCACGTTATTAGAAACAGAAGCTGAATCCACCACAACCACTAAATACTGAACGGAATCATGGTAATCACACCACCACAATCTTAAGAACTTCTGTCTTAAAGAAAATCTGCCTTTGCTCTTCAAAGCAACCAGTCACAGTGCAGCTTTCAGTTGTTATACTGCTAAGGTAAAATGAAAACTGTGCTCTGATTGGTTGCTAGGGATACCTCCACACTGTTATTAACTGTAACTAAAAAAAAAATCTTTACTCCAAATATCAAGCAATAATAGGGCAGCTTTCAATCCTTATACTGCTGAGGTAAAATGAAAGATATGCTATGATTGGACACCACCACACTCTTTTGAAGCTGGGTTAAGAAAATATCTGCCCACAGCAGCCAATCTCAGCACAATGTCCATTAATTTCTAACAAATTTAATGACAACAAAATCATGCACAAAAGGTCACACAAAGGAGTCAAGGTATGGTGCAAGAAAAAGCCTATGGAGTTCAGTGATCGAAAGTATATCAAAATCACCTCTCACTTTCCCCAAAAAAAAATTTAACCTTGCAGACCTTTGTTATTAATATAAATTAATTTCCAGTGTTGTCTGTTTTTACCAGAACAGTGCAATTTTAACCATTTATGGTATTTGAAAATTGACTTCTGTCTGCATCAAAAAGGTACTTTATTATTTGTAACCAAAGACATTGGATAACCAAACTATTCTTGAATATTACTTCAGTTTGGTCAAGACTATTGATAACGAGCGTGCTCGTCAGTGCTCATTACTCGTTCGAGCATCAGGGCACTCGTAATTCTTGTTATTCAGAGAGTATTTTTGAATGCTTGCACTCAAGCTCAAATCCCCGCCAATAAACATGCGGGGATTGCCGGCCAGTCACTGTAGTGCCGTAGCCATGTTGGTATTTACATTACTGTGATTGGCTGGCTGCATAGCATCATCGGATCTATATAAGACCCGTTATGCTATGCTTGGCAAAGTTTACCAACGGAAACAAGCAGAGCAATGAGAGGTGCTGCGCTGCTGAAATAGGGACAGAGTTTAAGCTGCGTACAGGCAGTGATTAGACACCATTTATATTTCTATCAACTGCTACAACAGCCCTTATTAGGTCTAATTATAATCAATATTAATATTGCTGTTAGCAGCACTTAGGGAGAGATTGCACAGAAGAGATAGTGTAGTACAGGAGATGGTTAATTGCATGTCATTTCTGCTGCAACTCATACCAAAAGCCCTTCTCAGGGATAATATTCTTTTTGCAGTTAATCTTGCAAATTGTTCTAAGCAGGGAAATATTATACACCATTTATACTGCTCCAGTTGTGCATCAAAAACATGAAGGCAGACTTTGTTCTATCTGAGGAGTGTAACGTTTCCTGCAATAGTAATCCTCCAAAGTTTTTTCAGCAGTAAAATAATATACGTCAGTTATACTGTTCAAGTTGTGCTTCAAAAGTGTACAGCCAGACTTGTTTTCAATAGCATCGCTATATTGCTATTGAAGGGTAACAAGTCCATCTGAGGTGAGCAAATTTTCCTGCGATAGTAATCATGCAAAGTTTTTTCAGAATGGAAATATTTTATGCCATCTATACTGAGCCAGTTGTGCATCAAAGGCATACAATCAGATTTGGTGGGTTAGCAATTACATCGCTCTATTGCTACTGGAGTGTAATAGGAAAGATGTATATCTTCGTACCGTGTTAGCCAGTAGATAGAAAAATATTTAGACTTGAGAGTCCTCAGTGGTTGATACCTTTTAATGGCTAACTGAAAAGATGGTAACAAATTGCAAGCTTTCGAGACTACTCAGGTCTCTTCATCAGGCAAAGACTAAAACAAAAACTGAAGAATCACATGTTTATACACAAGAGGACACAGGAATAATGCAATAGGTAAGACATGTGACGTGAAGCAGAACTGTCATTATGGCAGAGGGATGAACATAAATATTGGAACAGTTCATAGATAAGGAGTGAGAGTTTTATTGCCCTCTGATTGGGGTCTGGTATTGTGTTTTGATGCCCCCAGGTCAGAGAAGCAGATTCCTTAATTAATCTGTGTACATCAATTAAGGAATCTGCTTCTCTGACCTGGGGCATCAAAACACAATACCAGACCCCAATCAGAGGGCAATAAAACTCTCACTCCTTATCTATGAACTGTTCCAATATTTATGTTCATCCCTCTGCCATAATGACAGTTCTGCTTCACGTCACATGTCTTACCTATTGCATTATTCCTGTGTCCTCTTGTGTATAAATATGTGATTCTTCAGTTTTTGTTTTAGTCTTTGCCTGATGAAGAGACCTGAGTAGTCTCGAAAGCTTGCAATTTGTTACCATCTTTTCAGTTAGCCATTAAAAGGTATCAACCACTGAGGACTCTCAAGTCTAAATACTGGAGTGTAACAAATCCATCTGAGGTGGGCAAATTTTCCTGTGATACTAATTCTGCAAAGTTTTTTCAGCAGGGAAATATACGGCATTTATACAGCACCAGTTGTGCATAAAAAGCATACATCCAAATTGATTAATTGGTTAGAAATAGCATTGCTATAGTGCTACTGCAGGGTAACAAGTCCATCTGTGGAGTTCAAATTTTGGGGTGATACTAATGAAAAGTTTTCTCAACATATATCATATGTAACTTAAAATGGGCAAGGCTTGAGGTAAGGGACAGGGAAGTGAATGTGATGCTTATGGTGAGCGCGGAGACCGAGGTCATCGGCAAAGTGAAACTGCCTGATGCGGGAGCACAATAAACATCACATCATGTCGACCTAGCTTCCTGTCCCACTTTTTAGGGGGGCACAGAACACCATTTGTGAAGCCAGACTAGTGTAAAAAAGTTGTTGGATGGATAGCAAAAAATGCTTTCAGTCAGTTTGCCAGCACCATCCTGTCTACCTCATGACCCAGTCTCAGTAGCCATGATTTTGCACCACATAATTCTCATCCTGATCCTCCTTCCTCCCACTATGCTGAGTGCTGAAGACAAGTGATACCTCACTTGGACACTCCAAAAAGCTGCTCACATTTCCATTTATAGATTCTGGCATCTCACACTGCCTGTTTCAACTGGGACATGAAGAGATCGCATATAGCGATGCCCAAATATTTGAGCAGCCATGGTCACAAGAAGGCGACACTGGAAAATGCAACTACTGTCGCAACAGGTGGATGATGAAACACAATTGCTTACAGCTAATGTTGCTTAATCAGCAAGTCATTAAGCGAACCAAGGTGTGGAAGTGGAAGATGAGGTGGTGGATAGAGATGAGCGACCCTTTCAAGGTTCTGCTCGGTCTGCTTCACCGAATGTCCCGATGTTCACCAAACATGTTTGCTGAACAGTTCAAAGAACATACCCTTCCCCCATTAAATTCAATGGGAGTCCAAACCAAACATATACTGTAAAGAGAACCTTAAGGTTGACAAAAAGCTTCCCAAACTTCTAAAATTAGGGGCAGACACAAAGAAAAGTGGTATGAATTGATCCACAGTAGAAATTTGTTAATGACACAGCAGTAGTAAGCGATGGGCCATGCATGAGGTATAAGGGTCTGGGCCATCATTTTCACCTTTGAATTGAAGTTTCAATGAAGGCCTGGTGGTTAAGGGAGATGTGTAAGCCGTCTTTGCTTAGAGCCCTGATACCTCATGCAACAGTTTTTTTCTCAGCCACACTCAGTTGGCACAAACATAAGTTTCACAGAGTACTATTTGTAAAAAAATGTAAGGAACATAACACAGGTAGTTGACTGATCAATTGATCCACACTAGACCTTTTATAATGGCACAGAAGCAGTCAGCCATGATCCACACATGAGGTATCAGCTTCTGGGCCAGCATTTACAGCTTTGAATTCAAGTTTCAATGAAGACCTGGTGGTTAAGGTAACAAGGTAAGTCTTATTTGCTGGGAGTCCTCATGCAACAGCTCCATTTTTTTCCCAGCCACACATAGATGGCACAAACATCAGTTTCACAGAGTACTAATGGTAGAAAATTGTAACAAATGTAGTTGAGTGAAAGTAAGTGCAGGCCAGCCCTGCGTCTATAGGCAACACACATGAAGAAGACCCAACTTGAATTTTTCACATTTAAAACATTTTTTGTCACTCATCACTAAGGTGGCATCAATTTCAACCAAGCTTGAAATAGTATCATAGTCCTCTGATACACCTTCCACTACAGATAACCCACCAGATGGCGACCCAACTTGGAGTCTCCACATTTCAATAAATTATTGTCACACACCACTAAAGTGGCATCATTTTCATCAGAATAGAAACAGCATAATACGCCTCTGACACATCTTCAACTACAGGCAACCCACCAGATAAAGACCAAACTTCAAGTTTCCACATTTAAAAAAATTGTTTGCAACATCAGCAGAATTATCAACAGCAGTCACAGTAATAATGCTAGATCAAAGTAAAACACTAAAAATGAAACCATCGTCTAGTCTATACATTCTGTGACTTGGGTGCAAAAGTCATTGGAAATCCATGACTTGTGCATTTTGATGAAATTTAAAATAAGTAAATACAAATTGAGGCCACTTTAGTAGCATCTGCCCATAATTTTTGGAAATGTTTGGTCTCCACTCTCCAAGTTGAGTCTCTTTCATTTGTGTTGCTTGAATTTGACTGAACTCTCAGAGCACCAGGCCTACACCTTTCACTTATCCACCAGTTACTGATCAAACTTTAAGCAAGACTTACTGCTCCAAGCCCTGTTCTGTGCTTAAATGTGGCATGGTTCTGGACCACACTATCAGCACAAATAATTTATATTGTGAAATGTGGACTCCTTCCTGGAGCACAATACCAGCACAAAATAATTAAAAGATAAAATGTTGCCTGCTTTATGCAGCATGGTAGTTGCAGGAAAATTTTTATATTTTTTAGTGTGGACGAGCCTTGGATACAGCAGAATCTGAGCACAAAAGAATTACAACCTAAGATGTGGCCAACTTTTTGGAGCACAGCAGTAACAGAACAAATTTATATTTTATCATATGTACCCTTCTATGGAGAACAATATTTGCACTGAAGAATTAAAAATAAAATGTAGCCTGCTTTAGGTAGCACAATAGTAAGAAAACCAATTTTGATTTTATCATGTTGTGTACCCTTGCATGAAGAACAATATCAGCACCCAAAAATTTCAAACTGACTTCTGGCCTGCTGTATGACATTACTAACAGAATAAATTATTTTCTTTTACTGTGGATGAGGAATATATAACATAGAATATATGCTTCAAACAATTTCAAACTGAGATCTCCCCAACCAGGGGCGTACATAGAAATCATGGGGCCCCATAGCAAAAGTCTGAATGGGCCCCCCCCGCAAAAAAAAAAATCAACAGGTGCTCTTAACTCCAGGCATGCATGTTATATGTCAAACAATTAATTTTATAGCTAGTCTTTGATTTTTTTCTCATTTGAGTAAAAGAAAAAGTAAAACACATCCAATGTAGTCTTATCTGGTGGAAAATACGAAGTTATGATTTAATATTATTTATTTCAGGTTATTCGAAAATCACACATCTACAAAAGCATTACCAACCAAGAGTACACATAGAAATGTAACTTGGGATGATCCCTGAAAGCGGTGTGACTGCCTGCAAGCAACCATCCTGGAATACATAGGGTCACTTTTTGTAGAGAGCTGGATTTACACTGCAGGATTCCTAGAACTGCTTATTGCCCAATAATCAGTGTAAACAGACAGCCGATCATCACCCAAACAATGAACAATTCAACAAAACAATTATTGACTAAAAAGATTTTCAATCTGGCTTAAAAATACTCCCACTCAGTAACACATCCTTCATTGTAACCAGTATGTGCTGCTGAGAACAATAATAATCTATGCACACAAAACAATCTATACTGATCTTCCTGATCCTGTGGCTGTGAGCATAGGAAATGCCAAAATGGGCTATCAGCTATTGGCTAACAAGTAGCCGATTGATTGTCAATATATATAACACAGACATTTAGCAAGGCAGAAAAATCATTGGTGGCTCAGTGGTGTGTATATATATACATATATATATATATACACACACACACACACACCTGCAGTGCATGCAGGGCCCCCTACACCCTCCACAGTGCGTGCAGCCGGGCCCCCCTCCCTAAGGTGCAAAGTGCAGCCAGAGCCATTGTAAATGTAAAGTGCCAGCACAGTGAGGGGACACATTCAACAAAAAAAATCCACCCCAGCCAGCAGGACTCACCTTATTGTGTGTATCTCTCCCTGAGTGAAACTTATGAATGTTTCCTGCTTCCTGTGAGGCACGTGTTGATCTCTGGCTGCAGGCTGGCTTTCTTATGCAAATGCAGCCAGAGACTTAAGCCAACTGCTGACAAGGAACAACAAGGAAAGGGGACCTTCAAGGTGGTTTACAGTGTCCGGCAGTCATTGCTTATATTTAATTAAAGGATATAGTACTGTGTCAGCACAGCACAGCTGCCAAACGACAGCGGCCGTCGTGGGCCCCCTCGTCGTGGGCCCCCTCACCTGTCTGGGCCCCATAGCAGCTGCTTAGTCTGCTCTATTCACGGGACGCCACTGTCCCCAACTGTATCACTTTAGTAATAGAAGAAAGTATTTTTATTACTGTGGATGAGATCTGCATAACATAGAATATATGCTCCAAACAATTTAAAAATTAAATCTAGCCTGCTGTATCACATTTGTCACTGAATTTTTTTTTAAACTTTGCATGAGCTCTGTACATTGCTGAATTTAACTGCCACAAAATGACAAGAAATATGGCGTGCCAAATCACGTTAGCAACAAAAAAAATATTTTTTTTACTCTGCACCAACTCTGTACACAGTTGAATAACACAGGCACTAAATGACAAGGTGAAATATGGCGTGCTGAATCACGTGAGCAACTGAATAAAATATTTTTTTTTTACTCTGCATACAGCTGAATTTTCCCACCACTTATTGACAAGGTGACATATGGCATGCTCAATCACATTAGCAACTGAAGTTTTATTTTTTACTCTGCAATAGCTCCCCACACAGCAGAATTT
>JARQOD010000003.1:468949860-469020144 GCA_033576555.1 Oophaga sylvatica
CGAAGGGAACCCCTATTTTTGTTAATCAGTTCCCTCTGACGTCACTGATTGTGTCCCTGGCTGACCTGAAGTGAAAGTGGAAAGCAATCAATTAAGCTTTCCACTTAAGGGCCCGTCTCACATAGCGATATCGCTACCGAGATCGCTGCTGAGTCACTAGTTTTGGACGCAGCAGCGAGCTCACCAGCGATATCGCTGTGTGTGACATTCAGCGACGATCAGCCCCCCTGCCGGGTATCGCTGATCGTCGCTGAAATGTCAGGACCTTTTTTTGATCGCTGGTTTCCCGCTGTCAGGCACACATCGCTGCGTGTGACAGGCGGGAGACCAGCGATCCGCTGGTAACCAAGGTACACAGCGGGTTTCCAGGCGCGGGGCTGTGCCTAGAAACCCGCTGTGTACCTTGGATACCAGCGCCCTGATGCAGGGAGCTGGTATCCAAGGTACACAGCGGGTTTCCAAGCGCTGCGCGGTGCCTGGAAACCCGCTGTGTACCTTGGTTACCAGCGGATCGCTGGTCTCCCGCCTGTCACACGCAGCGATGCATGCCTGTCAGAGGGAAACCAGCGATCAAAAAAAGGTCCTGACATTTCTGCGACGATCAGCGATACCCGGCAGGGGGGCTGATCGTCGCTGAATGTCACACACAGCGATATCGCTGGTGAGCTCGCTGCTGCGTCACAAAACTAGTGACTCAGCAGCGATGTCGGTAGCGATATCGCTATGTGAGATGGGCCCTTAAGCGATGTTACCCGCAGTGTCGCTGTCCCAGATCGCTGCCTGAGCTGCCTGTTTGGCAGCTCAGCAGCGATCATGTAGCGATACACCAGCGATCCTGACAAGTGCATATCGTTGTCGGGATCGCTGGTGTATCGTTATGTGACACCCAGCCTTTACTCTCCTGTCAGCCAGGAGAGGAACTCATTCATTTGGGGTTTACTGTGAGGCTGCAGCATTAGCTGCGGTCCCTGCAGTAAACATTAACCCTTTCTGAAGGATTACACCGTGGGACCTGACTGTGCATGGGATAGGTAAGAATAATTTTGCTTTTTTTTTTATTTTTATTACAGGAAATGGTTTTTGCAGTAAAATAAAAGATGGTCAAAAACATGTGTCTTTATTTCATTAAAATGATTTTTAATTAAAGTGTGTGTGTTTTATTTTTATTTCATGCAATAGCATTAATAATTGATAGTTGTCTAATTGACAGCTCTCAATTATTAACCTGGCTTAAGGTCACCTTTCAATAGCAAGGTGGCTTTAACCCCATATTAACCCATTCGCCACCGCTACAGGGCAATGGGAATAGACGGGCAAAGTGCCAGAAAGGGCGAATCTAATTATAGATTTGTCTTTCCTGGGGTGTCTGGGGGCAGATGTTAGTAGCCGGGGGGGGCCAAAAATAATGGTCCCTCTCTGGGCTATTATTATCTGCCCCCACTCACTGGCTTTGTCTGTCTGGTTGCGAAAATAGGGCGGGAGCCCACACATTTTTTTTCAGCAATTTTACACCTCATATATATATATATACATGTCATTGAATTTGTGACACATATATATATATATATTTATATTTGTAGTTCATACACTTCTACATAGTATAATAGCCGCTAATTCAATTGCCGGCTTTTGTGAAAATGCAGAACCCGACATGAAATGACACTTGGTGTACATAGGGTTAACCATGTCTTTTCATGTCCTTTGCTATCTAATTTGCACAAACAATTAAATCAGTCTATGTGTGAAAAATTTCATACCTGTAGGGGTTAATTAAAGGTGTAAATTCGTAGCAAAAAGTCTGTTTTTTTTACAACGAATTTACACCTTTAATTAACCCCTACAGGTGTGAAATTTTGCACACATAGACTGATTTAATTGTTTGTGCAAATTAGATAGCAAAGGACATGAAAAGACATGGTTAACCCTATGTACACCAAGTGTCATTTCATGTCGGGTGACCCGACATGAAATGACACTTGGTGTACATAGGGTTAACCATGTTTTTTCATGTCCTTTGCTATCTAATTTGCACAAACAATTAAATCAGTCTATGTGTGCAAAATTTCACACCTGTAGGGGTTAATTAAAGGTGTAAATTCGCAGCAAAAAAGTCCGTTTTTTTTACAACAAATTTACACCTTTAATTAACCCCTACAGGTGTGAAATTTTGCACACATAGACTGATTTAATTGTTTGTGCAAATTAGATAGCAAAGGACATGAAAAGACATGGTTAACCCTATGTACACCAAGTGTCATTTCATGTCGGGTGCTTCTGTCTTTTCACTGAAGCCGGCTTTACCCGGCAATTGAATCAGAGGATATTTTACTATGTAGAAGTGTATAAACTATACATATATGTAATATATATATGTCACAATGACATGTATATATATATATATATGTATTCTATGTGTGTATATTTAGTGTTTACAAGGAAAGAATGGGGTTTTTTTAGTTACGATATTTTGTTCCCATAGACTTACATTGGATTTCCGGTATCGGTATCGGGTATCGCCGATATTTTAATGATATCGGCGATACCATTCCGATTCCGATACTTTTGGATATCGGAAAGTATCGCTCAACTCTACTGCTGAAGACCCTCATACCTGTAGTTGCAAATCTCTTATGAACGCCGGCCCATTCCCAGTGTTCAAAGAAGATCATGATTCATGCTACACATAGCAAGGATGAAGCACGGGCGTTCAGACGATCGCAGTTACAAGTCTCCTAAGGGAAATATTGAAGCCAGTAAAACTTAAAAAAGGTTTAAAAAATATAAAACTAAAAGAAACACAAAAGTTCAAATCACCCTCCTTTTGCCCCATTTAAAAAAGATTTAGAAAAATACACATATTTAGTATTGCTGCTTTCAGAAATGTCTGATCAAAATATAAAGTAAATTAATCTGATTGGTAAAGGGTATAACGAGTAAAAAATGGAAACACCAGAATTATGTTATTTGGGCCACTGCAACATTGCAAAAAATGCAATACCAGGTGATCAAACCATCGTATCTACCCCAAAAAGATATCACTGAAAATTTAAGCCCTCACCAAGCCCCAGATCATGAAAAATAGAGATGGCATACACTGTGTTCCAAATTATTATGCAAAAATTGTTTAGGAGTGATAAGGTAAGAATTTTTTTGCTTGTCAGTTAAACTAATTGATGGTGATGTGTGTCAGGGCTCTTTATATCACTGTAAGCAATTGCAGACACCTGTGCTAATTAGTTTGGCAGGTGTGTCCAATGAAAAGCAAGACTACTTAAGAAGGCTGTCCCACATTATTAAGCAGCCTACATTTTCTGCCAAAATGGGAAAGAAAAAGGATGTGTCGGCTGCTGAGAAGCAACAAATTGTGGAGTTTTTAGGTCAAGGCATGACTACAATCAACATTGCCAAGACACTTCATCGTGATCATCGCACAATCAAGAAGTATGTAGCTGATTCACAGTACACACGTGTGCGATTTGATAAGGGAAAATTGAGGACTCTTTCCTACAGGCAATTACGTCAGGTTAAAAGAGCAGTGGCAAAAAAGCCTTGTCATAGCAGCAGACACGTTTTTGAAGCTGCTGATGCCTCCAACGTCCCCCGAACAACAAGATGCAGGGTCCTTCAGAGGTTTGCAGCTGTGCATAAGCCATCCTATCGACCTCCTCTATCCACTGCACACAAGCAGAAACGGCTTCAGTGGGCCAAACAATATATGAAGACTGACTTCCAAACTGTTTTGTTCACCAATGAGTGCTCAATGGTACAGATGGATGGAGTGGAAGATGGCTGGTTGATGGACACCCCATGCAAACATGGCTATGGCGCTAACAAGGAGGAGGTGGAGTAATGTTTTGGGCTGGAATCATGGGGAGAGAGATTGTCGGCCCCTTTAGGATCCCTGAAGGGGTAAAGATGAGCTCCATAGTGTATGTTGAGTTTCTCAAACAGCACTTCCTGCCATGGTTCAAGAAGAAGAACCGTGCATTCCGCAGCAAGATCATTTTCATGCATGATAATGCACCGTCTCATGCTGCACATAACACATCTGCATCTCTGGCTGCTAGGGGCATAAAAGGGGACAAACTTATGGTGTGGCCCCCATGCTCCCCTGACCTCAACCCCATTGAGAACCTCTGGAGCATCATCAAAAGGAGTGTCTATGATGGCAGGAGGCAGTTCACATCTAAGCAACAGCTCTGGGAGGGTATTCTGTCCTCATGCAAAACAATGAAGCAGAAACCATCCAAAACCTGACAAATTCAATGGACGAGAGAGTTCAGAAGCTCCTTTCGAACAAAGGCCCTATGTACAAATGTAACATCACATAGAATAAAGTTTTGAGTTGAAAACTGTTTGATTTCAGTTTGTAATAACCTGCTAATGCTTATAATTTAAAAAATTACCATTTTTTTGTTCTTTATTAAAATGAAAAGGTTGAAAACTCTGCTGTGCATAATAATTTGGAACATGTTTTTTGAGTGCAGTTTGAGTGTTTTATTTTTTAAAAAATATACTGTTATCATAGGCAGTTTGTACAAAAACCTTTCAATTGTACTCTAATAGTTATTTTACTGGAAAATGACAATGACTGCAATTCATATAGGTAATTTGGGAAAATCTGAGAAAATATTATTTGCATAATAATTTGGAACACAGTGTACATCTCGGAAAGTGGAAACATAAGCAAATTTCTTTTTCCCACAAATTTCTAATTTTTTTTTCACCACTTAAATAAAGAAGAACCTTTATATGTTTGGTATCTGCACACTCGTACTAACAGGTAAGATAGAGCATTTAGTGAAGATGGCAAATAAAACGCCCCCCAAAAATTATGGAATTGCGCTTTTTTTGCAATTTCACCGCACTTGGATTTTTTTCCCCATTTATCAATACACTATGTAGTAAAATCAACATTGTCATACAATAGCATATCTTGTACCACAAAGAAAAAGCCCTCACATGGCCATATTGACAGAAAAATAATAAAGTAATTGTTAGGGTTGGCGGAACGCACAAAATAAATATAAATAATAGGTGCGTTCGCAGCCCGGGGTCCACCGTGCAGGCAGAGCCTGCTGCTAGTAAGATGGCGGTATAAGCGAACTCTGTTACTTCACAGAGTCGCAGACATAGATGCTGTAGCACTATATGGCAGTATAAGCGAACTCTGTTACACCACAGAGTCGCTGAGGTAGAGACACAGAAATAGAGACTGTGTCCTGTTAACACCACAGGGATACACAGATAACTGCTGTGCGGATAGCAGTCCGTGAGCACGCATTCAGCCCTGAACACGTGCATACAAATCTCCTCACCGGAGGTGCCGGTATTCTAGGGGCTTATTTCAGCCGAGCCCTAACCACATGCGTGCATGATCACACTGGCGCAAAGCACATAATGCAATTGATACTAGCGCATGGCGGCAGGGCCATGCAACCTTTTTATAGTAGCAACTACAGGACCTGCCAGAAAAGGAACAATGAGAAACTATTCCAGAACACATGTAGTTTCAGGACCTCCCTGGCAGACAAATAGGAGCTGCTGCAGTACCTGAGCATGTGACCCCTGATCTCCAATGAGAGATCTTACCCTGGGCATGCTCAGAAGGGGAAACGCAGGACTTAGTCCTAAAGACATCTGCTCGCCGCTGACCAGTACTGGCTACAATAGCAGAACCTGTAGATGCTGCAGTAATCCTCTGTACAATGTTAGACTGGGCGAGACACTGGGACCGACGTCTCTGCTGAGCAGAGTCCACTGCGGCCGGAGACAGATGGGAGACCGCAGCAGGGATGGTTCGAGACTCCCCTTGTGCAGAAGCGGGAACTCGACCCCTATCAGTAATGGCTCTTGGAAGAAGGGGAGTAAAAAACGAAAATGAAAAATGAAGAATCAATATGGGCTGAAGGGAATAATATTACAAATACAGTGGAGTACCATGTGGTTTATTGATCTTTTCAACTCACTTTTGGTAATGTAACACATGCTTCTCTTCCCTCTACGCCCTGCCAAAAGACTGATTGTTTCAACTAACAATGAGGCTTTTATAATAACACTAGCAAACAGATTCCTGCTTAAAGCTCACAGACTTCTTAATTCTCTTTTGGGTGATAAGTTTTAGTTATATTTTCTGTTTTCTTATTTTTTATCTATCAGAAATGAGAAGAGGAGCAGGTAAAACTCTTCAAATATGAGTATTTTGTGTTTTTTAACATCTTGAAGTTCATGTAATTTCTATACTTACAGTATATTTTCCATGTTAAAATCTAGAAGAAAGATGCAGTAAAGAGGTAGCAGCACAACCACAGCAATATAGAGACAGTAAGGTACTTTTTTAAGTATGCACAAAGTAGCTGTAATTAGATGTGTAAAACAAATGCATTTCACATATTGTGCAATAAAAAAAATGTTATAAGGATGTTTAAGCGCTTCCGCAAGTAGTATGTAACCACTGCTTAAATACAAAGCTCTGCATTTTAAATTTTAATTTAATTTAGGATATTTCAATCATCATAAGCAGTTTTAGCCCCCTAGGGGAAGCAATTTTCCTTTCACTCTGGAAGTAAAGAGTGCAAAGGGAAATTGCTTACCCCCAGGGGTTTAAGGATCCTAAATTGAATTTCAAACATGGTATAGAAGTGCAATGCAAGCATTTTACCATCCTGGTAATTTCCACAAATCCTTTAATTAAACAGTATATTCCTTTAAATAAATAAGGTCAATATACAATATGTTGTACAAGTATATAGTTTATAGTTATCACACAAACTGTATCTAATACATTGATTTCTGTTTGGAAAATATGCACAAACTAAAAATATATATGGGAATAAAAACAGTTTCCAAACAATTTTGAAAGAAAATCGAGAAGCAAATTAGGAACTTTTATTTATGGTAAAGTCAATACAAAAGTGAAGGAGCAATCTCCTCTGGCCATCAATGTTTAAAATATTTCTTTGATTTTAATGTTTTATGCTCTTGGAACATGAGAAAGTATCAGCTCACAAGATTAAAGCACATTAGCTTCTCCTTTTTAATCTTGAGATTGATATTGCATTTTCATGCTCCAGTGGATTTCATCACCTACCCTTGGCAAGGTATTGTGTCCTGATCTATAAGTCCAGGCTCCTCCAGCTGCTGATATGCTGGTCCTGTAATTCCATTGAGGCGACCCCTGGGCAGTGGTGGAGTTCTCCGAAAGGCATTTCTCTGCAGCATCCTACTCCTTTGGCTGGGGCTGCAACATGTAGAAAGGCCCCTGGAACAAAAAAAAATACATTGTCTTATATGATCTGTCATTTATTAATTGATTCTGAGGAATAGCTTAAATATTAAAAACTATAAAAGGAAATCTGTCAGCGAGTTTTTGCTAAGTACTCTGAAGATAGCAGGAGATAGAGGCTGAAGCACAGAAGTCAGGGAGGTGTCACTTCTCAAATGTGTGCTATTGTTTACTAATAGTGATGTGTTATGATTTGGTAGCTGAGGAGAGCAAGCAAAAAAAGGAAATACACCAGAGAGGTTGGAATCTATGGGATTGCAGTACCCTGACTAACCACCACAACTAAAGGAAGCCGTGGAGCGTACCTATGTTGGTCCTAGACGCCTCGTTACAGCCTGAGAAGCTAACTACACCTAAAGACAGAAAGAGGAAAACTATCTGCCCCGGAGCAGATCCCCAAAGAACATAGAAAGCCCCCAAACATGTAATGGCGGTTAGACAAGAAGAAATACAGACACAGATAGAAAATAGTATGCGCAAACGCTGAGGCCCAAACTTCCTGAATAGAAAAGGATAGGAAGGACACTTACT
This sequence comes from Oophaga sylvatica, assembly GCA_033576555.1. Lineage (NCBI taxonomy): Eukaryota > Metazoa > Chordata > Amphibia > Anura > Dendrobatidae > Oophaga > Oophaga sylvatica. The sequence goes on from JARQOD010000003.1 coordinate 468,957,677, forward strand.
GCAACCCCAAAAAACCCTGAAAAGTACCAACTCTACTAATTACAAAAACACCTGAGATCACACAACCTCTACCACCTAAATTAGTTCTCTGGTGTAACAAAAACTAAACAGCAGCCACTGAAAAAACTGGAAAAGGCAAATGAACAAACAACAGTGGCCGAACTAAACTGAGAGGAGCACAAGCCCCCGGAGGGGACCCGGCAGACCCCCACAGAAGTGCAGGACAAAATGCAAAAAGCAAGCACAAAAAACTAAAAGAAGAAAATGTCTTATCTGTTAGCAGAAGATGCAGGCATGAAACAGCAAGCTACAAAGTGAACAGGAATCAAAGATGAGACCAGAACAATTGATCACCGGCAACCCTGATGGGAGGGAACCTCCCTTATATAAGACCAGTCAGTAACACCTGATCCCCAATCTTCACAATCTTCATTGGATAGTTCAGTACTGTTTGTAACCACCAGAGGGAGCTTCTGCTCAGAATTCATTTCTAGCACATTCACAACAGTGATGAGCGAGTATACTAGTTGCTCGGGTGTCCTACTAGTATTTTGGCATGCTTGGAGATTTAGTATGTGTGGACACAGCTGCATGATTTGCAACTGCTAGACAGCCTGAATACATGTAATATATACATGTTTACATACATACAAACAGGCATTCCTCACATGTATTCAGGCTGTCCAGCAGCCACAAATCATGCAGCTGCGTCAACAAAAACTAAATCTCTGAGCACGCCAAAATACTTGGAGGACACCTGAGCATGCTAGGGAAAACCCGAGCAACTAGAATACTGGCTCATCACTATTAGTAAACAATAGCACACATTTGAGAAGTGACACCTCCCTGACTTCTGTGCTTCAGCCTCTATCTCCTGCTATCTTCAGAGTACATAGCAATGAGCAATGAGTATACTCGCTCCTCACTATTTACTAACTGTGAAGACTTTATTGCTAAGAGATTAACATTTTTGGACTAGTCTGGCAACACCCTCTCTTGTGATAAGCATCCTCATTTCCCTGAAGATGCCATTAATGGTGAAACATGTTGGGGAGGCATGTTTTAAAAGCAAATTTTAATAGCTGTACAGATAAGTAAAAAGTGATGGTCAGCAGCCACACATTGCAAAAAGATATAAAATCTATAGTCCTAAAGGCTATACATAACACCAATAGGTGGAAGAAATATAGGAGTAAATAGGGGATGTTTAACTAGGAAACTAATATATTTATACTTGTACCAGAAGTTAAGACAGCAACAAACCAGTAATAACAACCACAACTGGAATGATATTGGGAGATATTATATCACTCATTGTATAGAATTGTACTTTTTTAACAACATAGCTATACCTCGGTCGGTGTACTATTCACCCAATATATTTAAAAAAGATAACAGTACCCTTCAATGAGCTTATAAAGGCATGTGCAAAAGAATTCCCAAGATATTACCTAAGGATTAATAGTTAACTATAGAGAGCAGAACAAACATTGTAGTTTAATTAAGCACATTTTATTTGCCATTGGTAATTTGTAAGCTCAGAACTGGCATAGATTTCATTTTGCAGCAACTAGGAAGCCAAAAGATGTGCACCATTCCAAAATAAATTGGACTGAAGACTTACTTATATGAAACAACATTCCTAATAAAATTTCCCAACTGTTCTCACCATTTCAAGATTAGATCATTTTCATCCTGGGTATTGGAGAAGTTATCGCATGCCCCCACTAGTTAGCCAATTATGGAACATTAAAGAAAACCTGTCAAATCGGATTATGATATTTACTTGCAGATATTTGATTAATTTACAGGTAAAAAGTATTAGAAAGGTGTCCCTGCCCTGTAGTGAAAGGGTGTCAGAAGGGAGAAAGGGAGCTTTATTCCTTCAGTGAGGCACCGGCTTTCAGTCACACTGGCCTGTGAACGCAGCATTGTTAGCAGTGTCTGAAATTTTTATATAGCTCTCTCCATGGCAGATATATTTTTTACATTTTAAAGCACATCAATGCAGTTAAAGGGAATTTGTCATCAGGTTTTTGCTAAGTCACCAGAGAACTAAGGTAGGGAATGAAACACTGATTTCAGTGATGTGTGACTTACTAGGCTGTGTGCTGTCATTTCAATACTATCAGTATGTTATCAGCAGGAGATTATCACTGCTTGACTAACTGCCCATGTGACTCCTGGTCCAACCATGCCCTAACGCTGATTAGTAGTAACTCTAAATTAGCAATGTTTATAGAAAACTACTAGTTATTGGTGTTGGACGGGGTCAGCATTGGCAGAGAAAACTCTGATTTCTGCTGCAAAACAACTGCAGCACCCAGTGAGGTGAGTGAAACATTGCTGGAATCATGGTTTCTTTTCCTACATCGTGCTGCTCTCAGAGGAAATACAAAAAACCTGGTGACAGATTTCCTTTAAAAGTTGTTGTCCAGCTTTCTAGTACCCTTCTAGGAAACAGTGTAGATATTCGCTAAGTATCAGGAGCCCTAAGAACAAATAATGTCCAATGTTGTGGATTATTAATAGAGATGAGCAAAACAGGTCGGTCAGATTCATAAGTCGCCGATTATCGCCAAAGACGGGTTTCGTTGACCGAAACACAACCATAGCGTGAAGTCGGCCATGCGGTCGGCAAACCGAGCACCAAAGTCGATTTTCCCAGAATGCTTTCAGGAGCCTTATTTCAGTCAATGAGCAAGGACGTAAGCTGTGGGCAACGAGATGACATGTGCAGCTTCCACCACCATCTTAGAGAAGGGCATTGCAGTGATTGGCTTGCTTTGGGGGGCGTCTTAGTGTCTATAAAAGTCCTGACCGCCAACCTCCATTTTACTTCTGGCGATCTTAACAATAGTGAGAGGTTGCTGTTTATCAGTAGTGCTGATAGCAATAGTGCTGTACAGTTAGTGTGCAGTGACAGGGGAGGATTTTCTTGTGTGCAGCTGCGCTGGTTATTAGGCTGCCTGATAGCTGTATTGCTGTGTGTACACTGCTGTGCAGACTGCTTTTTACACAGCACTAATACTTTTATTATTTTTTTCTGCACAGTTACAGAGCGTTCATTTTTGCCCACACCATATAGATCTGTACGCTCCTCACACACTACCATGTACCGGCTGGTATCACGGACAAATACATGCTGACTATCTGTGTGTGACTCCGGAAATAAATACGGAGATTAAAATTTTTCCCTACATCGTATACAGCTGTGCGCTTCTGATACAGTACCGTATTTCTGCTGTTTTTATTACGGTCAAATCCATACTGAGTGAGCGTCTGTGTGTGACTCCGGAAATATATACGGAGATTTAAATTTTCCCCTACACCATATACAGCTGTATGCTTCTGATACAGTACAGTTTTTCTGCTTTTTGTATTCTGGTCAAATCCATACTGAGTGAGCGTCTGTGTGTGACTTCGGAAGTATATAAGGAGATTTAAATTTTCCCCTACACCGTATACAGCTGTCCGCTTCTGATACAGTACCATATTTCTGCTGTTTTTATTACGGTCAAATCCATACTGAGTGAGCGTCTGTGTTTGACTCCAAAAATATATACGGAGATTAAAATTTTCCCCTACATCGTATACAGCTGTCCACTTCTGATACAGTACCGTATTTCTGCAGTTTTTATTATAGTCAAATCCATACCGAGTGAACGTCTGTGTGTGACTCCGGAAATATATACGGAGATTTAAATTTTCCCCTACAATGCATACAGCTTACGCTTCTGATACAGTACTGTTTTTCTGCTTTTTGTATTCTGGTCAAATTCATACTGAGTGAGCGTCTGTGTGTGACTACGGAAATATATACAGAGTTTAAAATTTTCCCCTACACCGTATACAGCTGTACGCTTCTGATACAGAACCATATATCTGCTGGTATTTTTGGTACATTTTCCCAAACATGAGGAAGTATGGTGGAAGAAGCAGCTGACGTGGGCGGGGGGGCAGCTGGTACTGATGGTGGTGCATCTGCTTGTAGTGCCAAAAGCACAATAGCACCTAAGGCACGAGGTGTTGAGCCTGCGTCATCATCTGGCTCCAGAAGGCCTGGAAGGCTCCCTTTTCTGGGAGCAGGTAAACCGCTTTTAAAGCCAGAGCATCAGGAAAAGGTTTTGGCTTACATTGCCGAAACAGCTTCCAGCTCTATCGCCTCTTCTTCTGAAGTTTCAAAAAATGCAAGCACTGAGTCGTCAGTGCAGGCTCCTGGTCAAGAATGACACCTTTCCTTGTGTCCTTCACTACCACCAAAAATGAAGGATGCGGCAGTCCACACTTAAGATTATTCCCTGGAGCTCTTTTCACATATCATGCCTGGGTTATCAAGTGAAATTCTGAATTCTCCAGTCCAAGATGAATATGACATGGCGTGCACTGATGCACAGCCACTGCTATATGATTCTGCTGGTACATTCACCCAGAGCACTGCATTGCCCTCACAGTCTGCTGAGCCAGATTCTGACACTGATGAAACTCAGGTACCCCTTCCCGCATACTATACCACCTTACACAGAGGAAAGTGAAGATGAAATTGAAAAGGAGGTGATGGATGACCCAGTTGTTGACCCGGATTGGCATCCATTGGAGGAAGAGGGTGCCCCTGGCAATAGCTCAGAAGGGGAGGAGGATCCGCAGCTGCGTTTATCTGGCAGGCCCGTAGCAGTCAAAAAACGTGTTAAAAAACAAAAAGTTGCAGGACAGCTTGGCCAGAGGGTCAATTTAGCACAGCGTGCAAGCCCTGAAAATTTATACCATAGTAGGAAGAGTGCAGTGTGGCACTTTTTTGACCAAAATCCTATTGATGAGGCAAAGGTTATCTGTAAGAAGTGCGGAAGGACCTTTAGCCGAGGGAAAAATCTCCGAAATTTGAATATCAGTTCCATGATTACTCATTTAAACACAATGCACTGGCAAGCGTGGACGGGCTACAAAACCTCAGGTAGCACACATGCACCTGCTCCGAGTGAAGGTAGCCAGCAACGCTACATCGCTTCCCCCACTGTAAGCCCACCGGTTAGCACACCACCAGCAAGAAATGTTGAGGTGTCGTCGTAAAGCCAAAGCAGTCAGGGAATCACAATGTTTTTCCAATGAAAGACTGAATCTAGGCCATCATCACCACCACCACCATCACCATCACCAACCCCCTCTCAGTTCGCCATGTACACCGCTAGTTCCCCCATATGCAGCGCTCAAGTCCAGCTCACTCTAGCAGACCCTCTGAGTAGGACAAGAAAGTACTCATCCTCTTATCCGCGTACACTGGCTTTGAACACCTACATTGCCAAACTGATCTCATTAGAGATGAAACCCTTCCGTTTGGTTGAAAGCGCAGCGTTCCAAGAGCTCATGGCCTACGGTGACCCTCCTCCTCCTCCAGAAGCGAAAGCTCGTCGACAGAGCGCAGTCGCACGAGCACTCCATCCGCAGCTGCTAGTGTTGCACACAAGGTATTCCACTATCGAACAGCTAGTGGTAAGTGTCAGCAGGCTGTTTTAAAGATGATGTCTTTGGGCGACAACAGACACACCATGGAGGTACTGGCCGACTACTCGAAGCGAGAAACTGAGTCATGGCTGGGCAGTCTACATCTTGAGCCAGGCAAGGAAGTCAGTGATAACGGAAGTAATTTTGTACCGACCATAGCTGTGGCAAAACTCAGACACACACCGTGCCTGGCTCCCACCTTGAACCTGGTGGTTCAGTGCTTCATAAAAAATTATCCGGAGTTACCAGCCCTGCTCCATAAGGTGCGAAGACTGTGCTCGCACATACATCGCTCGCCCGTAGACTCCAGTCGTATGCAGAGGCTGCAGCGATCACTCCACCTTCCCAAGCACCGTCTAATCATAGACGTTGCAACAAGGTGGAACTCAACCATTCATATGGTTGGGAGGCTGTGCGAACAGAGGCTGACTGTAATGCATTTGTGGGAGGGTACACAGGCAGCCAGTTTGAGGGCAGACATTGAGTTGTCAGGTGTGCAGTGGTCAAAGCTGAAAGACCTCTATAAAGTCCTTCAGTGTTTTGAGGAATGCACACGGCTGGTAAGCGCAGATGGCGCCATCATAAGAATGAGCATCTCACTTATGCATCTGCTCATGCAAACTTTGAAGCACATTAAGGATCAGGTGTCTGCAGCGGCGGAGGAAGAGGAGAAGGAGGAAGGAAGCCTTGATGACAGTCAGCCATTGTCTGCTCAGGGAACTGTCCTGGACGAGGTGGAGGAGGATGAAGAAGAGGAGGATGAGGGGGGATGATTATTTTGGGGAGCAGGATGCTTCTCAGGGGGCAAGAGAAAATGTTGGTTTGCCAAGGACAGGTACAGGGTTTGTGCGTGACTGGAGGGATGTGGATTTGGCAGAAAGTGCTCCTCCACCCACCACTGGCAGTACATCATTGACACCTGGAACATTGGCCCACATGTGTGATTATGTCTTGCGGATCCTAAAAAGGGACCCCCGCATTTCATAAATTATGAAAGATGATGACTACTGGTTGGCCAGCATCCTCGATCCACGCTATAAAGGCAAATTACAGAACATCATGCCACAGTAGAACCTAGAGCTAATATTGGCGAACAAACAAGCAACTCTGGTAAACCGTGTTTTAGAGGCATTCTCAGCACACAGCAGCAGTGCAGGTTCTGCCACGAGCCGAGCTGGGCAACATGGAAAAAGTGTTTGTGGTGCACACAGTCAAAGTGGCGTTGGAGACAGGGGTTTCATGACCATGTTGAGGACTGATTTCTCGAGTACCGCTCACACGATTGTTAATACTGAATCGATTGCAACAGACAGGAGACAGCAGTTGTCTACCATGGTTCAAAATTGCCTCTCCTCCCCTATCGATGTTCTCCCTCACAGTTCATTCCCCTTTGACTATTGGCCTGTAAACTGGACACCTGGCCTGAAATGGCACAATATGCCTTACAGGAGCTAGCTTGTCCTGCTGGTAGTGTGCTATCAGAAAGAGTCTTCAGTGCTGCTGCATCAATCCTAACAGAAAGAAGGACCTGGCTGTCGACCGAAAATGTTGGTGATCTCACCCTCAATAAAATGAACCATGCCTGGGTTTCAAAGGATTTTGTACCACCTTCCCCTGATGAAACATAGGTTGCCAGCAAAATGGCTCGCTTTGTCCTCCTCTTCCTCTGACTTCTACAATTCCTCCTTTTGCAGCTGCTGAATGTCCAGCCTACACCTCAACATATGCCAGTTTTTCCACCTCCCTAACTGGGCTGTACCCCATCCAGGGCCTGCATCAGCACCTGGCGCACCCAGCACTTGCAATACTTACCTCTCCCTGCTCCACCGCTGTGACGTCTTCAGCGATTCCTGACAATGACATTCAGGTCAGAGAGCGCGATGACGTCACGTCTGTGCGCCCTCTGCCTGATCAGTCACAGTGCAGAGACCTGGAAGATGGCGATGCTGAGGAGTCCAGAGTAGAGCAGTGGACAGTGAAGAGAGGTATTTCATTTTTTTCAATGTTTGGAGCAATATATGGGGAGCATTATACACTGGAGAATTATATATGGGGTCCATTATACACTGGAGCATCATATGGGGCCCATTATATATGGAGCATTATATAGGCCCATCATACACTGGAGCATCATCCATGGGGCCCATCATATACTGGAGCATCATATGGGGCCCATTATATATGGCGCATCATATGGGGCACATTATATATGGAGCATCACATGGAGCCCATTATAGATGGAGCATTTTATATGGGGACCAATATATTTGGAGCATTGTATGGGGCTCATCATACACTGGAGCATCATATATGGGGCCCATCATATACTAGAGCATCATATGGGGTTCATTATTTATGGGGCATCATATAGGGCCCTTTATATATGGAGCATCATATGGAGCACATATAGGGCCTATTCTGTATGGAGCATTATATGTAGCCCATTCTGTATGGTGCCATATATGGGGCTCTTTATTCTGTATGGCGCACTATGTGGTGCCCATAATACTGTATGGAGGACTATACTGTCCGGTTTTTGAGCTATTGTAGAATTTACAATAGATATCAGTCATGTAATGTAAGAAGTGAAGTATTTGACATTGTACTTTACCTATAGTATTTTTCTGCCGTATCCGAGCATCATGAATTGTGGCATGTGTTAAAGGAGCTAACTGAGACACTTTCGCCCGGGGCCCACGAAAACCTGGAGCCAGCCCTGCGCCCCCCACAACTTTAGCCAAATAACCCCCAGTTTTCAATGCATTACTATTATTATACAGTAAATTAAGGTTGAAAAGCTTAAGTAATAAGAATTGACGTCATTGGCATTGAAATGGGCACTGTAGGTGTGTTTACTGTCCTCCACTCACTGGTGACTTTTATTTTCCATTGACTTGCATTGGCTTCGGGTTTCGTTTTTTTGTCGAAACTCCGACTTTTGCCGGTAGTTAGTCGGCCGATTTCGCTCGACTCGACATTTGGTAAAGTTCGATGGTCCGAAACCCGACTCGACCCTCCCGGAGGCAAAGTCGCTCATCTCTAATTATTAATATTATTGTTATTATGGTTTTTGTTATGGAAAAAGATAAATATCCTATATGGATCAACGTAAAGAATAAAAGTTTCAGATATTGAAGCAATCTTTGAAAATAACATATGAAAGGTTCCTCTAATGATCCCCTGACAACAATTATTCCGTCTCATGGATGCTCAGAGTTATGTTGAGGATATTGGCTGTGTGATGAATAGAGAGGTTACAAGATAAAAGTGTTCTGCCTGACATGTCTCATTGCAAACATGTTTTTCTTAGTACAATGACTACAATTTGTTTCTCTGTTAACTTTGTTGTATTACATCAAAGGACAAATACACTATATGAGAGAACATAAATCAAAATATTATATATTTTTCCATATTTTCTATAATTCAAAAGGTTGCAGTCCAAGTTGCACAAGAAATCTAAGGGAACTTAATACTGTTAGGTATTCTGAAAATGTTGAAATACTATTTTCTTTAAGCCTTTTTTTATTTCTATTAATTAAGAAAATGCAAGGTGAATGAACAGAAGGGAAATTTAAATCATATCAATATTTGCTGTGAACACCCTTTATTTTGCTCTACTTGCACACAGATTTTTAGGAACTTGGTAGGGAGGTTTTTTCAAACATCGTTGAACTAAGCAGAAATCTGTTGATACTGTTCAGACAAGAGCTCTGGCGAAGCCATATTATCAGTTCTATGACTCTGTTCCTTATGCTTTGAATAATTCTTAATGACATTAGAAATAGGTTTTGGGTCATTGTTAGAGATGAGCGAACTTGTTTGGAAAATGTTTGCCAATTTCCAAGTCGGCACAAACATTGCACATTTTTGTGTTTGGATTCCCGAGCATTTTCCTCAAAATTGGCAAAATTTGTCCTAAGTTCAGTAAATGACCAAGTTTCCATTAATGCTTTCGTTTTGACTTTTCCTAGGATAGTGGTGTTGTATGATGAGCGGTGGGGACGTGTTTGATGAGGGGAGAAGGAGAGGAGAGGTCAGAGGAGCGGCAAACTGTTATTCTTTTTTTAAATTACTTTAATTTGTGGATATTCCGTCAGCAAATCAGAGCACAAAAACCATCCACAACGTCAAGACACAAGGACATCTGTCATTGGCTGCCAAAATCACATGTCTATTTCCATATAAAGAGCAGACATGTTGTTTCTGCGCCATTTTGTCATTGTAAGAGTGCAGAGAGGCTGCTCCTTCTGCTGGTGCAAGTAGTCAAATAGTTTGCTAGATTGGTTTATTCCAAGTTTATCTAGATAGGATCATGTGTCAATTGACCTTCCAGCATCTAAATTGTTTATTATAGACACATCAAAATTTATAAATGCTTAGAAAAGTGTCAACTTCCATTAATCAAAAATGAATGGTGGTTATTTGCCACCATTTAAAGGTAATGTGCCTAAGAATTTACCATGCATTTGCCCTTAATCTTTCTTACACATCATGTATACACTCTTTGAGCTATGATACACATGCACCTACTGCTGTACAGTTATGGACAAAAGTTTTGAGAATGACACAAATACTAATTTTTACAAAGACTACTGCTTCACTTTTTCTAATGGCAATTTGCATATACTCCAGAATGTTATAAAGAGTGATCAGCTTAACAGCAATTACTTGCAAAGTCAATATTTGGTTAGAAAATGAACTTTATCCCCCAAAACACATTTCAACATCATTGCAGCCCTGCCTTAAAAGGACCAGCTAGCCTCTTTTCAGTGATTGCTCCATTAACACAGGTGTGGGTGTTGATGAGGACATGGCTGGAGATCAATCTGTCATGATTAAGTAAGAATGACACCACTGGACACTTTAAAAGGAGGCTTCATTGTTTCTCTTCTGTTAACCATGGTTATCTCTAAAGAAACACGTGCAGTCATCATTGCAATGCACAAAAATGGCCTAACAGGGAAGAGTATCGCAGCTAGAAAGATTGCACCTCAGTCAACAATCTATCGCATCATCAAGAACTTCAAGGAGAGAGGTTCCATTGTTGCCAAAAAGGCTCCAGGGCGCCCAAGAAAGACCAGCAAGCGCCAGGACCGTCCCTTAAAAGTGTTTCAGCTGTGGGATCGGGCTACCAGCAGTGCAGAGCTTGCTCAGGAATGGCAGCAGGCAGGTTTGGGTGCATCTGCATGCACTGTGAGGCGGAGACTCTTGGAGCAAGGCCTTGTCTCAAGGAGGGCAGCAAAGAAGCCACTTCTCTCCAGAAAAAACATCATGGACAGACTGATATTCTGCAAAAGGTACAGGCAGTGGACTGCTGAGGACTAGGGTAAAGTTATTTTCTCTGATGAATCCCCTTTTCGATTGTTTGGGACATCAGGAAAACGCCTCATTTGGAGAAGACAAGGTGAGCGCTACCACCAGTCTTGTCTCATGCCAACTGTTAAGCATCCTGAAACCATTCATGTGTGGGGTTGCTTCTCAGCCAAGGGAATCGGCTCTCTCACAGTCTTGCCTAAAAACACAGCCATGAATAAAGAATGGTACCAGAATGTCCTCCAAGAGCAACTTCTCCCAACCCTCCAAGAGCAGTTTGGCGATCAACAATGCCTTTTCCAGCATGATGGAGCACCTTGCCATAAAGCAAAGGTGATAACTAAATGGCTCAGGGAACAAAACATAGAGATTTTGGGTCCATGGCCTGGAAACTCCCCAGATCTTAATCCCATTGAGAACTTGTGGTCAATCATCAAGAGACGGGTGGACAAACAAAAACCTAAAAATTCTGACAAAATGAATGCATTGATTGTGCAAGAATGGACTGCTATCAGTCAGAATTTGGGCCAGAAGTTGATTCAGAGCATGCCAGGGAGAATTGCAGAGGTCCTGAAGAAGAAGGGTCAACACTGCAAATATTGACTTGCTGCATTAACTCATTCTAACTGTCAATATAAGATTTTTTTACTCATATGTTTGCAATTATATTTCTGTCTGTGATAAAAACATCTGTCAAGCACACATAAAAACCAGAGGGCAGCAGATCATGTGAAAATATAATATTTGTGTCATTCTCAAAACTTTTGGCCATGACTGTAGGCATCTACCTTTGACTATATATTTTTTTTGGCTCACTTTCCTTTCCATTTGTCATGAACTTATTAAGCTTATTTGCATTAATATATTGACTTTGCTGACATTTTAAGGGCTGATCCTTTTTTGACTGTCACACTTTTTTGACTGTCATGTGTTTTAATTGTATTTATTTATTTGGCCACTTTTATCAATATTGGAAGTTCATTGTTAACTCCTGACTTACTCTCCTTTGGCCTTCAAATATTCCTCATAAATACGTTATCTCCTCCTTTTTTGACATTTATTTATATAATTAACTCTTCGATGCTTTACCTTTAGTGTGTGGCTCATCTTTTGCACATTTTGTCCCCATTTGTATATATACATATATTTTTCCCATGTTTTTAATTTAATTATTTTTCAATAAAAATTGCAATTTTATGGCAAATAGCTTATTTTTTCTTTGGATTCATTCTAAATTGTTTATTAGTTTGCTAATAGTGTGGTGAAACCAGTAGAGTCCACATTTCAGAATTTACATTGTTTGTGCTAATAGTGTGGTGCAGTCAGGAGTCCACATTTCAAATCTAAATAGTTTGGGCTGAAAGTGTGATCCAGGCAAGATTCCATAATTCAGAATCTAGTTTGTGCTAATAGTATGGTCCAGCCAGGAGTACACACTTCAGAATAAAAATCTTTTTGCTAATAGTGTGGTCCAGACACCATGCCACATTTCATAATCTAAATCAATTCTGCTAATTATGTGATTTCAGACACCAGACCGCATTTCTGAATCTAAATCCTTTCTGCTAATAGTGTGGTCCAGACACCAGGCCATATAACAAGAATCTATATCTTTTGTGCAAATTGTGTGGTCCAGCCACACTATCTCAGTAATTACTGATTGTTAATTTATTGACAGGTGACAGACATTTGTGAGCTAACAATTGTGAAACAGCTGCTTAAAAGAGGGGAAGTTACATCAAACGCGAGTGGGGAAAAGTGAGGTTGTGATGGAAGGGGGAATAGGCTTGGTGTTCGAGGTGTATGTGGGGTAGGTGGTAATGTTATTGAAAGCTCTATTGAACAAACACTGTCTCATTCTATCCAAAAAAAACTGACAACTTCTGTTACTGGACAGGATGCTTGACTCCCTTTCTTTGGCAGCCACACAGAGGTAAGCCTTGTAGTTGAGGGCCAGAAAGAGCATGTGCTAAAGTGGATGGCAATAGCGGAATTAACTCTTTTCCTACATGTGACATAATAGTATGCCCATTGGGCTCCAGTGCTGAGCCTGCACCTTTCTGGGCACATTACAGCTGATTTGTACAGCTGACGTGCCCACAATAACCGTGGGTGGAATCATGATCCATCCGTGGCTGTTAACTAGTAAGATGCTGCTGTCAATTTCTGGCAGCAGCATTTAACTCATGCTTGCAGGAAGCGCATCGCTAATCCCACACATTGGTGAGCCCGTTACATGATCACGGGTCACCGATGGGTTGGCATGACAACAAGAGGTCTGCAGCAGACCTCTATGGTTGTCATTGCCAGATTGCTATGAGCACCGCCCTGTGGTGAGCATTTCTGCTACACAGAGGCAAACTGATTATCACCTGTATGTAACAGAGGCAATCAAATATTGCTGCTTCTAATCTCCCTTGGAGACTATTGAAGCATGCAAAAAGTAAAAAAAAAAGTTTTAAAAATATTACAAATATATAAAATGTAACGATTCAAATCACCCTCCTTTCACTAAATTCAAGATACAACAATAAAAAAAAATCAAATATACACATATTTGGTATCCCTGTGTTCAGAATTGCCCGATATATCAATATAAAAAAATAATTAACCCAACCGCTAAACGGCGTAATGAGAAAAAAATTAAAAATGCCAGAATTATGTTTTTTTTGCTGCATTGCAATAAAATGTAATAATGGGCGATCAAAGGATCATATCTACATCAAAATGGTATCAAAAAAACCGTCAGCTTGGTGTGCAAAAAACAAGCCCTCACCCAGCCCCAGGTCACAAAAATTTGTTTTACCAAAATTGTATATTTTTTCCACCACTTAAATAAAAAAAAACATAGACAAGTTTGGTGTCTATGAACTCATAATGACCTGGAGAATCATAATAGCAGGTCAGTTTTAGCATTTAGTGAACATGGTGAAAAAAATCAAAACTGTGGAATTGCACTTTTTTTGCAATTTCACCGCAATTGGATTTTTTTCCCCATTTTCCAGTAGATGATATATTAAAACCAATGATGTCATCAAAAAGTACAAATTCTCCCACAAAAAACAAGCCCTCATGTGGCCATATTGACAGAAAAATAAAAAAAGTTATAGCTCTGGGAAGAAGTGGAGCAAAAAACAGAAATTCAAAAAGTGAAATACCCCTAGTCATTAAGGGGTTTAGTGGCCTCTCCTCCTCTTCCTCCACATTACCTTATACACAATACAGTCCTCAGTGGTGGCACCCAATTACACTTGTTTCCCCCTGCATTACAGCTTTCCAACTGCCCAACTGACCCAGAGTACAAATTGTGTAATTGCGATGCATGGATACATGAGACAGGGCCTGGGACAGAGCTTTGACCACCATTTCTAGCTTAAACATTTATCAGTAACAGGTGGATGGGTGACAAGTGTAGGCCTAGTGCTTTGAAAACCCTGCCAAATTCAGGCAATACACATGAAAGTGACTCAACTTGGAATCTAAACATTTCCAAAAATTAGGGGCAGACAACAGGAAAAGGGCATAAATTGAACCACAGTACACATTTAATGGCACAGCAGCAGTCAGGTATGTGCCATTTATGAGCCATAATCTTGGCATGCATTTACAGCTTTGAATTTAAGTTAAAATTAAGAGGTGCATCAGGGACTGGTGTTCGCCAGCTGTGCTGAGAGTCCTGATACCTCATGCAACAGTTCAAACTGTTTTTCTACTCAGCTACACTCAGATGGCACAAATATCATCTTCGTAGACTACTATTGTTTAAAAAGTTTAAGGATTGTAACACAGGTAGCTGACTGAAAGTAAGTGGAGGCTTGCCTGTCAGGGAGCACTACTGCTACAGGCAACACACATCAAGGAGACCCAACTTGGAGTCCTAACATTTTCAAAATTTATGGGGCAGATAATACTATAGTGGCATCAATGTCATTAGAGTAGAAATAGTTTAAGAGGGTTATGACACCCCTTCCACTACAGGCAACTCACCAGATGGAGACACGACTTGGAATCTCCATATTTAAAAAAAAATGTTAGTAACATCAGCAACAGGAGCAACAGCAGGCACAAAGCCACAACAAAGATGTCTGTAAGGATTACTGTTGTGAATGTGTTAGAAAATGAATTCTGAGCAGAAGCTCCCTCTGGTGGTTACAAACAGTACTGAACTATTCAATGAAGATTGTGAAGATTGGCAATCAGGTGTTACAGACTGGTCTTATATAAGGGAGGTTCCCTCCCATCAGGGTTGCAGGTGATCAATTGTTCTTGTCTCAACTTTGGTTCCTGGTTCACTTGGAAGCTTGCTGTGTCTTGCCTGCATCTTCTGCTAACAGATAAGATATTTTCTGCTTTTATTTTTGTGCTTGCTTTTTGCATTTTGTCCTGCACTTCTGTGGAGGTCAGCCAGGTCCCCTCCAGGGGCTTGTGCTCCTCTCAGTTTATCTGAGCCACTGTTATTTGTTCATTTGCCTTTTCCATTTTTTTTCAGTGGCTGCTGCTTAGTTTTGTTACACCAGAGAACTAATTTAGGTGGTAGAGGTCGTGTGATCTCAGGTGTTTTTGCAATTAGTGAGTTGTTTTTTTTTTTAGGGTTTTTTGGATTGCAGTAAGTGTCCTTCCTATCCTTTTCTTTCTAGGAAGATTGGGCCCCAACGTTTGCTCATACTATTTTCTGTTTGTGTCTGTATTTCCTCTTGTCTAACCGCCATTACATGTTTGGGGGCTTCCTATGTTCTTTGGGGATCTGCTCCGGGGAAGATAGTTTTCCTCTTTCTATCTTTAGGTGTAGTTAGCTTCTCAGGCTGTGACGAGGCGTCTAGGACCAACGTAGGTACGCTCCACGGCTGCCTTTAGTTGTGGTGGCTAGTCAGGGTACTGCAATCCAGTAGATTCCAACCTCTCTGGTGTATTGCCGTTTTTGCCTGCTCTCCTCAGCTACCAAATCATAACAGTATCACCGGCCAAACTGAAAATTATATGGTACTCACAGAAGGGAAAGATAGTGTAAAAAAAAAAAAGAAATAAAAAGTTGTCAGAGTTGTCAGAGATATATATATATATCTTTTCTTTCCCTCTTTTTCTCTGGGTGCTGAGGAGGATTTTTTTTTTCTCAATGGAGTTTGCACAGTTGTCTGGCCGTGTGGATCAGCTTGCCACTGAAGTTCGGAGTATTGCTACCTATCTTGCAGGGTTGCCGGTTGTGGAACCTAGGATCCCCATGCCAGATTTGTTTTTAGGGGATCGAGCTAAATTTCTGAATTTCAAAAATAACTGTAAGTTGTTTTTTGCCTTAAAACCTAAGTCCTCAGGGAACGCAGCACAGCAGGTTCAAATTGTCATCTCTCTCCTGCGCGGCGATCCTCAGGATTGGGCTTTTTCCCTGACACCTGGGGATCCTGTTTTGAGTAATGTTGATGCATTTTTTCTGGCTCTGGGGTTATTGTACGATGAACCTAATGTCACTGATCAAGCTGAAAAAGCCTTGTTGGCATTAAATCAGGGGATTGAGGACGCTGAGTTGTACTGTCAGAGATTCCGAAGGTGGGCAGTCCTGACCAAAAGGAATGATGATGCTTTGGCAGCCCTTATTCGGAAGGGTCTGTCATATCATGTAAAAGATGTTATGGTGGGTTTCCCTGCTCCCTCTGGTCTCAATGATTCTATGTCATTGGCGATTCAAATTGACAGACGTTTGCGTGAGCGTAGAGGTATGCGTGGAATAGTGTTGCTTTGTGAACCAGCTTCTGAACCCATGCAGTGTGATAGAGTGGCTTCTGGGGCACAGCGTCATGAGTTTCGAAAACGCAATGGGTTATGTTTCGACTGCGGTGACGCCTCTCATGCTATTTCAGTCTGCCCAAAGCGGGGAAGACGTTTTGCACGCTCAGTTGTCTTGGGTAGTGTTCAGACTAAATTTCTGTTGACTGTTACCCTGATTTGCTCCCTGTCCACATTTTCTGCTCAGGCTTTTGTTGATTCGGGAGCAGCTATTAACCTGATGGATTTTGATTTTGCTAAACGTTGTGGGTTTCCCTTGATACCCCTACGGAAGTCTATTCCCCTACTGGGGATTGATTCTACCCCTTTGGCTGAGAATAAACCCCAGTTCTCTACTCAGGTGATAATGAGGGTTGAACCTGATCATCAGGAGAGTTGCAAATTTTTGGTGCTGTATAATCTGCATGACATTATTGTACTAGGTTTCCCTTGGTTATAGTCTCATAATCCTGTTTTGGATTGGAAATCTATGTCTGTAACCAGTTGGGGCTGCCAATGTGTTAATGCCAACACTCCTGTTTTTTCTGCCTCTCCCCAGGCTCAGGATGTTCCTGACTTTTTGACTGATTTTTCTGATGTGTTTAGCGAAAGTAAATCTGCATCCTTGCCCCCCCATAGGAGCTATGACTGCGCTATTGAATTAGTGCCTGGTAGTAAATTCCCTAAAGGTCGCCTTTTTAACTTGTCTGTACCTAAACATGACGCTATGCGGTCTTATATCAAGGAGTCATTGGAGAAGGGTCATATCAGACCATCCTCTTCACCCTTGGGTGCCGTTTTTTTCTTTGTGGCCAAAAAGGATGGTTCATTAAGGCCGTGTATTGATTATCGTCTCTTGAACAATATCACTGTGAAATATCAATATCGGTTACCCTTTATTTCTGACCTGTTTTCCAGGGTGAAAAGTGCTACTTGTTTTACCAAGCTTGACCTCAGGGGGGCGTATAACCTTATTCGCATTAAGCACGGGGATGAATGGAAGACGGCATTTAGTACCACAGAGGGGAATTTTGAGTACCTAGTTATGCCTTTTGGGCTCACTAATGCTCCTTCCGTCTTCCAGTCCTTCATGAATGACATTTTCAGGGATTTTGTGGACAAATTTCTGATTGTTTATTTGGATGATATCTTGATTTTTTCTAATGACTGGGACTCTCATGTGAAACATGTTCGAACTGTATTCCAGATTTTGAGAGAGAATGCTCTGTATGTGAAGGGATCAAAGTGTCTTTTTGGCGTACAGAGGATCTCATTTCTGGGATTCATTTTGTCCCCATCTGTTATTGAAATGGACCCGGTCAAGGTTCAGGCCATCTGTGGTTGGGTCCAACCTAGTTCATTAAAGGCTCTTCAGAGATTTTGCCAATTTTTATCGTCAATTTTTTGGTAATTTCTCTGTTATTGTTAAACCATTGACTGATTTGACCAAGAAGGGTTCTGATGTGGTGAATTGGCCTCCTGAGGCAGTCTCTGCGTTTCTGGAACTTAAGCAGAGATTCACTTCTGCTCCTGTTCTATGGCAGCCTGATGTTTCTCTGCCATTTCAGGTTGAGGTTGATGCCTCTGAAATTGGGGCAGGTGCCGTTTTGTCCCAAAGAGATCCAGAGACCTCTAAAAGTAACCCTTGTGCCTTTTTATCTCGAAAATTTTCTCCAACTGAACGTAATTATGACGTGGGTAATCGGGAGTTATTGGCCATGAAGTGGGCTTTTGAAGAGTGGAGACATTGGCTGGATGGAGCCAAACATCAGGTGGTGGTCCTCACGGACCATAAGAATCTGGTTTATCTGGAATCAGCCAAGCGACTTAATCCTAGACAGGCCAGGTGGGCCTTGTTTTTCACACGTTTTAATTTTATGGTTTCCTTTCTTCCTGGCACTAAGAATGTTAAAGCGGATGCCCTCTCGAGGAGTTTCCTTGCGGATTCTCCTGAGTTATCTGATCCTGCTGTTATTTTGAAAGAGGGTGTAGTTCTTTCCGCCATCTCGCCCAATTTGAGACTGGCTCTGGAAGGGTGTCAGGAGGATAAACCCAAGCGCTGCCCTATTGGGAAATTGTTTGTACCAGACCGGTGGAAAAAGAGTGTGATGTCTGAGATTCATTGTTCCGCGTTGGCCGGTCATCCCGGAATTTTTGGTACCAGAGACTTGGTTAGTCGGTCCTTTTGGTGGCCTACTTTGTCTCGTGACGTCAGGGAATTTGTGCAGTCCTGCGGGACTTGCTCTCGCTCCAAGCCTTGCTCTCACTCTAGTGGTTTGTTGATGCCATTGCCTGTGCCCAAGAGACCATGGACCCATATCTCTATGGATTTCATTTCTGACCTCCCTGTTTCTCAGAGAATGACCGTTATCTGGGTGATTTGTGATAGGTTTTCCAAAATGATACATCTTGTGCCATTACCTAAGTTGCCTTCCTCCTCCGAATTGGTGCCTTTGTTCCTTCAGCACGTGGTTCGGTTACACGGCATTCCTGAGAGTATTGTGTCTAACAGAGGAGTCCAGTTTGTTTCCAGATTTTGGAGGACTTTTTGTTCTAAACTTGGTGTTCAATTGTCTTTCTCCTCGGCTTTTCATCCTCAGACCAATGGACAAACTGAGAGAACAAACCAGACATTGGAGACTTATCTGAGATGCTTTGTGTCTGCTGATCAGGATGACTGGGTCTCTTTTTTTGCCTTTGGCTGAGTTTGCTCTTAATAATAGGGCTAGCTCTGCCACTTTGATGTCTCCATTTTTCTGCAATTTTGGGTTTCACCCTTGATTTTCTTCGGGACAGACGGAGGCTTCTGTCTGTCCAGGTGTTGACTCTGTTGTGGAGCGTATGCAGCAGATTTGGGACCAGGTAGTGGAGAGGTTGTCCCTCTCTCAGGAGAGGGCCCAGCGGTTTGCCAACCGGCATAGGACTGATGGTCCTCGGTTTGAAGTGGGGGACTTGGTCTGGTTGTCCTCAAGAAATATCCCTATGAGAGTTGCATCTCCTAAGTTTAAGCCTAGGTTCATTGGACCTTATAAGATCATGGAGATTCTTAATCCTGTTTCCTTTCGTTTACTTCTTCCAGGGACATTTAAGATCCATAACGTGTTCCACAAGTCCTTATTGAAGAGGTTTGTCGAGCCAGTGGTTCCTATGGCTGCGCCTCCTGACCCTGTTTTGGTAGAGGGCAATCTGGAGTATGTGGTTGAGAAAATATTGGATTCTCGTTTTCCTAGACGGAAACTCCAGTATTTGGTTAAGTGAAGAGGTTATGGTCAGGAGGACAATTCTTGGGTGTTTGCTTCGGACATCCATGCTAGAAGACTGATCCGTGCATATCACAGAGCTCATCCTGACCGACCTGGTTGCCCAAATGAGGGTTCGGTGACCCCTCCTCAAGGCGGGAGTACTGTTGTGAATGTGTTAGAAATGAATTCTGAGCAGAAGCTACCTCTGGTGGTTACAAACAGTACTGAACTATTCAATGAAGATTGTGAAGATTGGCAATCAGGTGTTACAGACTGGTCTTATATAAGGGAGGTTCCCTCCCATCAGATATGCCGGTGATCAATTGTTCTTGTCTCAACTTTGGTTCCTGGTTCACTTGGAAGCTTGCTGTGTCTTGCCTGCGTCTTCTGCTAACAGATAATATATTTTCTGCTTTTATTTTTGTGCTTGCTTTTTGCATTTTGTCCTGCACTTCTGTGGAGGTCAGCCAGGTCCCCTCTGGGGGCTTGTGCTCCTCTCAGTTTATCTGACCCACTGTTATTTGTTCATTTGCCTTTTCCAGTTTTTTTCAGTGGCTGCTGCTTAGTTTTGTTACACCAGAGAACTAATTTAGGTGGTAGAGGTCGTGTGATCTCAGGTGTTTTTGCAATTAGTGAGTTGGTATTTTTTTAGGGTTTTTTGGATTGCAGTAAGTGTCCTTCCTATCCTTTTCTTTCTAGGAAGATTGGGCCCCAACGTTTGCTCATACTATTTTCTGTCTGTGTCTGTATTACCTCTTTTCTAACCGCAATTACATGTTTGGGGGCTTCCTATGTTATTTGGGGATCTGCTCCGGGGCAGATAGTTTTCCTCTTTCTATCTTTAGGTGTGGTTAGCTTCTCAGGCTGTGACGAGGCGTCAAGGACCAACGTAGGTACGCTCCACGACTGCCTTTAGTTGTGGTGGTTAGTCAGGGTACTGCAATCCAGTAGATTCCAACCTCTCTGGTGTATTGCCGTTTTTGCCCGCTCTCCTCAGCTACCAAATCATAACAGATTACGGATGTTCCATGGAGCCTGTTTTGTCCTTCTCCAAGATGGAGTCTGGTAATTCGCCCTGTTCTGAAACTTCCTGTCTGTCATGCTATTTAAGTCCGGGTCAGGAGAGCCTCCATACCTGAGTATTTTGTTGCTGTTTGCTTCTGAGCTTCCTCCTGGCTCGCCTCTGGAGTTCCTGCGGCTGCTCGTTATTCAGTGCTCTGCCTTACCACTTCCAGCTGCCTTCTGTCCTCTGAGCTGATTCCGGATCCTAGCTGCAGTTACCTACTGCCTAGACTTCTAAGACTGTCTGTGTGGGCTGATGTGCGGGACTTGAGCTAGACCTTTCAGCTCTTAAGGTACGTTTAAGGAACTTCTCCTTATTATGCTCCAACAGTGAATTTCTGGACTTCCATGAAAGGTGTCGCCTCCTCTGTCTGCATAGTTCTGAACTTCCACGTATAAGTGTTGGTCGAACTCTTGCCTCTTATTACTGCTGGACTTCCACATATAAGTGCCGTTCGCACTTTTGCTTCTTATTACTGCTGGACTTCCACGTATCAGTTCTGTTCGCACTCTTGTGGACTTGTTTGTTTTAGCGGTCATGCCTCACTATTATATTTGCTGGATATTTCTGTTTCGTGCTGTGCATTTCGCTGTAATTGCAGGAAAGTCTCTGTTAGTTTATGTTGTACTTCTTACTTTGTTTAAATACAGTTTATCTGTCTCAAATTTAGTCTCAGATCCATTTTATCCCACACAATCAGATTCCATACTTACAATGTCACAGACTGCAATAATATGAGATCAATGCAGCATACTAAAAATTACATTGTCTGCCGAGTCTGCCACAATAGTGCAAAAGTCATTAGAGCCTTTTGACTTGTTCATCATGATGAAAATTAGGCAGTCTACACTTTAAGGGTACAGCCGGATGTGCTTATCTGTCAGGATGCCTCCAGCAGTGCTAAAGACATATTCTGAGAGAAAGCTGGCTTCCGGGCATTACAAAACCTTCAAGGCATGACAGGCGAGCTCAAGTCACTCTTCCATTTTTGATGACCAAAATGCAAAAGGATCCAAATTCTCACTTGATGGCATTGATATTGAACTCGAGATATTCCAGCACCAACCTCTCCAGTCATTCACTCGCTCAGCATGCCTGCTTCCCAGGTTGCATCGGTGAGTTTGTCATCCACCACCACACACCAGCTCTCCTGACTTGTGACTTAGCAAAAACCTTACATATCGGCAACGGTGTCTCATCATTATCATTCCTTTTAAGACAAAATTTTGCTTTCCATTCCAAGTTTTCACTGATCACAAAAATCTGGTGTATTTACAAACTGCCCAGCGGCTAAATTCCCATCAGGCCAGATGGTCCTTATTTTTCTCCCGATTTCACTTCACCCTCCATTTTCTTTCGGGAGAGAAGAATATCCGGGCTGACGCTCTCTCTCGCTCCGTCGTGTCTTCCAAGGAGGAGGAAAGGGAGGTTAGCCGCTGCTTATTGTCTCCTCTGAGAGCCTGAGAACTGTAGTTCCAGTGTCGCTAGAGTCTGTGCCTCCCGGCAAGACTTTTGTACCATTTAATTTGCGACCGGAGGTTCTCTCTTGGGCCCATTCGTCCAGGGTGGGTGGACATTTTGGGAAAAAAAGGACATCCGAGCTACTGGTGAGGATGTACTGGTGGCCGCATAAGGTCCGGGACTTGGAGAATATATTCGGGCATGTGTCTCCTGCGCCAAAAATATGTCCCCTCGTCAATGGCCAGCTGGGTTACTTTATCCATTGCTGGTGGCAGACAGGCCCTGGGAGATGACCGGGATGGACTTTGTGGTAGGCCTACCCAAGTCTCGTGGTTGCACCATCATATGGGTTATCACCGACCACTTCTCTAAAATGGTGCACTTGGTACCGCTACCCCGGTTACCTTCTGCATGGGCCTTGGCGGCACTGTTTATTAGACACATCTTCCGCTTACATGTATGCCGGACAAAATCGTCAGTGACCGGGGTCCCCAGTTTGCGTCTCGGTTCTGGAGAGAGCTTTGTCGACTTCTCATTATTGAATTAAATCTCTCTTCTGCCTATCATCCTGAGACAAATGGGTTGATAGAGAGGGCCAACCAGACCTTGGTCACATATCTGCGTCATTTTGTTTCAGCCAGGCAGGATGACTGGGCATCCTTGCTACCGTGGGCGGAGTTTGCATTAAACAACGCCGTGGCTGATTCCACTGGACAAACTCCGTTCCTCCTTAATTACGTTCAGCATCCCCGGGTTTCTGTACCTATGCCCGTGTCTTCCACCGACTCCAGGTTGGCAGTTTGGACTGTGGAGGCACGTGACATTTGGGACCGCACTCAGGATGCCATTCTGGCCCCCAAGGAGAGGATGAGGTCCACCGCCGACGCACATCGACGCCCCGCTCTGACTTTTGCCCCTGGCGACTTAGTGTGGCTCTCCACCTGTAACATCAGGCTGCGAGAAGAGTCCACTAAGTTTGCACCTCGCTTCTTGGGTCCCTTCAAGGTCCTCGAACAGGTCAATCCTATAGTCTATCGTCTAGCCCTTCCGCCACGCCTGGGTATCACCGACACATTCCATGTCTCCCTCCTGAAACCCGTATACTTGTCCTGGTTTTCCGAGTCATCTGCCGGGACATCGGGTTCGTCTACGGATGACTATGAGGTGAATGCTATTTTGGGGTGCAAGTTGGTATGTAGCAAAAAGTTTTATTTGGTGGATTGGAGGGGTTACGGGCCTGAGGATAGGTCATGGGAGCCTGCTGAGCGTATTCAGGCTCGCAACTCATTGCTGCCTTCGAGCGTAGCGAGGCCCAAGGAAAAGGGGGGCTCTAGTGGGGGGGTAATGTTAGAGGTCGAGTTCCCGCTTCTGCACAGAGGGAATCTCAAGCCATTCCCGCTGCAGTCCCCCATCCGTCTCCGGCCGCAATGGAGCCTCCTCAGCAGAGACGTCGGTCCCAGCATCTTGCACAGCCTAGTACTGTGCAGAGGTTTACTGCTGCCTCTCCAGGTTCTGCTATTTTAGCCAGTACTGGTCAGCGGCGAGCAGACGTCTTTTGGACTAAGTCCTGCGTTTCCCCTTCTGAGCATGCCCAGGGTAAGATCTCTCATTGGAGATCAGGGGTCACATGCTCAGGTACTGCAGCAGCTCCCATTGGTCCGCCATGAAGGTCCTGAAATTGCCTGTGTTCTGGAACAGTTTCTCATTGGTCCTTTTCTGAAAGGTCCTGTAGCTGCTGCAACAAAAGGTGCGCATGGCCGCTCGGCCATGTGCTAGTATCAATTGCGTTATTTGCTTTGCGTCAGTGTAATCATGCACACATATGGTTAGGGCTCGGCTGAAATAAGCCCCTAGAAAACCGACACCTCCGGTGAGGAAATTTGTATGCACATGTTCAGGGCCTGGCTGAAATAAGCCCCTAGAATACCGGCTTCTCCGGTGAGGAGTTGCTTGTTTGCGTTGCTGACTGCATGACCACGGACTGCTATCCGCACAGCAGTTATCTGTGTATCCCTGTGGTGTTTACAGGACACAGTCTCTATCTCTGCGTCTCTACCTCAGCGACTCTGTAGTGTAACAGTGTTCTCTTATACCGCCATATAGTGCCACAGCATCTATGTTTGCGACTCTGTGAAGTAACAGAGTTCGCCTATACCGCCATCTTACTAGCAGCAGGCTCTGCCTGCACGGTGGACCCCGGGCTGCAAACGCATCCACTATTTATATGTATTTGGTGCGTTCCGCAGACCCTAACAGGGTGGCCTCCTCCATTGGTCAGCAGTCTATCCAAACATCTTTGCGATGTAAGGTTTAATTGTGAGCTGTGCCTGGTTTCCTTTTCACACCTCGTTCAGATATGGCATATGGAGAGGTAGACCAATAATGTTTAGGTACCATTCATTTTAAAATGTTCATATAAAGTGAAAAAAAAATTCAGCTCATCATTTGAGAGGACTTGATAAGTTCCATATAGCAGTGCACAGGATCTCATCTCTGCCATCAAGATGTACATTTTAATATGCATGTATAGAGGTAAGGATCCAGCTCCAGCAGGATAAAATGAAAAGTATTTATTTAGAACATGATAAAAATTAATGTCATTGTTGCAATAAACCAGTTAAAATTGGTTGGAATAGGTAAAAAACATAGTATTAACCGGTTAATACTTTGCTTATCGTGTTCTAAATAAAGACTTTTCATTTTATCCTTCTGGAGCTGGATCCTTACCTCTATACATGCGTATTAAAATTTACATCTTGATGTGGTTGGATGGCTTTTGCACTCTTTGATCAAAAGGCGTTAATTAAGTACCTTATGTTTTAACGTTTACAAAAATATTGGAATTCATGTATTAATCACAGTGTGCTGACAAAACGTGTCTGTATATGTCAGCAAATTACCAACTGTAGTATTTATCCAATTTTAGGGATTTCTGATCTTTTTGCGCTGTGATGTTTTTTCACTTTGCGAAAATCACAGTAAAATGACTACTGCATATCCTGTATATATTCAGGTTATGATAGTCCCTTCTGATTGGCTGTGCTATACCATGTGATTTAATAAGGCACTTTGAGGTAGTCTGCACAGTTGTGCAGAGGAAATGTCATCCTTCTGTGACTGATGCAATCTTCTGCAATGTGTAAAAAGGCATTTGGCATATTTTGATGAATAGTGTAAACTTAACATATTAGCATAGTTAGCAAAGTCGAAAAAAAGACATTTGTCCATCCAGTTCAGCCTATATTCCGTCAAAATAAATCCCCAGATCTACGTCCTTCTAAAGAACCTAATAACTGT
The DNA here is from genome assembly GCA_033576555.1 of Oophaga sylvatica. Lineage (NCBI taxonomy): Eukaryota > Metazoa > Chordata > Amphibia > Anura > Dendrobatidae > Oophaga > Oophaga sylvatica. Next base: position 468,983,312 of record JARQOD010000003.1, read on the forward strand.
AAGATACAATATTGTTACACTCCAGCAAGACATCCAGGCCTCTCTTGTACTTCTCGACTGAGTTTGCCATCACCTCCTCCTCAGGCAAGGAATTCCAGATTCTCACTGCCCTAACAGTAAAGAATCCTCTTCTTATTTATGGAAAAAAAAATTCTGAATTCAAACAAAAAGTTGTTTGAATTCAGAAGGATCTGAGCATGTCTTAAAATTCTACTCAAATTCGATTCTATCAAGTGGATTCATTCATTTCTACTACTTAAGTGCCATTTGGCATAAGTATGAGAAAGATTTAACCATTTACTAGGGGCCTACTTGAATGTTAATAACTCTGACAAAGCATTCCAAAATGACCTTTTCCCCATTATTTTTTTTTAAATTAGCATTTATTAATCCTGTCCTGTCTAGACAGTTTTGGCCCCAGCGTTTGCTCATTCTATTTTCTGTATGTGTTCGTGTTTTCATCTTGTCTAACTGCCATTATATGTTTGAGGGCTCCTTATTCTTTTGGGGCTCTACTCCGGGGCAGTTAGCTTTCCTCTTTCCATCTTCAGGGGTAGCTAATCTCTCCGGCTGTGACGAGGCGTCTAGGACCACCGTAGGTACGCTCCACGGCTGCTTCTAGTTGTGCGGTTAGTTTAGGGGTCTGCAGCCTATTAGTTCCAACCTCTCTGGTGTTTGGCTGCCTTTGCGGTTTTTTGCTCCTGTCCTCCTCAGCTACCAAAACATAACAGAAACCCATGCAAACACGGGGGCAACATACAAACTCCTTGCAGATGTTGTCCTTAGTGGGATTTGAACCCAGGACTGTAAGGCTGCTGTGCTATCCACTGAGCCACCGTGCTGCCCTATTCAGAGAATATTAGCACAGCTAGGAAAACATGATGCCAATAAATCTCCTCTTGTCTCTTTTCAACTTTTCTTATCAGATATAATCACTGTCCAAGCACGAGTCCAATTTCATACACAGGAGTCAATGGCTGATCATAGGGTCACCAGGAGCCAAGTCATAGTCTGCAGCACTTATTTTGCAATTTGCATGGTGACCGTCATTGGTCCCCCATATCCAAGTGGTATCACAAGCTATTATTATTAGATAACCCTTTTTTAATAATATAGATCATTTTTAAATACATATAAGCTGTTCTTTTGAAATTCTGATTATTTGGCTTTGTCGAACTTTCCCCAAAACTTTGATTTTCGATTATTAAATTTCCGTGAATCTCAGTCCTGGAAAGCTTTCAATTGCTTGTTAAATACATGTGAAGGAGAGAAGAGAGAAAGAGAAACAGAACCTCACTGACGATAGGATCTTACACTCTACAGACGAGAGAGACTTACCCAGTGACTATGGAGATGGAAAACGTCTCTGCCATGCAAATTGTGCTTCAATGGGAACCACTGATCTGTGATGGCCAAGGTATTGACCACCACTGTGCAAGGTATGATAATTTATAAGATGTCATAACTGCAGGGCTTTATGGGAGGCCCCATGCAAAGGAAAATGACAAAAGCCTGCTTTTCAAGATTTATTTTTTAAGAACTGCATATTGAACAAACTTTAAATTTGTGAGAAAATGCGAACTTAATGAAATTCGACTCAAGCTTGTTCTTCCACAGATCGATCCGCTAATTTCTACCTTTAAACACCAAACTTATTAAAATAACACAATATTATAATTGTCAGTAAGCTAAAGTACTGAACTTTGCATTTGTGAGTCACAGAAGCTGAAGCTATGCTTAAGTTTTGGTAGTAAGGAAAGGACAAAATGACTTTATGAAACAATTCATTGCCCTCATCTATAATTAATGTATTTTAAGGTAACCAATAAATTGTAGAAAGCTATATATTCATTGCAAGCCACATTGAGAACTAAGAATTCACAGGTATGATGAATCTCAATCCCAGAGAAGCTATAAATAGCAAAGCTAGATCAAAAGGCGCCTCTGAGATATAGTGACCTGCTTTGCAATGTCATAAAGACTGCTGACTCAGATGTAAGAAATCCAATCTTCAACCTAAAAAAAATTGTGTGTAGACTTAAAAGCATGTTTCTATAAAGTAACAGAGAATGAACTATGTCTCCACAGAAACAAAGCGATGAAAAATATGCACAAGCCATTGAACAGTAGCAGAAAATTATTATAAAATTTATGTCTTACTTGAAACTCAAACCTTACAATTTAAACTGTGTAAAAGTGAAGTATACTAGCTCGTAAGTAAATAAAATCTAATTTGTAGCTTCACTGATGTCCATTAAATAGAGAAATTGATATTACCACAGAGAACATATCAGCAGTAGACTATTATTATCACAATCAATTGCCTGTAATTGTAATGAATACAACAATATATGTTTTATATACCCTGATTCTATAAGTTCAAGCCTTGCCAAAAAGAGCAGAACAAGTTTTACTAACTTTTTTTGTCATACCAAGTCTTTTTCTTCATTTACAATTAATAGTGTGATAATAAATGCAACTTCTAAATCTTTCCATATTTAGGACTTTAGTCTTATCTTTTCAGTGTCTTTCCAAACCTAAATAGATAATGTAAGACCAATTTCACACAGCATTTTAACATACGTTCAATGGCTCTATCAAGGTTTATGACCGAAGTCCCGCAAAATATCAAATGCGCTGATGGAGCCATTGATTATAATGATGCAGGAAAAGTAAAAATATGCTATGATGCACATAATTTTCATCGATATATAACTGGTTAAGTCAACTGTGTTTCTTTGAGCCTCTCTTGGTGCCTGACTCCAATAGACATATATGGTGTTATACATCAGGCTTGATGGAGCCACTGAATGTATGCTAAAAGGCTTAAAGTGAACATAACAACTAAATATACAGTATTTTTCACTTCATTCTTGTTTAGTAATTGTAAAAATTGATAAGTCCTAATGCATTGTTTAAATACTATGGGTCTACTTGAGAAAATGACTAATTAAGGTATGGACGAGACAACTGTTTGCTGGATTCATAACTGGCTTAGTGATCGGACCCAAAGAGTGGTTGTAAATGGCTGCACCTCTGTCACGGGTGTGTCGTGGCGGAGATCGTCGCGATTGCACACCCTGACTTTGCACAGCTGAGTTTCTGGTGCTGGGTGTTTTTCGGCACTGAGGGAGTTAATTCTTTCTCTCTCGGTGCTGGGCTGACCAGCCTCGCCCAGCTGCGATTGATGTTTTGTTAATTAGCTTCCTTCATATACCTGCTGGTCTGCTGGGGAAGTTGCCGGTGAAAGCATTCATTCAGACCAGCAGAGCGGATCGTTTCTGAGAAGACTTAAGCTAAGAGTGCCTGTTGTGGTTTTTCCTCTCCTCGCTTATTGTTTATCTTCTTAACCTTTTGTGTTCCTCTGTAGTGGAAGTGTTGTATGCAAGGCTGTGTTTCCTTTACCCCTTGTCTGTCTCGTTTGTCTTAGACTGTGTGTAAGCTGTGACCTGCCCATTCCCTGTGGTGGTAATCAGGGTCCTTCTCAGGACTAGATTACAGTGGTCAGGGATCTACAGGAGACAGGGTTACGCTGGCGACCTGGACCTCTGTACCATTAACAGTACCTCCAGGTAGAGGGACTAGTCAGGACCCCAGTTCAGGGTCAGCATAGACCCCGGTCCACCTCTATCCAGAGACAGCGTGACACGTACACAGTATTGACCCACAATACATAGGATATTATGTCAGGTAAGACATTGCTGGCAGATACTATGTATACATGTTGATTTTCTCTATTATATGAAATTTAGAATGATGTCACATTAGATATAGGTTGCTATCTTTGAATATATCTGTTATACGTCGTGACATTTTCACCGGCCACTCTAAAGATTCTCCCCAGCCACCATGGATCCAGTAGCCCATTTAGCTCAGCAGTTGCAGAGTTTGTCCATGGAGCTGACGGACGTTAAATCCAAGGTTTTGTACCCCCGGGAGCAAACCAGATTTGAACCTAAAGTAGCTCTCCCGGACAGGTTCACTGGTGGGCGGGACAAGTTTTTCACTTTCCGGGAAGCATGTAAATTGTATTTTCGGCTGCGGCCGCAGTCGTCGGGGAGTGAGGATCAGAGGGTGGGAATTGTCATCTCGCTCTTACAAGGGGACCCTCAATCCTGGGCGTTCTCTCTCCCCCGGGCTCTCCGGCTCTCCAGTCAGTGGACCAATTTTTTACAGCCCTGGGTCTGGTATATGATGACCCGGATCGGGTCTACCTTGCTGAGATGAAGTTACGTAGGATACAGCAGGGAGATCGTCCGGCGGAGGACTTTTCTTCAGAGTTCCGTAGGTGGGCCACGGATACTCAGTGGAATGACCCGGCTCTTAAGAGCCAGTTTTGTCAAGGTTTATCTGACAAATTAAAAGATGTGTTGGCTCAGTATGATTCTCCCCCGTCACTGGAGGCCGCTATGGCTCTTGCTATTCGCATTGATAGACGGCTTCGGGAGAGGTGTGGGGTAACTCCGCCCCCTGTGATGACTCCACCTCCTTCTAAAGTCCCTAATATTGAGGTTCCCCTGGTTTGTTCCGAGGAACCTATGCAGTTGGGAGGGACATCATTCCGAGGGAGGGGATCGGCGGTGCGCCGCAAAACAAGAAGGTGTTTCTTCTGCGGGAGAGAGGGACATTTTATTGAGGGGTGTCCATCCCGTACTGTACTGAGCAAGAAGTCGCCGGAAAACTATTAATCCCAGGTTGTGTGGTGGACGACAATCTGGGAGTATGTATTTCGTCCCCAAGTCCGTCTCAGTTTCTCGTACCAGCGGAGGTGGTGGTAGGTACGAGAACTGAGAGGATTTCTGTTCTTCTGGATAGTGGGGCCGCGGCTAATCTGGTGGACGCTCGGTTTGCCCAGGTGCAAGGTATGCAACTGAGTGTATTGGCCAAACCTATCCCTATATTCTCTATTGACGCCAGGCCTCTCGGTCAAGGTAGCTTTGTGCAAGCCGTGCATAACATAGACCTTCGAGTGGGGGCAATACATAAAGAACTATTGTCTTGTTATATTGGAGGGCCTCCCACTCCTATTGTGTTGGGACTTCCTTGATTAACTAAACATAACCCAGTTATTAATTGGCAATCCAGAGAGATAAGCCAGTGGGGTGAATTTTGCAATAGTAACTGCATGAACACGGTCATCGGTACGGTCGTGCCTAGAACCTTACCTCCTTTTCTGGAGGACTTTGAGGATGTGTTTTCAGAGGAAGGGTGTCAAGAATTACCTCCTCATCGTGCATATCACTGTGCTATAAAATTGCTTCCTGATGCTAAGTTACCAAAATCTAGGTTATATAACCTTTCTACTCCTGAGAGGCAAGCTATGAAGGATTACATTTCGGAAAGTCTGGCCAAGGGGCATATTAGACCTTCATCTTCCCCAGTGGCCGCGGGGTTCTTCTTTGTGAAGAAAAAAGATGGAGGCCTACGCCCTTGCCTGGATTTCCGTGAGCTTAATCGGATTACGGTCCGAGATCCGTATCCACTCCCATTTATTCCTGATCTCTTCAATCAGATTGTGGGCGCCAAATGGTTCTCTAAGTTGGATCTCAGGGGGGCGTATAATCTGATTAGGATAAAGGAGGGGGATGAGTGGAAGACGGCGTTTAACACTCCGGAGGGACATTATGAGAACCTTGTCATGCCTTTTGGTCTGACTACTGCCCCGGCGGTGTTTCAACATTTTGTTAATGACATCTTTCACCACCTAGTGGGACAGTTTGTTGTCATTTATCTAGATGACATCTTAATTTACTCGCCGGATCTTGTGTCTCATCAGGAGCATGTGAGACAAGTGTTGCAGATCTTGCGAGATAATAAACTGTACGCCAATTGGGAGAAGTGTGTATTCGCTGTACAAGAACTTCAGTTTTTAGGATTCTTGGTGTCAGCCTCCGGTTTCCGTATGGACCCTGGGAAAGTGAAGGCTGTGCTTGAATGGGATCGGCCAGAGGATCTTAAAGCACTGCAGCGTTTCCTGGGGTTTGCTAACTACTACCGGAAATTTATTCGTAATTTCTCATCTGTTGTCAAACCTCTCACTGACATGACAAAAAAAGGGACGGATTTTTCTAGGTGGTCTGACAAAGCTTGTCAAGCATTTTCCTCCTTGAAAAAATGTTTTGCTTCAGCACCCATACTCATCCAACCTGATGCATCACAACCGTTCATTGTGAAGGTAGACGCATCTGACGTAGGAGTGGGTGCGGTATTATCTCAAGGTCCGTCCCTGGTAAATGGCATCCGTGCGCTTTCTTCTCTAAAAAATTGTCGTCCGCCGAGAGGAATTATGATGTCGGCAATAGGGAACTCTTGGCCATTAAGTTGGCTTTTGAAGAGTGGCGTCACTTTTTGGAGGGGGCAGTCCACCCGGTCACCGTCATTACTGATCACAAGAACCTGCTGTATTTAGAGTCTGCAAAACGTCTGAATTCCAGACAAGCTAGATGGTCGTTGTTTTTTACCAGGTTTAATTTTGTCGTCACATATCGTCCTGGGTCAAAAAATGTAAAGCTGATGCCTTATCTCGTAGTTTCCCGGGGGCCGGGAAGACGGATGACCCGGTTCCTATTCTTCAGGAGGGAGTTGTGGTGTCGGCTGTATGCTCTGAGCTTGAGGAGGAGGTATTGGAGGCTCAGGGGGACGCCCCTGTAGGACCTCCAGGGAAACTGTTTGTTCCAGATCAGTTAAGACAAAAGGTTATTGAGGCACATCATAATTCTGCTTTGGCAGGACACCCAGGGAGTAAAGCAACTGTAGATCTCGTTTCTCGCCGGTTTTGGTGGCTTAACTTAAATAAAGAGGTGGTAACTTTTGTCGCGTCCTGTGGGGTATGTGCGCGCTCTAAGACCCCACATACCCGTCCGTCTGGGGCCCTTTTACCCTTGAAAATCCCGGAGCGTCCATGGACCCATCTGTCTATGGACTTCATTACGGACCTTCCTCCGTCTTCAGGTAAAACTGTCATACTAGTTGTAGTTGACAGGTTCAGCAAAATGGAACATTTTATTGCTCTTCCTGCTCTTCCTAATGCTAAAACTCTGGCGCAGGTGTTCATTGGGGAGATTGTGAGACTTCACGGGTTGCCTTCCGATGTGGTGTCGGATCGGGGGTCTCAGTTTGTGTCCAAATTCTGGAAGGCATTTTGTTCTCGTCGGGGGATGCAGTTGTCATTTTCTTCGGCTTTTCATCCGCAGACCAATGGTCAGACAGAGCGTCTGAATCAGAGCTTAGAGACATATCTCCGGTGTTTTGTCTCAGAGAACCAAGAGGACTGGTCTTCTTTCTTGCCTCTGGCAGAGTTCGCTCTTAACAATAGGCGGAGCGAGTCCACTGGTAAGTCCCCGTTTTTTGGGGCATATGGTTTTCACCCCCAGTTTTGTACTTTCAATGGGGGGGGCTTTTCTGGGGTTCCTGAGGAGGAACGATTTTCGTCGTCACTTGCTTCAGTGTGGAGAGGAGTGCTTAATAATATGAGCACTATGGGGAACCGATACAAACGTATGGCTGATAGGAGGAGAGTGTCTGGTCCGGACCTAAGTGTGAACGATCTGGTATGGTTGTCTACCAAGAATATAAAACTTAAGGTTCCCTCCTGGAAACTCGGTCCCAGATTCATCGGGCCATACAGGATCAGTTCAATAGTTAATCCGGTGGCTTTCCGTCTTGACCTCCCTCCTACATTTAAAATCCACAATGTGTTCCACAAATCGTTGCTTAAGAGGTACGTGGCACCAGTTATACCGTCACCTCTACCTCCTCCTCCAGTGGTGGTCAATGGTAATTTGGAGTTTCAGGTATCGAAGATCATTGACTCACGTCTGAATCGCCGGTCCCTTCAGTACCTTGTTCATTGGAGGGGGTATGGTCCTGAGGAGAGGATGTGGGTTTCTGCGTCGGATATTAACGCAGACCGTTTGGTTCGGGCCTTCCACACTACTCACCCAGATAGACCAGGCCCTGAGGGTCCAGAGGCCCCTCGTAGAAGGGGGGATACTGTCACGGGTGTGTCGCGGCGGAGATCGTCGCGATTGCACACCCTGACTTCGCACAGCTGAGTTTCTGGTGCTGGGTGTTTTTCGGCACTGAGGGTGTTAATTCTTTCTCTCTCGGTGCTGGGCTGACCAGCCTCGCCCAGCTGCGATTGATGTTTTGTTAATTAGCTTCCTTCATATACCTGTTGGTCTGCTGGGGAAGTTGCCGGTGAAAGCATTCATTCAGACTAGCAGAGCGGATCGTTTCTGAGAAGACTTAAGCTAAGAGTGCCTGTTGTGGTTTTTCCTCTCCTCGCTTATTGTTTATCTCCTTAACCTTTTGTGTTCCTCTGTAGTGGAAGTGTTGTATGCAAGGCTGTGTTTCCTTTACCCCTTGTCTGTCTCGTTTGTCTTAGACTGTGTGTAAGCTGTGACCTGCCCATTCCCTGTGGTGGTAATCAGGGTCCTTCTCAGGACTAGATTACAGTGGTCAGGGATCTACAGGAGACAGGGTTACGCTGGCGGCCTGGACCTCTGTACCATTAACAGTACCTCCAGGTAGAGGGACTAGTCAGGACCCCAGTTCAGGGTCAGCATAGACCCCGGTCCACCTCTATCCAGAGACAGCGTGACACGTACACAGTATTGACCCACAATACATAGGATATTATGTCAAGTAAGACATTGCTGGCAGATACTATGTATACATGTTGATTTTCTCTATTATATGAAATTTAGAATGATGTCACATTAGATATAGGTTGCTATCTTTGAATATATCTGTTATACGTCGTGACAACCTCCAGTTGGAAGAATGTCTCAAGTGGGGTACCACAGGGCTCTGTCTTGGGCCCTGTATTGTTCAACATCTTTAAAAATTATTTAGATGAAGGAATTGAGGGTAAATGGATTAAAATTGCTGATGACACAAAGCTAGAAGTGAGAGCTAATACTAGAGAAGAGAGAGAATTCAAAAATATATAAATAAACTGGAGCAGTGGGCAGCAACTAACAGAATGGTTTTTAACAGGGAAAAATGCAAAGTACTGCATCTGGGCAATAAAAATGAAAAAAGCACATACAGAATAGGAGGAATAAGGCTAAGCAACAGCACATGTGAAAAAGACTTGGTATAGTGTTGAGCGATACTGCTCGATATCTAAAAATATCGGATCGGAATGGCATCGCCGATATCACTAAATATCGGCGATATCCGATTCCGATACCGGAAGTCCCATGCAAGTCTATGGGAACAAAATATCGCAACTAAAAAAACCTTTATTTCCTTGTAAACACTAAATATACACACATAGAATACATATATATATATATTATATATATATATATACATGTCATTGTGACATATATATATACATATATGTATAGTTTATACACTTCTACATAGTAAAATATCCTCTGATTCAATTGCCGGGTAAAGCCGGCTTCTGTGAAAAGACACCCGACATGAAATGACACTTGGTGTACATAGGGTTAACCATGTCTTTTCATGTCCTTTGCTATCTGATTTGCACAAACAATTACATCAGTCTATGTGTGCAAAATTTCACACCTGTAGGGGTTAATTAAAGGTGTAAATTCGTTGTAAAAAAAACGGACTTTTTTGCTACGAATTTACACCTTTAATTAACCCCTACAGGTGTGAAATTTTGCACACATAGACTGATGTAATTGTTTGTGCAAATCAGATAGCAAAGGACATGAAAAGACATGGTTAACCCTATGTACACCAAGTGTCATTTCATGTCGGGTTCTGCATTTTCACAAAAGCCTGCAATTGAATTAGCGGCTATTATACTATGTAGAAGTGTATGAACTATAAATATAAATATATATATATGTGTCACAAACTCAATGACATGTATATATATATATGAGGTGTAAAATTGCTGAAAAAAAATGGGTGGGCTCCCGCCCTATTTTCGCAACCAGACAGACAAAGCCAGTGAGTGGGGGCAGATAATAATAGCCCAGAGAGGGACCATTATTTTTGGCCCCCCGGCTACTAACATCTGCCCCCAGACACCCCAGAAAGGGCAAATCTCTAATTAGGATTTGCCCTTTCTGGCACTTTGCCCGTCTATTCCCATTGCCCTGTAGCGGTGGTGAATGGTTAATAAGGGGTTAAAATGACCTTGCAATTGAAAGGTCACTTTAAGCCAGGTTAATAATTGAGAGCTGTCAATTAGACAACTATCAATTATTAATCCTATTGTATGAAAGAAAAATCAAACACACACACTTTAATAAAAAAGAAGTTTAATGAAATAATCACACAGTTTTTGACCATATTTTATTTACCTGCTAAAACCATTTCCTGTAATAAAAATAAAATAATAAAGCAAAATTATTCTTACCATTCCGATGCACAGTCAGGTCCCACGGTGTAATCCTTCAGAAAGGGTTAATGTTTACTGCAGGGACCGCAGCTAATGCTGCAGCCTCACAGTAAACCCCCAAATGAATGAGCTCCTCTCCTGGCTGACAGGAGAGGAAGTGGAAAGCTTAATTGATTGCTTTCCACTTTCACTTCAGGTCAGCCAGGGACACCATCAGTGACGTCAGAGGGAACTGATTAACAAAAATAGGGGTTCCCTTCGAAAAAAAAATGACGTGGGGTCCCCCTATTTTTGTTAACCAGCCAGATGAAGCAGACCGCTGACGCCTGGATTTTCAGGCTGTTAAGGAGCCAAGATCCATGGACCTTGCCAGCCTGATAATACCAGGCCACAGCAGTCTGCATATCTTGGCTGATTAACAAAAATAGGGGATCCCCTCGAAAAAAATTGGCGTGGGGTCCCCCCTATTTTTGTTAACCAGCCAGATGAAGCAGACTGCTGAGGCCTGGTTTTTCAGGCTGGTAAGGATCCAATATCCATGGACCTTGCAAGCCTGATAATACCAGGCCACAGCAGTCTGCTTAGCTTGGCTGGTTAACAAAAATAGGGGATCCCCTCGAAAAAAAAACGGCGTAGGGGTCCCCCTATTTTTGTTAACCAGCCAAGTAAAATGCAGACTGCTGCGGCCTGGTATTAAAAGACTGTCAAGGCCCATGGATTTTGGCCCTCAACAGCCTGATAATACCAGGCTACAGCAGCCCCACATTTGGCGCATCAAAAGATGTGCCAATTGTTGCACTTTACCCGGCTCTTCCCACTGCCCTGTAGCGGTGGCAAGTGGGGTAATAAGGGGTTAATGTCACCGTTGATTGCACGGTGACAATAAGCCCGGTTAATAATGGAGAGGCGTCAATAAGACACCGATCCATTATTAATCCCAAAGTTATTAAATGCATAAAAAAAAGACAAAGCAAGAAAAAAGTATTTTAATGAAATAAAAGAGACAACACAGTTTTCATTTCTTTTATTGTACTCTCATTCCTGCGACGCCATCGATCTCCTGTAAAAAAGAAAAAAAACAAACCAACAGTATACCACCTGTCCGACGCAGTCCATAGTAACGACTGTCCACGACGATCCAGCTCTGCTACATCGCAATGACAGGCAGAGCCTGTCATCCCGGCGCAGCACAGCTGATTACCTGCTTCCCCAGCGGTGACGTCATCGGACTGACTGCTTTACGACCGGGATTACCCAGCAGTCACTGCAGTTATCGCGAGAAACTGCATGTGACCGCCGGGGAAAGATGATGGCGGCCATGAAGCAGTCCAGCCCGTGACCGCCGGAGATCTTCTGCCAGGTAAGTGCCGCTGACTCCTGACAGACCCAACCGACTGACACTGACAGTGACAGACCCGACCGACGGACACAGACAGTGACAGTGACAGTGACAATCCGATTCCGGTATCCGATATGACGAAAATATCGGTATTCGGAATCGAAAGCCCGATACAGCTAATATCGGCCGATACCCGATATTTGCAGTATCGTATCGCTCAACACTACTTGGGTATACTAATAGATCACAGACTGAACATGAGTCAACAGTGTGATGCAGGAGCAAAAAAGGCAAATACAATTCTGGGATGTATTAACAGAAGCATACAGTCTAGATCACGTGAAGTCATTATTGCCCTCTACTTCTCTTTGGTCAGACCTCATGTGGAATACTGTATCCAGTTTTGAGCACCACATTTTAAAAACGACATCAACAAACTGGAGCAAGTTCAGAGAAGAGTAACCAGAATGGTGACCAGTCTGCAAACCATGTCCTATCAGGAATGGTTACAGGATTTGGAAATGTTTATCTTGCAAAAAAGAAGACTGAGAGGAGACTTAATAGCTGTCTACAAATATCTCAAGGGCTGTCATATTGTAGAAGGATCATCTTTATTCTCATCTTCATGAGGAAAGACTAGAAGCAATGGGATGAAACTGAATGGGAAGCGACACAGATCAGATATTCGAAAAAACTTTTTGACAGTTAGGGTGATCGATGAGTGGAACAGGCTGCTACAAGAGGTGGTGGGTTCTCCTTCAATGGAAGTCTTCAAACAGAGGCTGGATAGACATCTGTCTGGGATGATTTAGTGAATCCTGCTTTGAGCAGGGGGTTGGACCAATTAACCAAGGAGGTCCCTTCCAACTCTTCCATTCTCTGATTCTAAGACGTGTTTTGTACAGTAAGATTTGCGTAACTTATTAGGACCGTGGCCCCTGTTAATGAATTTGTTGCATCATTCATTCTATACCACCTTCATAAATGTAACTCCATCAGGGAGTAACAGTGAGTAATGAGAATAAAAAAAGAGCAAACACTGACCACTCTTGACTCTGAAACAGGTCCTCTTTGACCTCTTAACCCCTCTCTGACATCCGACGTACTATCCCATCCATGAAACCAGTGACAATCTGACCATGGATGGGATAGTACGTCATGCCCTTTAATGCGACATTGCGACTTAAGTCGCGGTGATCGCATTAAAATGCCGACGCCAGCTTACCTCTTGGAAGATGGTGTCGGCATCCCGGGCTGCGTCCTCCCCCTCAGGCCTCCCGATCGCTGTGATTGGCTGTTCAATTCTGAACAGCCAATCACAGCCTTTCTCACTGTTTCAGCCAATCAGAGCGGCTGAAACAGTGAGATCTCAGGCTAGGATCGAGTATCGATGTACTCGATCCTAGGCCTGGGCCTAGGAAGGTTCAGAACCCCCCGGATTGGCGCGATCGCCGATCACATCAATCCCGCCAATCGCAGGGCACAGCCGCGGTATATCCGTGCTGTTCCCTGCCTGTACCTGCCTGGATCGGTGCAGTAATAGCACCGATCCAAGGCCAAGGCCGGTAGGGCATGCAGGAGCTGATTGGCGCGATCGATGTTATCGTCGATCGCGCCAATCACAGGGCACAGCAGCGGTGGGACCGCTCTGTGCCCTGCTTGTTGACCTGCCGGTGACCTGTCTAGGAATCGGAGCTGTGAGCTCTGATTACTAGGCCGGTGCCTAGCAACCGGCAATACAAGGGTCTCCTCTGTTTGGTGGGATTGATGTGATCATCGATCCCACCAATGACAGGTCACAGCAGCGATGTGACCACTCTGTGACCTGTCTGCAAACTAGATCTGACCTGTCTGACCGCACTGCAGTGGTCTTCACACTTGCTGAGGATTCCTGCTGCGTGGTCACAATGCAAGATCTCCTCCTGTGCTGGGCCTTGTGGTGCCACAGTAGCCTGTGACACCACAACTCCTGCTGAAGAAAGAAGAAAGAAGAGAAGAAAGAAGAGAGAAGAAAGAAGAGAAGAAAGAAGAGAGAAGAAAGAAGAGACTACAAACGTGTTTTTGAGCCCCGATCCCTGCCCGATCCACCCCAATACGCCCATTCCCCCCTCCCCTCTTTTTACCCCCCTTTGCGCCGCCGAGCGTTGATTGGTGACGCAGTTCATCGATCAACACTTGTGCTCGCTTTTCTTTCGCACCCCCCTCCGTGCGCACATCCAACAGCCGCGGAACTTTGATAAGTGACAGCGGTCACTTATCAGAGCTCGTTCCTGCCGGGTTTTTTTTTTCCACCCCGCCCTTTCCGCCACTCCCGTGCGCACATCCTGCAGCCGCGGGACTTTGATAAGTGACAGCGGTCACTTATCAGAGCTCGTGCCTGCCAGTTTTTTTTTTTTCCGCCACTCCCGTGCGCACATCCCGCAGCCGTGGAACTTTGATGAGTGACAGCGGTCACTTATCAGAGCTCGTGCCTGCCAGTTTTTTTTTTCACCCCCCTTTCCGCCACTCCCGTGCGCACATCCAGCAGCAGCGGAACTTTGATAAGTGACACCGGTCACTTATCAGAGCTCGTTCCTGCCTGTTTTTTTTTTTTCACCCCCCCTTTCCGCCACTCCCGTGCGCACATCCCGCAGCCGCGAAACTTTGATAATTGACAGCGGTCACTTATCAGAGCTCGTGCCTGCCAGTTTTTTTTTCCACCCCCTTTCCGCCACTCCCGTGCGCACATCCAGCAGCCGCGGAACCTTGATAAGTGACAGCGGTCACTTATCAGAGCTCGTGCCTGCCAGTTTTTTTTTTTCACCCCCCTTTCCGCCACTCCGTGCGCACATCCAGCAGCAGCGGAACTTTGATAAGTGACACCGGTCACTTATCAGAGCTCGTGCCTGCCAGTTTTTTTTTTTTTCACCCCCCTTTCCGCCACTCCCGTGCGCACATCCAGCAGCCGCGGAACTTTGATAAGTGACACCGGTCACTTATCAGAGCTCGTGCCTGCTGGCTTAGAATTTTTTTCACAGGCCTTTTTTTCCCTATTCGCTTTCTTTTCTTTTAGCTTTTTCTTTTCAGTTTAGTTTACACCAATCACTATCCCCCCCCCCACACACACAGTTATAAATAAAGTTCACAAAAAGCACCACATTCACAAAAAAATGTCCCGCTCTTCACGCTCATCCCAACAGCGCTATTCAGTGGAGGAGGCATACGCTTTCCTTGCCTCCGACACTGATAGCGAGGGAGAGGATCCCACATTTCTTTATTTTTCAGATGATGATTCTTCTTCTTCCTCCTCCGCCTCCTCATCTTCCTCCTCAGGTCCTGCGGAACCTCCATGCAGACGCCCCAGGACAGAAGATGAGGCAGCGCCCGTCCCTGAAAATGAACCAGCGCACCCCTCTTCGGACCCCGTATGGACCCGGCCCCCGAAAATTACGAGCCACTGATTCCTGATTTTGTGGCAGAATCAGGAATCAGGTTTGACTCCACCGGCTTCACAGAAATAGACTTTTTCAAAGTCTTTTTCTCTGAGAATTTAATTAACCTCATGGAGGAGCAAACAAATTTGTACGCTCAGCAATTTTTGGCGCAAAACCCCGTTCATCATTTTGCAACTGGTCTCCTGTAGATGCAGTTGAAATGATGAAGTTTTGGGGCCTGGTCCTCCATATGGGGATCCTGAAGAAGCCAGAAATTTGGCAATATTGGAGTGTTGATATTTTATACAACACTCCACTGTTCCGAATGGTCATGGCTCGGACGCGTTTTGAGGCCATCCACAAATTCCTACATTATAATGATAATGCACAGTGTCCCCCACGAGATGACCCCAACTTTGACCGCCTGTTAAAAGTTCGGCCGGTCATCGAACACTTCAACAAAAAATTTGCTGAAGTGTACGTGCCCCAAAGGGACATCTGCGTGGATGAGTCCTTGGTTCATTTTAAGGGACTGCTCGCATTCCGCCAGTACCTGCCCAGCAAGAGGGCAAGGTACGGAATCAAACTCTATAAGCTGTGTGAGAGTACCTCAGGGTACACCCACAGCTTTAGAGTTTACAAAGGAAAGGACACCAGGATTGAACCCCCTGAGTGTCCCCCCGTCCTGGGAGTGAGTGGGAAAATTGTGTGGGATTTGGTGCACCCACTGCTGGATAAAGGTTATCAACTTTACACTGATAACTTTTAGTCCAGCATCCCACTCTACAAATCCCTCTCTGCGCGAGGTACCGCAGCCTGCGGTACCATCCGCAAAAATCAGAGAGGCCTCCCAAAGACGCTACTTGGGCTGATGCTCAGAAAGGGTGAGAGCAGAGCCCAATGTAGCGACCACCTATTGGTGGTCAAGTACAAGGACAAGAGGGATGTCCTTCTCTTGACCACCATACATTGTGATGGCAGCGCCCTCAGCACTGTACGGGGTACCTCTACACTGGTCCGCAAACCGGTCTGTGTACTGGGGTGCAATAAATACATGGGGGGTGTTGATTTCTCTGACCAACTCCTCCAACCGTACAGTGCTTTGAGAAAGGCCAAGGTGTAGTACAAGAAGCTGTCCGTGCACATCGTCCAAATGGCAATGCTCAACGCTTTCCTGCTGTCACGATGTGCATGCAACAGCGATACGACGTACCTTCAGTTTCAGGAGGTAGTGATTAAGGCCCTGATGTTTGGCGCTCAGGAAAGAGCGGGCCCCAGTACTTCCGGAACTGAAGGTGCTCGTATCATACCAGGTCAGCATTTCCCGGGGGTGGTCCCGCCAACTGGAAAAAAGGTAAGCCGCAAAAATGGTGCAGAGTGTGTTACAAAAGGGGAATACACAAGGACACCACTTACCAATGCGACACCTGCCCTGAAAAACCTGGCCTGTGTATGAAGGATTGTTTCAAATTGTACCACACCTCCATGCACTACTAATTTACTTTACAGGAAAGATTAGTTCCAGAAGGGGGGCACATTTAGAAAAGTTCCTTGGGAGTCTACTTTCCAAAATTATGTCACTTGTGGCTTTTTTTTTACTGTTTAGGCACATCAGGGGCTCTGCAAACGGAACATGACGCCCGCAGATCATTCCATCAAAGTCTGCTTCCAAAACGTCACAATTTCCCTTCTGAGCCACGACTTGTGCCAAAACAGTTTTTTTCCACATATGGGGTACCAGTGTACTCAGGAAAAATTGGACAACAACTTTTGGTGTCCAATTTCTCCTCTTAACCTTGGGAAAATAAAAAATTGGGGACTAAAACATCATTTTTTGTGAGGTAAAAAGTAGGATTTTTTTTTCACACCTGGGCATTATAAACTTTAGTGAAACACTTGGGGGTTCAAAGTTCTCACCACACACCTAGATAAGTTCGTTAGGGGGTCTAGTTTCCAAAATGGGGTCACATGTGGGGGGTTTCCACTGTTTAGGCACATCAGGGGCTCTGCTAACGGAACATGACGCCCGCAGACCATTCCATCAAAGTCTGCATTCCAAACGTCACTGCTTCCCTTCCGAGCCCTGCCATGCGCCCAAACAGTAGATCCCCCCAACATATGGGGTATCAGCGTACTCAGGACAAATTGGACAACCAATTTTGTTGTCCAATTTCTCCTCTTAACCTTGGGAAAATAAAAAATTGGGGACTAAAACATCATTTTTGTGAGTTAAAAAGTAGGATTTTTTTTCACACCTGGGCATTATAAACTTTAGTGAAACACTTGGGGGTTCAAAGTTCTTACCACACACTAGATAAGTTCGTTAGGGGGTCTAGTTTCCAAAATGGGGTCACATGTGGGGGGTTTCCACTGTTTAGACACATCAGGGGCTCTGCTAACGGAACATGACGCCCGCAGACCATTCCATCAAAGTCTCCATTCCAAAACGTCACTGCTTCCCTTCCGAGCCCTGCCGTGAGCCCAAACAGTGGATCCCCCCAACATATGGGGTATCAGCGTACTCAGGACAAATTGGTCAACCAATTTTGTTGTCTAATTTCTCCTCTTAACCTTGGGAAAATAAAAAATTGGGGACTAAAACATCATTTTTGTGAGATAAAAAGTAGGATTTTTTTTTTCACACCTGGGCAATATAAACTTTAGTGAAACACTTGGGGGTTCAAAGTTCTTACCACACACCTAGATAAGTTCGTTAGGGGGTCTAGTTTCCAAAATGGGGTCACATGTGGGGGGTTTCCACTGTTTAGACACATCAGGGGCTCTGCTAACGGAACATGACGCCCGCAGACCATTCCATCAAAGTCTCCATTCCAAAACGTCACTGCTTCCCTTCCGAGCCCTGCCGTGAGCCCAAACAGTGGATCCCCCAACATATGGGGTATCAGCGTACTCAGGACAAATTGGACAACCAATTTTGTTGTCCAATTTCTCCTCTTAACCTTGGGAAAATAAAAAATTGGGGACTAAAACATCATTTTTGTGAGATAAAAAGTAGGATTTTTTTTTTCACACCTGGGCAATATAAACTTTAGTGAAACACTTGGGGGTTAAAGTTCTCACCACACACCTAGATAAGTTCGTTAGGGGGTCTAGTTTCCAAAATGGGATCACATGTGGGGGGTTTCCACTGTTTAGACACATCAGGGGCTCTGCTAACGGAACATGACGCCCGCAGACCATTCCATCAAAGTCTCCATTCCAAAACGTCACTGCTTCCCTTCCGAGCCCTGCCGTGCGCCCAAACAGTGGATCCCCCAACATATGGGGTATCAGCGTACTCAGGACAAATTGGACAACCAATTTTGGTGTCCAATTTCTCCACTTAACCTTGGGAAAATAAAATATTGGGGACTAAAACATCATTTTTGTGAGGTAAAAAGTAGGATTTTTTTTCACACCTGGGCATTATAAACTTTAGTGAAACACTTGGGGGTTCAAAGTTCTCACCACACACCTAGATAAGTTCATTAGGGGGTCTAGTTTCCAAAATGGGGTCACATGTTGGGAGTTTCCACTGTTTAGGCACATCAGGGGCTCTGCTAACGGAACATGACGCCCGCAGACCATTCCGTCAAAGTCTCCATTCCAAAACATCACTGCTTCCCTTCCGAGCCCTGCCGTGCGTCCAAACATTGGATCCCCCCCAACATATGGGGTATCAGCGTACTCAGGATAAATTGGACAACCACTTTTGGGGTCGAATTTCTCCTCTTACTCTTGGGAAAATAAAAAATTGGGGACTAAAACATCACTTTTGTGGAAAAAAAAATATTTTTTTTTTCACTCCAGGGCATTATAAACGTTAGTGAAACACTTGGGGGTTTAAAGTGCTCACACACACCTAGATAAGTTCCTTAGGGGTCTAGTTTCCAAAATGGGGTCACATGTGGGGGTTTCCACTGTTTAGGCACATCAGGGGCCCTCCAAATGCGACATGGCGTCCGTTCGCAATTCCAGCCAATTTTGGTTTGGAAAAGTGAAACGGCGCTCCTTCCCTTTCAAGCCCTGCCGTGCGCCCAAACAGTGGTTCCCCCCCACATATGGCATATCAGCGTACTCAGGACATGTTAGACAACAACTTTTGTGGTCCAATTTCTCCTCTTACCCTTGGGAAAATAAAAAATTGGGGACTAAAACATCATGCTTGTGGAAAAAAATATGATTTTTTTTCTTCACGGCTCTACATTACAACCTTGCATGAAGCACTTGAGGGTTCAAAGTGCTCAACACACATCTAGATAAGTTCCTTTGGGGGTCTAGTTTCCAAAATGGGGTCACATGTTGGGGGTTTCCACTGTTTAGGCACATCAGGTGCCCTCCAAAAGCGACATGGCGTCCGTTCGCAATTCCAGCCAATTTTGGTTTGGAAAAGTGAAATGGCGCTCCTTCCCTTTCGAGCCCTGCCGTGCGCCCAAACAGTTGTTCCCCCCACATATGGGGTATCAGCGTACTCAGACAAATTGGACAACCAATTTTGTTGTCCAATTTCTCCTCTTAACCTTGGGAAAATAAAAAATTGGGGACTAAAACATCATTTTTGTGAGATAAAAAGTAGGATTTTTTTTTTACACCTGGGCAATATAAACTTTAGTGAAACACTTGGGGGTTCAAAGTTCTCACCACACACCTAGATAAGTTCGTTAGGGGGTCTAGTTTCCAAAATGGGGTCACATGTGGGGGGTTTCCACTGTTTAGACACATCAGGGGCTCTGCTAACGGAACATGACGCCCGCAGACCATTCCATCAAAGTCTCCATTCCAAAACGTCACTGCTTCCCTTCCGAGCCCTGCCGTGAGCCCAAACAGTGGATCCCCCCAACATATGGGGTATCAGCATACTCAGGATAAATTGGACAACCACTTTTGGGGTCCAATTTCTCCTCTTACTCTTGGGAAATAAAAAATTGGGGACTAAAACATCACTTTTGTGGAAAAAAAAATATTTTTTTTTTCACTCCAGGGCATTATAAACGTTAATGAAACACTTGGGGGTTTAAAGTGCTCACCACACACCTAGATAAGTTCCTTAGGGGGTCTAGTTTCCAAAATGGGGTCACATGTGGGGGTTTCCACTGTTTAGGCACATCAGGGGCCCTCCAAAAGCGACATGGCGTCCGTTCGAAATTCCAGCCAATTTTGGTTTGGAAAAGTGAAATGGCGCTCCTTCCCTTTCGAGCCCTGCCGTGCGCCCAAAACAGTGGTTCCCCCACATATGGGGTATCAGCGTACTCAGGACAAGTTGGACAACAAGTTCTGCGGTCCAATTTCTCCTCTTACCCTTGGGAAAATAAAAAATTGGGGACTAAAACATCATGCTTGTCGAAAAATATGATTTTTTTTCTTCACGGCTCTACATTACAAACTTGCGTGAAGCACTTGAGGGTTCAAAGTGCTTACCACACATCTAGATAAGTTCCTTAGGGGGTCTAGTTTCCAAAATGGGGTCACATGTGGGGGGTTTCCACTGTTTAGGCACATCAGCGGCCCTCAAAACGCGACATGGCGTCTGTTCGCAATTCCAGCCAATTTTGGTTTGGAAATGTCAAACGGCGTTCCTTCCCTTTCGAGCCCTGCCGTGCGCCCAAACAGTGGTCCCTCACCACATATGGGGTATCAGCGTACTCAGGACAAGTTGGACAATAACTTTTGTGGTCCAATATCTGCTCCTATCCTGGGGAAAATAAAAATTTGGGGACTAAAACATCATGCTTGTGGAAAAAATATGATTTTTTTTTCTTCACAGCTCTACATAACAAACTTGCGTGAAGCACTTGAGGGTTCAAAGTACTCAACACACATCTAGATAAGTTCCTTGGGGGATCTAGTTTCCAAAATGGGGTCACATGTTGGGGGTTTCCACTGTTTAGGCACATCAGGGGACCTTCAAATGGAACATGGCGTCCATTCACAATTCCAGCCAATTTTGGTTTGGAAAAGTCAAACGGCACTCCTTCCCTTTCGAGCCCTGCCGTGCGCCCAAACAGTGGTTCCCCCCCACATATGGGGTATCAGCGTACTCAGGACATATTGAACAACAATTTTTTTGGTCCAATTTCTCCTCTTACCATTGGGAAAATAAAAAATTTGGGGACTATAACATCATGCTTGTGGAAAAAATATGTTTTTTTTTCGTCACAACTCTATATTATAAACTTGCATGAAGCACTTGTGGGTTCAAGGTGCTCACCACACATCTAGATAAGTTCCTTTAGGGGGTCTAGTTTCCAAAATGGGGTCACATGTGGGGGGTTTCCACTGTTTAGGCACATCAGGGGCCCTTCAAACGCGACATGGCGTCCGTTCGCAATTCCAGCCAATTTTGGTTTGGAAAAGTCAAATGGCAGTCCTTCCCTTTCGAGCCCTGCCGTGCGCCCAAACAGTGGTTCCCCCCACATATGGGGTATCAGCGTACTCAGGACAAGTTGGACAACAACTTTTGTGGTCCAAATTCTCCTCTTACCCTTGGGAAAATAAAAATTTGGGGACTAAAACATCATGCTTGTGGAAAAAATATGATTTTTTTTCTTCATGAGTCTACATTATAAACTTGCGTGAAGCACTTGTGGGTTCAAAGTGCTCACCATATGTCTAGATAAGTTCCTTAGGGGGTCTGGTTTCCAAAATGGGGTCACATGTTGGGAGTTTCCACTGTTTAGGCACATCAGGGCCTCTCCAAACGCGACATGGCGTCCGTTCTCAATTCCAGCCAATTTTGGTTTGGAAAAGTAAAAATGCGCTCCTTCCATTCCGTGCCCTGCTGTGCGCCCAAAGAGTGGTTTTCCCTCACATATGGGGTATCGGCGTACTCAGGAGAAATTGCACAACAACTTTATCGGTCCATTTTCTCCTTTTTCCCTTGTGAAAATAAAAAAAATGTTTGTAAAAGATCATTTTTGTGACTAAAAAGTAAAATGTTAATTTTTTCCTTCCACGTTGCTTCAGCTCCTGTGAAGCACCTGTTTAGGCACATCAGGGGCTCTGCTAACGGAACATGACGCGAGCAGACCATTCAATCAAAGTCTGCATTCCAAAACGTCACTGCTTCCCTTCCGAGCCCTGCCATGCGCCCAAACAGTGGATCCCCGCAACATATGGGGTATCAGCGTACTCAGGACAAATTGGACAACCAATTTTGTTGTCCAATTTCTCCTCTTAACCTTGGGAAAATAAAAAATTGGGGACTAAAACATTGTTTTTGTGAGTTAAAAAGTAGGATTTTTTTTTCACACCTGGGCATTATAAACTTTAGTGAAACACTTGGGGATTCAAAGTTCTTACCACACACCTAGATAAGTTCGTTAGGGGTCTAGTTTCCAAAATGGGGTCACATGTGGGGGGTTTCCACTGTTTAGACACATCAGGGGCTCTGCTAACGGAACATGGCGCCCGCAGACCATTCCATCAAAGTCTCATTCCAAAACGTCACTGCTTCCATTCCGAGCCCTGCCGTGAGCCCAAACAGTGGATCCCCCCAACATATGGGGTATCAGCGTACTCAGGACAAATTGATCAACCAATTTTGGTGTCCAATTTCTCCACTTAACCTTGGGAAAATAAAAAATTGGGGACTAAAACATCATTTTTGTGAGGTAAAAAGTAGGATTTTTTTTTCACACCTGGGCAATATAAACTTTAGTGAAACACTTGGGGGTTCAAAGTTCTCACCACACACCTAGATAAGTTCGTTAGGGGGTCTAGTTTCCAAAATGGGGTCACATGTGGGGGGTTTCCACTGTTTAGGCATATCAGGGGCTCTGCTAACGCAACATGACGCCCGCAGACCATTCCATCAAAGTCTGCATTCCAAAACGTCACTGCTTCCCTTCCGAGCCCTGCCGTGCGCCCAAACAGTGGATCCCCCAACATATGGGGTATCAGCGTACTCAGGACAAATTGGTCAACCAATTTTGTTGTCCAATTTCTCCTCTTTATCTTGGGAAAATAAAAAATTGGGGACTACAACATCATTTTTGTGAGGTAAAAAGTAGGATTTTTTTTCACACCTGGGCATTATAAACTTTAGTGAAACACTTGGGGGTTCAAAGTTCTCACCACACACCTAGATAAGTTTATTAGGGGGTCTAGTTTCCAAAATGGGGTCACATGTGGGGGGTTTCCACTGTTTAGACACATCAGGGGCTCTGCTAACGGAACATGACGCCCGCAGACCATTCCGTCAAAGTCTCCATTCCAAAACATCACTGCTTCCCTTCGAGCCCTGCAGTGCGTCCAAACATTGGATCCCCCCAACATATGGGGTATCAGCGTACTCAGGACAAATTGGACAACCACTTTTGGGGTCCAATTTCTCCTCTTACTCTTGGGAAAATAAAAATTGGGGACTAAAACATCACTTTTGTGGAAAAAAAAATATTTTTTTTTTCACGCCAGGGCATTATAAACGTTAGTGAAACACTTGGGGTTTAAAGTGCTCACCACACACTAGATAAGTTCCTGAGGGGGTCTAGTTTCCAAAATGGGGTCACATGTGGGGGTTTCCACTGTTTAGGCACATCAGGGGCCCTCCAAATGCGACATGGCGTCTGTTCGCAATTCCAGCCAATTTTGGTTTGGAAAAGTGAAATGGCGCTCCTTCCCTTTCGAGCCCTGCCGTGCGCCCAAACAGTGGTTCCCCCCACATATGGGGTATCAGCGTACTCAGGACAAGTTGGACAACAACTTTTGCGGTCCAATTTCTCCTCTTACCCTTGGGAAAATAAATAATTGGGGACTAAAACATCATGCTTGTCGAAAAAATATGATTTTTTTTTCTTCACGGCTCTACATTACAAACTTGCGTGAAGCACTTGAGGGTTTAAAGTGCTCACCACACATCTAGATATGTTCCTTAGGGGTCTAGTTTCCAAAATGGGGTCACATGTGGGGGGTTTCCACTGTTTAGGCACATCAGCGGCCCTCAAAACGCGACATGGCGTCCGTTCGCAATTCCAGCCAATTTTGGTTTGGAAATGTCAAACAGCGTTCCTTCCCTTTCGAGCCCTGCCGTGCGCCCAAACAGTGGTTCCCCCCCACATATGGGTATCAGCGTACTCAGGACATGATGGACAACAACTTTTGTGGTCCAATTTCTCCTCTTACCCTTGAGAAAATAAAAAATTGGGGACTAAAACATCATGCTTGTGGAAAAAATATGATTTTTTTTTCTTCACAGCTCTACATAACAAACTTGCGTGAAGCACTTGAGGGTTCAAAGTACTCACCACACATCTAGATAAGTTCCTTAGGGGATCTAGTTTCTAAAATGGGGTCACATGTTGGGGGTTTCCACTGTTTAGGCACATCAGGGGACCTCTCAAACGCGACATGGCGTCCATTCCAATTTCAGCCAATTTTGGTTTGGAAAAGTCAAACGGCCTCCTTCCCTTTCAAGCCCTGCCATGCCCCAAACTGTGGTTCCCCCCCACATATGGCATATCAGCGTACTCAGGACATGTTAGACAACAACTTTTGTGGTCCAATTTCTCCTCTTACCCTTGAGAAAATAAAAAATTGGGGACTAAAACATCATGCTTGTGGAAAAAATATGATTTTTTTCTTCACAGCTCTACATAACAAACTTGCGTGAAGCACTTGAGGGTTAAATGACTCAACACACATCTAGATAAGTTCCTTTAGGGGTCTAGTTTCCAAAATGGGGTCACATGTTGGGGGTTTCCACTGTTTAGGCACATCAGGGGCCCTCCAAAGCGACATGGCGTCCGTTCGCAATTCCAGCCAATTTTGGTTTGGAAAAGTGAAATGGCGCTCCTTCCCTTTCAAGCCCTGCCTGCGCCCAAACAGTAGTTCCCCCCACATATGGGCTATCAGCGTACTCAGGACAAGTTAGGACAACAACTTTTGCGTCCAATTTCTCCTCTTACCCTTGGGAAAATAAAAATTGGGGACTAAAACATCATGCTTGTCGAAAAAATATGATTTTTTTTCTTCACGGCTCTACATTACAAACTTGCTGAAGCACTTGAGGGTTCAAAGTGCTAAACCACACATCTAGATAAGTTCCTTAGGGGGTCTAGTTTCCAAAATGGGGTTACATGTTGGGGGTTTCCACTGTTTAGGCACATCAGCGGCCCTCAAAACGCGACATGGCGTCCGTTCGCAATTCCAGCCAATTTTGGTTTGGAAATGTCAAACAGCGCTCTTTTCCTTTCAAGCCCTGCCGTGCGCCCAAACAGTGGTCCCTCACCACATATGGGGTATCAGCGTACTCAGGACATGTTGGACAATAACTTTTGTGGTCCAATTTCTCCTCTTACCCTTGAGAAAATAAAAAATTGGGGACTAAAACATCATGCTTGTGGAAAAAATATGATTTTTTTTTCTTCACAGCTCTACATTACAAACTTGCGTGAAGCACTTG
This sequence comes from Oophaga sylvatica, assembly GCA_033576555.1. NCBI lineage: Eukaryota > Metazoa > Chordata > Amphibia > Anura > Dendrobatidae > Oophaga > Oophaga sylvatica. Next base: position 469,008,790 of record JARQOD010000003.1, read on the forward strand.
AGGGTTCAAAGTACTCACCACACATCTAGATAAGTTCCTTAGAGGATCTAGTTTCCAAAATAGGGTCACATGTTGGGGGTTTCCACTGTTTAGGCACATCAGGGACCCTTCAAACGCGACATGGCGTCCGTTCGCAATTCCAGCCAATTTTGGTTTGGAAAAGTCAAATGGCAGTCCTTCCCTTTCGAGCCCTGCCGTGCGCCCAAACAGTGGTTCCCCCCCACATATGGGGTAGCAGCGTACTCAGGACAAGTTGGACAACAACTTTGTGGTCCAATTTCTCCTCTTACCCTTGGGAAAATAAAAATTTGGGGACTAAAACATCATGCTTGTGGAAAAAATATGATTTTTTTTCTTCATGAGTCTACATTATAAACTTGCGTGAAGCACTTGTGGGTTCAAAGTGCTCACCATACGTCTAGATAAGTTCCTTAGGGGGTCTAGTTTCCAAAATGGGGTCACATGTTGGGAGTTTCCACTGTTTAGGCACATCAGGGCCTCTTCAAACGCGACATGGCGTCCGTTCTCAATTCCAGCCAATTTTGGTTTGGAAAAGTAAAAATGCGCTCCTTCCATTTCGAGCCCTGCTGTGCGCCCAAAGAGTGGTTTTCCCTCACATATGGGGTATCGGCATACTCAGGAGAAATTGCACAACAACTTTATCTGTCCATTTTCTCCTTTTTCCCTTGTGAAAATAAAAAAAATGTTTGTAAAAGATCATTTTTGTGACTAAAAAGTAAAATGTTAATTTTTTCCTTCCACGTTGCTTCAGCTCCTGTGAAGCACCTGAAGGGTCAATCAACTTTTTGAATGTGGTTTTGAGTACCTTGAGGGGTGTAGTTTTTAGAATGGTGTCACTTTTGGGTATTTTCTGCTATATAGACCCCTCAAAGTGACTTCAAAAATGAGATGGTCCCTAAAAAATGGCTTTGTAAATTTTGTTGTAAAAATGAGAAATCGCTGGTCAACTTTTAACCCTTATAATTTCCTAACAAAAAAAAATTTTGTTCCAAAATTGTGCTGATGTAAAGTAGACATGTGGAAAATGTTATTTGTTAACTATTTTGTGTGACATATTTTTTAAGGGAATATATTTTAAGGGAATAAAAATTCAAATTTTGAAAATTTCAAAATTTTCAAAATTTTCGCCATATTTGCGTTTTTTTCATAAATAAACGCAAGTTATATCGAATAAATTTTACCACTATCATGAAGTACAATATGTCACGAGAAAATAATCTCAGAATCGCAAGATCCGTTGAAGCGTTCCAGAGTTATAACCTCATAAAGAGACAGTGGTCAGAATTGTAAAAATTGGCCCGGTCATTAACGTGCAAACCACCCTTGGGGATGAAGGGGTTAAGGACCAGGCAATTTTGTTTATTTTTGTGGTTTAATTTTTCCCTCCTTGTATTCCAAGAGCTTTGACTTTTTTATTTTTCAGCTGAAAATGCCATGAGAAGGTTAGTTTTTTAAGGAACTAGCTGTAGCTTTAAATGACACCATCTATTTCATCATATGATTAACTGTAAAATAGGAAAAAAAATCCAGGTGAAGTGAAATTGCAAAAAAACACAATTCCACAATTGTTTTTTTTTTTGGAGGGGGTTCTCAGCATCCATTTTGCATTAAAAATGACCAGGAAGTATGATTGTCCAGATAAGTACAATTACAATGATACCAAACTTGATTTTTGTTTTTTATTTAAGTGGTGAAAAAAAAGAATTGTAAAAAAAATATAAATGAGTTTAAGTCACCATTTTAGAAAACTCGTAACATTTTTATTTTTTGGTTGATGGTGCTGTGTGAGGGCTCTTTTTTGTGTGGTAATTTGATGTTTTTGTTAATACTTTTTTGGGTATATACAATGCATTTATAAGGTCTTAATATTTAAAATTGAGAGTCCTCAGTGGTTGATACCTTTTAATGGCTAACTGAAAGCATGGTAACAAATTGCAAGCTTCCAAAATCCCACAATTCTGGAATTTCAATTCTTTACACTTTGCATTTTTTACAAATTAGATTAATTAAATTTATGTTTTTTCAGATTTCAGTTTTCTGAACATGTCAACACCAAAAAAGTGCTTTTTTTTACTTTAAAAAAAAAATCTTTACTTTTTACTTTATTTGGCAATTCTCTTACTGGACTTGAGCCTACGACCATTTAATCGCTTCTATTATGTACAGCAATACCACAGCAGTGCTTTATATGGTAAAAATAACTGTCTTCTATGACAACAAGCCACAGGATGGACTTAACAAAGGAGATCACCTGGCAGGCACAGGGGCATTCAGCTATCATAGCACACCATCAGTTCTCTGCTATCTTGTCACAGTGAAGCCCACCACTGCTGTTAGAGGCAGATGACAGCTATGAAATATAGCTGGTATCTTCTCACTGTGGAGAGGGCTTTCTTTCTGAGCCTGCTACAAAATTCCTATTAAACTCCATGACAGATATATCCTTCATGAGGAATTAAGGGGTTAAAGTAAAAATACCCTTCTATAGAGTTCGCTGGTGTCATGTACAGTGTGGGAAGACTAAAGGGTATGCCACACTAAACAACATCGCTAACGGGATCGCTAAAAAACGTCACTATTTAGCGATCCCGTTAGCGATGTTGTTGTGTGCGGCATCTGTCAGCGACGAGGCCCCTGCTGTGATCTCGCTCGTCGCTGACATCGTTCCGGACCCTATTTAGATCGTCGGCGCCCCGCAGGTAAGTATATATCGCTAAGTGTGGCACCTTTTCTTAGCGATTTAGCGGTACTTTTGTACCGCTAAAGTCGTTAAGAAGATTGCTAACCGCGGTAGCGTCGTTAACTATATCGCTAAGTTAAGCCGCACTTAGCGATATAGAAACAATCCCGCTAGCGATCGCATTAGTATGCGTCTTTATCGCTATCGCTAGCGGGATTGTTTAGTGTGGCAGTACCTTAAGTGCAACATGAGGGGAAGTGGGGAAGGAAGCCCAAATGCTAGTGAAAGGGGGAGTGAAGACCCTTAGGCAGGTTCCACACCAATCACCAGGCAGGGATCTAAGCAATATATATATATCCCTAGAGCTAGTCCCTGAATAAGGAAGGGAGACAATGAGCACCTTTTGCCACCACTGTACACTAAAGAGAAGAAGGGAGATAAACAAGGTGGAAGCAACTTAGCTTGAGCAGACTCAGAGAAGTAACACCAAACGTCCTCCAACAGCACCAGGGAGGAAGTAAGTCGACTGCTCTAGCTCCAAACCTCCAGAAGGGAAAATGTGAACATCACCGGCGACTCCTTGGAGAACACTAAGAGCCTATAAATACCCAGGTCCAGGTGTGTCAATTGGAGCATGAGGGAGGTTGCCACTGGGTCCAGGAGGGTTAAGAAGGTGTTTGCAATGCCAAACGCAGAGACCTTCTGCAGCCAGATGCAGATCGATTGTCTGTAGCATCTGACACACCCTGTGACCTTCCATAAATTAAACAATTACTATGGGGATAGGTGACTCTAATAAAGACTTTTGTGTTTTATTGTACTGATAGACTATTTTTAGGATTATGTTTGTCCTTAGCTTGGTTTTTTTGCTTCCCACCAATCCAAATTGATTGGAGTGATCGGAGCCTCACAGAAGTCTTTCCACCTATACTTCTACATTCTCCATCATATGCATTTACCTAATATTTAAAATGAAAAATAAGTTGACATTGCATTTTCTGTCCACCATTTGCTATATTTTTTATTTTAAATTTTGAGGAGCTGAAGAGACTTCAATTTTACAGACAATTTGCATGCAGTTGGTAAATAGCATAAAAAACAACTTTCATCTGATACAATTCTTATAAAAACCATGCTTTTAATCGGTAGTGGTCAAACAATAGATCGCAATCTAGGTGAATAGATTTTTATATTATTCTGCATCCACACTGAAGTCTATGTTAAGCAGTGACTGTAATTACCATTCCAATGACTGCAAAAGGAATCTGGAGGGAGAATATAATTAAATTTTCTCCCTGTGGCTGCCACTCCAGTAAACCAACTAAACAGGAATTTAACACTATTTACCTGCAGATTACCCTATATTTGTAGGTAAATAGTATTACCAGGCATGCACAGAGCAGTGCACCAGGTACAATCAGCATTTTTAAAGAATTTACGAGAGGTATACTTGTGAAATAAATGTAATAAAGAAATAATTGGCCTTTTTTAATGTTCTGGAGAAACCGTGGAATCTAAAACCGAGCATGTGAAAATATAAAGCAATATCCTTTGTGTTTCTTGTTTACTTTTTCCCTTAGTATATCACTTAGTCAAGCACATAAGAATATCTCTCAGCATTATCTCGGACTTTTTATCTATCCCCTAATGTAACATATCGTGCATTGTCTAAACTTAGTAAAGTACCTATATGAGTTAAATGCCAAATAGACTTACCATCTACCTATGATGCTTTATCGACTGGTCACCACTGTCTGATGCAGTGCTGTCTGAGAAGGTGTGTTCTGAAAAACTGGATTCCATTACTTCTCTTTATAGGCTCTGGATTCCTTCAGTTTATTGAATACTATTAAGTGAATCATTAAAATACATAAGCAGTTTTTTTTTTGCAAGCTAAATATTAATATATCATGAAAGTGGAAAATAATAGACACAAGTATTAGAGGTAAGATTGTAATAAACTTTTTTTGTAGACTATTCCTATTCTACAGAGTATCAATCAGGAAACTAAAGACTTACAATAGCAAACCATTACTTGCTAACAAATAAAACAAAGGGAAAGTAGAGATGTCACTACATTGAAATATTGTAAATGTTTTTTCACTCTTGAATTCTACCAATGACAATCAATAGGTAAAACAATCAACAGTAGTGTCATCCTTAAGAACGTCGGTAATAAAAAAATATAGAGAACATCAATCATTTTATGTCTAATTCCTTCACTTTACTAGATTTCAAGCATTGTAAAGTTCCTGTTAAGTTTAGATGGAAAAAATTACCATGCAGGACAAAAATCGTAGCAGATATCAATGAAATAAAAATAGAAATTGTAAAAATGAGCATCCAAGAAATAATGTAAACTCAAAATATTATAAGGAGATTCCATAGGTCAAGTTGTGGTAAGTATTTATAAATTAAAAGAAAATGAAAAAAGATTGCAAGGAAAGATTGATAAGCGTAAAGATATGAAAAAATATAACTTTTATTAATAAACATGTAAAAATAGAGTCCTTTATTAAAAAAGGTCTCTCTTAATATTTGAGAGACCCAACTCACTAACTTAAACTGTGCTTGGGAGATACTGAGATATTTGTAAAGGCACACATAGCTGAGCATATAGAATATAGGGCTATACAAATTTTAATAGCACAGAATCAGCATATAATGTCTCTGTCTCTTAACATCATATTACCCTGCTTTTAGAAGGTGCTACAGTACATCTAGACATAAGAGCAGAGTTTGACCAATTTTGGTGAACATACTTTATAAATGTAAGTGCCTTTGATCTTAACTACTTTTTTACAGTTTAATTTAAGATCCTTAGCAAAGCTATTCAATGAAAGTGAGATAGTGGGGACATTTTCTACAGTCGAATAAGTGATTTAATTTATGGTGGATTGTCGCCATTTGATGACAGTTTTATTTCTGTCTTATGGGCACATAGGTCATAGAAAGCTGAAAAACATGATAACTTGATATCTGCGATCTGATGTTTTTTTCACAGAAAAATCCAGCATTTAATAATATGTGAATGAGCTGTTAATCTATGGGCATGACACAGATCTCACATAGCATTTGCATATGTCATTATATGTTTCACACTGGTAATGCCCCCTTAATTTTTTCAGGGAGATCTCTGTCCAGCCCATAGTTTTTAACAACACATTTACACATAACAAAAATGTGGATTTCTTTGGATAAGATATTGTATTGCAGATATCAAAGTATCATTTTATAAAACTTTATTTTACCTGCATATATATTTCTTAGGAGGGTGTATCCTACAGACAGATTCCCTTTAATTAGTTGGTCCTATTTGTTAATTAGAACACAAGTCTATAGGGACTTCTAAAGCTATTGTTACTGGTAGGCCCTTGGTACTGAAGTCAAAAATTGCATAACATAGACCTTTCTGAATAAAGGCCACTATCTTTGAGTCCTTATTAAGAAAAGTTATATTTAAATATCTGTACGGTCAGTAATCTTTCTCTTCCATCCCTTCTCTTCTATCCATTATTTATTTATTAATAATTTGAATTTGTAGTATATGTGAGTGACTGTAATGGACAGTAATTTTCTTAGTAATTATTAGGGTGTTTGACAATATGTTTTTCAAGATTTGGCAAGTATCCTTTTGCTTCTTGTATCTCTTTATGAGCAAGGCGTTTATACCACTGAGGACTATGTGATGAAAGTAATAAAGTTGCACTAACACTGTACTTTCAATTTTACACCAAAAATATTTACCAGAATCAGTAGGTATTGGTAAAAGTGTAAGAAAAACTTTTCACAGTATAAAAATTGAAAACTTATATTGTTAATCTTATTTATACATAATTCCTAATCAAACACTAATGTTGACTTCTTAAGCAGTGAAAAGAAACTATCATAAAGGAACTGTGATGTTCACTTTCGCCATAAGACACATGCAAGTTTTATGGAGTGAACTAAGGCACTGAGTGTTCTCCATATTGGGCAGATTCTACCAGTGTTATGCAGCCAGCATCTGACTTTAAAAGCAATTAGTAAGAGTAAGCTCTGATCACTGCTGTTTAATCATTTAAATGTGACTGTCAAACACAGACATCGGCATTTAAATGGCTTGTTTCCCTGTGCATGTGCAACAGCTCATATTTCCCCCTTTCAACGCAATAATAGGGAGGCGATAGGTTATTATGAAAGCCAGGGTTATAATATAGTCCCCTGTGGTTGCCATTTTAGAGTCTCTGGATCTGGCTCTCAACAAGACAACAACAAGATGTTACTCTTGCTTCCATGAGCAGCCTGTTTTGCCTAAACACGCTGCCCTGACCTGCAGCATTCAAAGCTTGTCTCCCATGAGCACATCTTGGACGTCATTGGTTGGCAATTGCATAAGATGATGTAGCAGTAGATCTGATGATTTGTGCATCTAAATGCATTCAGTGTGGCAGAATATTCCTCAGACAAACCATTAACAACCTCATTGATAGCAGCCAGTGTGCGCTAAGTGCAGGGATTTCAGTGCATGGTGTTTTGGCATACAGCTCATGAAAAACCCAAAAATTCTGTCTCAAAAAAATTGCATATCAAGAAAGGTTCTCTAACGAGTATTACCCTAATCTTCTGAATCAACTAATTAACTCTAAAATGCAAAAGATTCCTGAGGCTTTTAAAAACTCCCTGCCTGGTTCATTACTCAAAACCCCCTTCATGGGTAAGCTAGCGACTGACTGATGTCAAGAAGGCCATCATTGACACCCTCAAGCAGAGGGTAAGACCAGAAAGAAATTTCTGAACAATTAGGCTGTTCCCAGAGTGCTGTATCAAGGCACCTCAATGGGAAGTCTGTTGGAAGGAAACAATGTGGCAGAAAAAAACGCTTGTACAACGAGAAGAGGTGACCGGACCCTGAGGAAGATTGTGGAGAAGGACCGATTCCAGACCTTGGGGGGACCTGCGGAAGCAGTGGACTGAGTCTGGAGTAGAAACATCCAGAGCCACTGTGCACAGGCGTGTGCAGGAAATGGGTACAGGTGCCGCCTTCCCCAGGTTAAAGCCTCTTTGAACCAGAAACAGAGAAGCAGCACTGGGCTACAGAGAAGCAGCACTGGACTGTTGCTAGTGGTCCCAAGTACTTTTTTTCTGATGAAAGCAAATTTTGCATGTTCATTCGGAAATCAAGGTGCCAGAGTCTGGAGGAAGACTGGGGAGCGGAAATGCCAAAATGCCTGAAGTCCAGTGTCAAGTACCCACAGTCAGTGATGGTGTGGGGGGTGCCATGTCAGTGCTGGTGTTGTTCAACTGTGTTTCATCAAGGGCAGGGTCAATGCAGCTAGGCTATCAGGGATTTTGGAGCACTTCATGCTTCCTCGGCTGAAATGCTTTATGGAGATGAAGATTTCATTTTTCAGCATGACCTGGCACCTGCTCACAGTGCCAAAACACTGGTAAATGGTTTATGACCATGGTTTTACTGTGTCAATTGGCCCTGCCAAACCTCTCCTGACCTGAACCCATAGAGAAAACTGTGGGGATATTGTGAAGAGAAAGTGAGAGACGCAGACCAACACTCTGGAGGTTTAAGCCGCTATCGAAGCATCTGGGCTCCATAACCACCTCAGCAGTGTCACAGGCTGATTGCCTCCATGCCACGCCGCAATTGAAGCAGTCATTTTGCAAAAGGATTCCCGACCAGTATTGAGTGCATAAACTGAACATTATTATTTGAGGTTTTTTTTTTATTTTTGTTTTTTAAACACTTTTATTTTATTGGACGGATGAAATATGCTAATTTTTTGGACAGGGATTTTTGGGTTTTCTGAGTTGTATGCCAAAATCATCAGTATTTAAACAATAAAGACCTGAAAAAATTTCAGTTGGTGTGTAATGAATCTAAAAATATATGAAAGTTTAATTTTAATTCATTACATTATGGAAAATAATGAAATTAGCACTATATGCTAATTTTTTGAGAAGGACCTGTACTAAATAATAGAGATGTTTTTAAAATTTTTTGTTTTAAATTTTTTATAATTCGCATATCAGTAAAATTGTCTATTGATCATGTGGAAAAACATAAATGTATGACTTTTACATCATGGTGTCGCTATTTAATGTCGAGGAGTGCATACATATATGTATATGTTTATTTACTGTATATATTTATATATATATATATGTTGTTGTGTGAAAAGTGTTTGCTCCTTCTTGATTTCCATTCTTTTGCATGTTTGTCACACTTAATGTTTTGATCACCAAACAAATTTTAATATTAGACAAGATAAACAAAGTAAGCACAAAATGCTGTTTTTAATGTAGGTAGGTCTTTACTATAAGGGAAAAAAGAATCTAAACCTACAGGACCTTGTATGAAAAGTGATTTCTCCTTAACTGTAGTAATGGTTGGGCCACACTTAGCAGCAACACCTGCAATCAAGTTTTTTCGATAAATGGCAACTATGTGTTGAGCGATACTGCTCGATATCTAAAATATCGGATCGGAATGGTATTGCCGATATCACTAAATATCGGCGATATCGATTCGATACCGGAAGTCAATGTAAGTCTATGGGGAACAAATATCGCAACTAAAATAAACCTTTATTTCTTGTAAACACTAATATACACACATAGAATACTATATATATATATAATGTCATTGTGACATATATATAATACATATAGTATAGTTTATACACTTCTACATAGTAAATATTCTGATTCAATTTGCGGGTAAGCCGGCTTCTGTGAAAAGACAGAAGCACCGACATGAAATGACACTTGGGTGTACATAGGGTTAACATGTCTTTCATGTCCTTTTCTATCTGATTTGCAAAAACAATTACATGAGTGTATGTGTGCAAAATTTCAACCTGTAGGGGTTAATTAAAGGTTGTAAATTCGTTGTAAAAAAAACGGACTTTTCTGTACGAATTTACACCTTAATTTAATCCCTACAGGTGTGAATTTTGCACATAGACTGATGTAATTGTTTGTGCAAATCAGATAGCAAAGGGACATGAAAAGACATGGTTAACCCTATGTACACCAAGGTCATTTATGTCGGGTTCTGCATTTTCACAAAAGCCTGCAATTGAATTAGCGGATTATACTAGTGAAGTGTATGAACTTAAATTTAAAAAATATTATATATATGTTCACAAATTCAATGAATATATATATATATATTATTATATATATATTATATATTTATGAGGTGAAAATTGTTTAAAAAAAATGGTGGGCTCCCGCCCTTTTTCGCAACCGACAGCAAAGCCAGCGAATGGGGCAGATAAAATAGCCAGAGAGGGCCATTATTTTTGGCCCCCCCTGATATAACATTGCCCCAGGGGAAACCCCCCCAAAAGACCAAATTATAATTAGATTCGGCCCTTTTGGCACTTTGGCCCGTCCCATTCCCATTGCCGTAGGGTGGCGAATGGGTTAATATGGGGTTTTTTAAGCCACTTGCATTGAAAAGGTGACCTTTAAGCCAGGATAATGGAGCTGTCAATAGCAACTACAAATATTAATCCTATTGCATGAAATAAAAATAAAACAACACACTTTAATTAAAAATCATTTTAATGAAATAAAGACACTGTTTTTGACCATCTTTTATTTGACTGCAAAAACCATTTCTGTAAAAAAATAAAATAAAAAAAGCAAAGTTTTCTTACCCTTCCCATGACCAGCAGGTCCCACGGTTTTTAATCCTTCAGAAAGGGTTAATGTTATTGCAGGGCCGCAGTAATGCTGCACCCCCCACAGTTTTTTAAAACCCCAAATGAATGAGTTTCCTCTCCTGGCTGACAGGGGTAAGTGGAAAGTTAATTGATGCTTTCCACTTTCATTCAGGTCAGCAGGGGGAACAATCAGTGACGTCAGAGGGAACTGTAACAAAAATAGGGGTTCCCTTCGAATAAAAAATGGCCCGGGTCCCCCCTATTTTTGTTTTAAACCAGCGATGAAGCGACCGCGAGGCGGATTTAGGTGTTAAGGAGCCAAGACCATGACCTTGCCAGCCTGATTAATACCAGGCCACGCGTTGCTATCTTGGCTGATTTAAAAAAAAAAATAGGGGGTCCCCCCGAAAAAAAAATTTGGGGTGGGGGTCCCCTATTTTTGTTAACCCGCCCGATGAAGCAGACCCCTGAGGCCCCGGGTTTTTGGTGGTAAAGGATCCAATATCCCTGGCCTTTCAAGCTTTAAAACCAGGGGCCCCGCGTCTGTTAGCTTGGCTGGTTAACAAAAAAAAAGGGGATCCCTCGAAAAAAAAAAAAGGCGTAGGGGTCCCCTATTTTTTTTAAACCCGCCCAAGTAAAATGCAGACTGCTGCGGCCCCGGTATTTAAAAAACTGTCAAGGCCCATGGATTTTTGGCCCCCCAACAGCCCGATTTTCCCCGGCTACAGCAGCCCCCCCAGGGGGGCATCAAAAGATGTGCCAAATTGTGGCCCTTTTCCGGCCCCCCTGCCTGTTTGCGGTGGGCAAGTGGGGGAAAAAGGGGTTAATGTCACCGTTTATTGCCGGGGGAATAAGCCCCGGTTAAAAATTTTGGGGGGTGTCAATAAGACAGATCCATTATTAATCCCAAAAAGTTTTTAAATGCATAAAAAAAAGACAAAGCAAGAAAAAAAAAGTATTTTAATGAAATAAAGAGAAAAAATTTTT
>JARQOD010000003.1:469020244-469052169 GCA_033576555.1 Oophaga sylvatica
GCAAAGAAAGTAAGGAAAGCTCTGTTCATGCTGTTATCATTTAAATGTGATGTCAAACCAGACATCGGCATTTAAATGGCTTGTTTCCCTGTGGCATGTGCAACAGCTCATATTTCCCCTTACAACGCAATAATAGGGAGGCGATAGGTTTTTGAAAGCCAGGGTTATAATATAGTCCCCTGTGGTTGCCATTTTAGAGTCTCTGGATCTGGCTCAACAAGACAACAACAAGATGTTACTCTTGCTTCCATGAGCAGCTGTTTTGCCTAAACACGCTGCCCTGACCTGCAGCATCTCAAAGTTTGTCTCCCATGAGCACATCTTGGACGTCATTGGTTGGCAATTGCTTTAAGATGATGTAGCAGTAGACTTGATGATTTGTGCATTAAATGCATTCAGTGTGGCAGAATATTCCTCAGAAAACCATTAAAAACCCTCATTGATAGCAGCCGTGGGAAAGTGCAGGGATTTCAGTGCAGGGTTTGTTGATACTCTATTACTAAATAAATAGAGATGTTTTTAAAATTTTTTGTTTTCAATTTTCATAATTCGCATATCAGTAAAATGTCTATTGATCATGTGAAAAACATAAATGTATGACTTTTACATCATGGTGTCGCTATTTAATGTCGAGGAGTGCATACAATATATGTATATGTTTATATACTGTATATTATATATATATATATTTATATATATATATATGTTGTTGTGTGAAAAAGTGTTTGCTCCTTCTTGATTTCCTATTCTTTTGCATGTTTGTCACACTTAAATGTTTTAGATCACCAAACAAATTTTAATATTAGACAAAGATAACACAAGTAAGCACAAAATGCTGTTTTTAAATGTACGGTAGGTCTTTACTATTAAGGGAAAAAGAAATCTAAACCTACAGGACCTTGTATGAAAAAGTGATTTCTCCTTAAACTGTAGTAACTGGTTGGGCCACACTTAGCAGCAACACCTGCAATCAAGTTTTTTCGATAACTGGCAACTAGTGTTGAGCGATACTGCTCGATATCTAAAAATATCGGATCGGAATGGTATCGCCGATATCACTAAATATCGGCGATATCCGATTCCGATACCGGAAGTCCAATGTAAGTCTATGGGAACAAAATATCGCAACTAAAATAAACCTTTATTTCCTTGTAAACACTAAATATACACACATAGAATACATATATATATATATACATGTCATTGTGACATATATATATACATATAAGTATAGTTTATACACTTCTACATAGTAAAATATCCTCTGATTCAATTGCCGGGTAAAGCCGGCTTCTGTGAAAAGACAGAAGCACCCGACATGAAATGACACTTGGTGTACATAGGGTTAACCATGTTTTTCATGTCCTTTTCTATCTGATTTGCACAAACAATTACATGAGTGTATGTGTGCAAAATTTCACACCTGTAGGGGTTAATTAAAGGTGTAAATTCGTTGTAAAAAAAACGGACTTTTCTGCTACGAATTTACACCTTTAATTAATCCCTACAGGTGTGAAATTTTGCACACATAGACTGATGTAATTGTTTGTGCAAATCAGATAGCAAAGGACATGAAAAGACATGGTTAACCCTATGTACACCAAGTGTCATTTCATGTCGGGTTCTGCATTTTCACAAAAGCCTGCAATTGAATTAGCGGCTATTATACTATGTAGAAGTGTATGAACTATAAATATAAATATATATATATATATGTGTCACAAATTCAATGACATATATATATATATATAATATATATATATATATGAGGTGTAAAATTGTTTAAAAAAAATGCGTGGGCTCCCGCCCTATTTTCGCAACCAGACAGACAAAGCCAGCGAATGGGGGCAGATAATAATAGCCCAGAGAGGGACCATTATTTTTGGCCCCCCTGGCTACTAACATCTGCCCCCAGACACCCCAGAAAAGACAAATCTATAATTAGATTCGCCCTTTCTGGCACTTTGCCCGTCTATTCCCATTGCCCTGTAGCGGTGGCGAATGGGTTAATATGGGGTTAAAGCCACATTGCAATTGAAAGGTGACCTTAAGCCAGGTTAATAATTGAGAGCTGTCAATTAGACAACTATCAAATATTAATCCTATTGCATGAAATAAAAATAAAACACACACACTTTAATTAAAAATCATTTTAATGAAATAAAGACACATGTTTTTGACCATCTTTTATTTGACTGCAAAAACCATTTCCTGTAATAAAAATAAAATAAAAAAGCAAAGCTATTCTTACCTATCCCATGCACAGTCAGGTCCCACGGTGTAATCCTTCAGAAAGGGTTAATGTTTATTGCAGGGACCGCAGCTAATGCTGCAGCCTCACAGTAAACCCCCAAATGAATGAGTTCCTGTCCTGGCTGACAGGAGAGTAAGTGGAAAGCTTAATTGATTGCTTTCCACTTTCACTTCAGGTCAGCCAGGGACACAATCAGTGACGTCAGAGGGAACTGATTAACAAAAATAGGGGTTCCCTTCGAATAAAAAATGGCGTCGGGTCCCCCTATTTTTGTTAACCAGCCAGATGAAGCAGACCGCTGAGGCCTGGATTTTCAGGCTGTTAAGGAGCCAAGATCCATGGACCTTGCCAGCCTGATAATACCAGGCCACAGCAGTCTGCATATCTTGGCTGATTAACAAAAATAGGGGATCCCCTCGAAAAAAATTGGCGTGGGATCCCCCCTATTTTTGTTAACCAGCCAGATGAAGCAGACCGCTGAGGCCTGGTTTTCAGGCTGGTAAGGATCCAATATCCATGGACCTTGCAAGCCTGATAATACCAGGCCACAGCAGTCTGCTTAGCTTGGCTGGTTAACAAAAATAGGGGATCCCCTCGAAAAAAAAAAACGGCGTAGGGGTCCCCCTATTTTTGTTAACCAGCCAAGTAAAATGCAGACTGCTGCGGCCTGGTATTAAAAGACTGTCAAGGCCCATGGATTTTGGCCCTCAACAGCCTGATAATACCAGGCTACAGCAGCCCCACATTTGGTGCATCAAAAGATGTGCCAATTGTGGCACTTTACCTGGCTCTTCCCACTGCCCTGTAGCGGTGGCAAGTGGGGTAATAAGGGGTTAATGTCACCGTTGATTGCACGGTGAGGAATAAGCCCGGTTAATAATGGAGAGGTGTCAATAAGACACCGATCCATTATTAATCCCAAAGTTATTAAATGCATAAAAAAAAAGACAAAGCAAGAAAAAAGTATTTTAATGAAATAAAAGAGACAACACAGTTTTCATTTCTTTTATTACACTCTCATTCCTGCGACGCCATCGATCTCCTGTAAAAAAAGAAAAAAAAACAAACCAACAGTATACCACCTGTCCGACGCAGTCCATAGTAACGACTGTCCCACGACGATCCAGCTCTGCTACATCGCAATGACAGGCAGAGCCTGTCATCGCGACGCAGCACAGCTGATTACCTGCTTCCCCGGCGGTGACGTCATCGGACTGACTGCTTTACGGCCGGGATTACCCAGCAGTCACTGCAGTTATCGCGAGAAACTGCATGTGACCGCCGGGGAAAGATGATGGCGGCCATGAAGCAGTCCAGGCCGTGACCGCCGGAGATCTTCTGCCAGGTAAGTGCCACTGACTCCTGACAGACCCGACCGACGGACACTGACAGTGACAGACCCGACCGACGGACACTGACAGTGACAGTGACAATCCCGATTCCGGTATCCGATATGACGAAAATATCGGTACTCGGAATCGAAAGCCCGATACAGCTAATATCGGCCGATACCCGATATTTGCAGTATCGTATCGCTCAACACTACTGGCAATGAGTGTTTCACAATGCTATGGAGGAATTTTGATCACTCATCTTTGAATAATTGTTGTAATTCAGCCAAAGTGGAGCATTTTTGAGCATGACCCACCTTTTTAATGTCATTCCACAGCATTTCAATCAGATTAAGACCAGGATTTTAAATAGGCCACTCAAAAGTCTCAATTTTGTTGTTCTTAAAACCATTCAGATGTGGACTTGCTGGTTTGTTTTGGATCATTGTCCTGCTGCGTAACCCAAGTGCGCTTCACCGTGAGGTCAAGAACAGATGAACAAACATTTTCCTTCAGGATTTTTTTGGTAGACAGCAGAATTCATGGTTACATTTACCATTGCTAGTCTTCCAGGTCCTGAAGTAGCAAAACAGCCCCAGACCTTCATACTAACACTTCCATATTTTACTGTTGGTATGTTATTCATTTTCTGAAATGTTGTGTTACTTCTATGCCAGATGCACTGGGATATTCACCTTCCAAAAAGTTAAACGTTTGTCTCGTCAGTTCACAGGGTATTCTCCCAAAAGTCATGGAGATCATCAAGATGTTTTATGGCAAAACTGAGACGAGTCTTTTTGTTCTTTAAGCTCAGCAGTGATTTTCATCTTGGAGCTCTGTTACACAGGCCATTTTTGCCCAGTCTCTTTATTATGATGGAGACTACTTTAACTGAGGCAAAAGAAGCCTGAAGTTCTTTGGATGTTGTGATGGGGTCTTTTGTGACCTCTTGGAAGTGTCATCGCTGCACTCTTGGGGTAATTTTGGTCCTAAGGCTTTAGAACTGGCTTTATAAACCCTTTCCAAACTGACAAATCCAATTACTTTGTTTCTCATTTGTTACTAAATTTCTTTGGATAGCGACATGATGTCTAGCTTTTCAGGATCTTTTGGTCTACTTCAATTTGCCAGGTAGGTCCTTTTTAAGTGATTTCTTGATTGAGAACAGATGTGGAAGTAATCAGGCTGGGTGTGGCTAGGGAATTTAAACTCAGCTTACCAAAGATGTGATACACTACAGTTAATTTATGTTTTAAGGGAGAGGGGGCAATCTCTTTTTCACACAGAGCCCTGTATGTTTGGATTTATTTTTCCTTTAATAATAAAGACCTACATTTAAAAATGTTGTGTTTACTTGTGTTATCATTGTCTAATATTTAAATTTGCTTGGTGACCTTAAACTTTTAAGTGTGACAAACATGCAAAAGAATAGGAAATCAGGAAGGGGTAAACACTTTTTCACATATGTGTACAGTACAGACCAAAAGTTTGGACACACCTTCTCATTCAAAGATTTTTCTGTATTTTCATAACTATGAAAATTGTAGAATCATATTGAAGGCATCAAAACCATGAATTAACACATGTGGAATTATACATTACACGTTACAAAAAAGTGTGAAACAACTGAAAATATGTCTTATATTCTAGGTTCTTTAAAGTAGCAACCTTTTGCTTTATTGCTTTGCACGCAGAAAAGGTGAACGACTGGACTCTACATGCCTAGTTCCCACCGTGAAGCATGGAGGAGGTGGTGTGATGGAGTGGGGGTGCTATGCTGGTGGCACTGTTGGGGATTTATTCAAAATTGGAGCGGTGAGTGGTCCAGCTCACCCCAAACCATCTCGATTGGGTTCAGGTCTGGTGACTGAGGAGGCCAGGTCATCTGGCGTAGCGCCCCAACACTCTCCTTCTTGGTCAAATAGCCCTTACACAGTCTGGAGGTGTGTTTGGGGTCATTGCCCTGTTGATAAAATAAATGATGGTCCAACTAAACGCAAACCGTATGGAATAGCATGCTGCTGCAGGATGCTGTAGTAGCCATTCTGGTTCACTATGCCTTCAATTTTGAATAAATCCCCAACAGTGTCACCAGCAAAGCACCCCCACACCATCACACCTCTCCTCCATGCTTCACGGTGGGAACCAGGCATGTAGAATCCAGCCGTTCACCTTTTCTGCGTGCAAAGCAGTAATGAAAGCAAAAGGTGGCTACTTTGAAGAACCTAGAATATAAGACATATCTTCAGTTGTTTCACACTTTTTTGTAAAGTGTAATGTATAATTCCACATGTGTTAATTCATAATTTTGATGCCTTCAGTGTGATTCTACAATATTCATAACCATGAAAATACAGAAAAATCTTTGAATGAGAAGGTGTGTCCAAACTTTTGGTCTGTACTGTATGTTTATATATATATATATATATATATATATATATATATATGCATATATGTGCATACACACGTGGTAAAAATTGTTGGTACCCCTCGTTTAATGACAGAAAGACCCACAATGGTGACTGTAATAAATTGAATCTGGGAAAAGTAATAATAAATCAAAAATCTATAAAAATGAACAAATGTAAGTCAGACATTGCTTTTCATCCATGCTTCCACAGAATTTTTTAAAAATAAAACTCATGAAATAGGCCTGGACAGAAATGATGGTACCCTTAACTTAATAATTTGTTGCACAACCTTTTGAGGCAATCATTGCAATCAAACGATTCCTGTAACTGTCAATGAGACTTCTGCATCTCGACTGGTATTTTGGCCCACTCCTCAAGAGCTAACTGCTCCTGTTGTCTCGTGTTTGAAGGTTGCCTTTTCCAGACAGCATGTTTCAGCTCTGTACAAAGATTCTCAATAGGATTTTGATCAGGCTAATAGAAGGTCACTTCAGATTAGTCCAATGTTTTGCTCTTAGCCATTCTTGGGTGTTTTAAGCTGTGTATTTTGGGACATTGTCCTGTTGCAAGACCCATGACCTATGACTGAGACCAAGCTTTCTGACACTGGGCAGAACATTTCTCTCTAGAATCCCTTCATAGTCTTGAGATTTCATTGTACTCTACACAGATTCTAGACACCCTGTGCCAGATGCAGCAAAGCAGCCCCAGAAAATAACAGAGCCTCCTCTATGATTCACAGTAGGGACAGTGTTCTTTTATTTATATGCTTCATTTTTCTGCCTGCGATCATAGAGCTGATGTGCCTTGCCAAAAAGTTCCAATTTTGTCTCATCTGTCCATAGGACATTCTCCCAGAAGCTTTGTGTCTTGTCAACATGTACTATGTACAGTAGTTTGGCAAATTTCAATCTGGATTTTTTATGATTTTTTTCAACAATGGTGTCCTCCTTGGTCGTTTCCCATGAAGTCCACTTTGGCTCATACAACGATGGATGGTGTGATCTGACCCTGATGTTCCTTGAGATTGAAGTTCACCTTTAATCTGTTTAGAAGTTTATAATATTAATAATATATGTGCAACTGTCGTCACATGAGCATCAATCTGCTTGGAGATGGTCTTATAACTTTTACCTTTAACATGTTTGTCTATAATTTTCTTTCTAATCTTCTGAGACAACTCTTTCCTTTGCTTACTCTGGTCCATGTTGAGTGTGATACACTTCATGTCACCAAACAGCACAGTGAGTATTTGTAGCCCTCTATACAGGTCCACTCACTGATTGCAAGATTGTAGACACCTGTGATGCTAATTAGTGGACACACCTTGATTTAACATATCCCTTTTGTCACATTATTTTCATGGGTACCATTATTTCTGTCCAGGCCTATTTCATGAGTTATATTTTTTTTAATTCTGTGGAAGCATGGTTGAAAAGCAATGTCTGACTTTATTTGTTCATTTTCATAGATTTTTGGTTTACTATTACTTTTGTAAGATTCAAATGATTTCTGTGATCACTGTGGGTTTTTCTATCATTAAATAAGGGGTACCAACATTTTTGACCACATGTGTATATGCAGTTATTTTTTCTAACCTGAAATGCAAATATCCATTATAACTTTTAATCTGCTTCCCATGAAGTTAATTCAAAGTAAAATAATTTCTCTATAAGGGCCTTACTATACATGTGCTGCCATTTGCTGCCAGTTTTGTTGCTAATATCAGATACTTACACTATGAAGCTGAACTCTGCTTTCTCCAAAATTCCTTGCTTTTGATATCAAATTAGATGCATGAAGACTATAGTTTTTCCCACTTTGTGCATCTTTCAACTGCTCCTGAATTTTTTTTGTTTGCCTTCTAAATATAAAACAGAACAAAATTTAATGTAAGATTCCATAAACACAATTTATATTCATACGGTTATATCAAGTGTGTAAGCACATAACTTCATAGTAAAAAAAAATTACAATGATAACCTGCAAAATGGTTGAAGGAACATGACAAAAATTTTAAGGTTTAACTTGCCTTTGGTCTTAAAATGCCTCAGATCTGATCAAAAAAATATTTAGACTTGAGAGTCCTCAGTGGTTGATACCTTTTAATGGCTAACTGAAAAGATGGTAACAAATTGCAAGCTTTCGAGACTACTCAGGTCTCTTCATCAGGCAAAGACTAATACAACATCTGAAGAAACACATATTTATACACAAGAGGACACAGGAATAATGCAATAGCTAAGACAAGTGACGTGAAGCAGAACTGTCATTATGGCAGAGCGATGAACATAAATATTGAAACAGTTCATAGATAAGGAGTGAAAGTTTTATTACCCTCTGATTGGGGTCTGCTATTGTGTTTTGATGCCCCTAGAAGGTCAGAGAAGCAGATTCCTTAATTGATGTACACAGACATGAATCCGTGTGATATATCCATTCCAGCACTAAGAGTGTCAAAGGTCATCATAAGTTTATATTCCCAAACCTTTATATCTTTCTCAGATTTAAAGTTAGATTTTAATACAAGTAATTCCATATCCATCATGCTATGACCGGGCATACAAAAGTGTTTTGCCACAGGTAAATCCATTCTTTTTTGTCTTATTGTGTGGCGATGAGAATTCATCCTTGTTCTCAGTTATTTGCCCGGTCTCCCCCATATACAGACCCCCAGTTGGACATTTCGTACAAATAATTAGGTACACCACATTAGATGTGATGCAGCTGAAAGTACCTGGGATCTTGTAGTCCTGATGGGAGTTGGGGATCTTTATCTTGTCCGTGGTCATTATAGATGCACAGGTTTTGCATTTCTTCTTGTTGCAAGGAAAGGTTCCTGCAGCTGTTGGGGAGGACAGGGAGCTTCTGACAATGATGCTTCTTAGATTTGGGGGCTGCCTAAAACATAGTAGTGGGGGGTCTGGAAATATGGATTGTAATCGGGCATCTTTTTGTAGTAAAGGTTGTAGTTTCCATGAAGCTCCCCTTAGCATCTCCAGATTTGGATTGTAGGTGACCACTAGAGGCACCCGGTTATTTTCTTCTTTAGCTTTGTAATGTAGCAGGTGATTCCTTGATATTCTGGTGGCTCTTGTAATTTGGTTTTCAATTGTTCTTGGATGGTAGCCCTGGTTCAAAAAGGTCTTTCTGAGGCGAATAAGGTGTTCATCTCTATCCATAGGATTGGAACATATACGATTGTATCTGATGGCTTGGCTGTAGACAATAGAGTTTTTTATGTGTTTTGGATGGAAACTGTCCCATTTAAGGTATGTTGGACGGTCGATTGGCTTCTGATACAGGGATGTCTCTATTTCATTGTTCTTTAGCTTAATGGTGGTGTCTAAAAAGTTAATTTCAGTGCTGGAGTAGTTAAGTGTTAAGTTGATGGTGGGATGAAATTGGTTGAACTGTTCATGGAACGTCTTTAGCTGTTGTTCAGACTCCGTCCAGATGATTAAAATGTCATCAATGTAGCGGTAGTAGGCCCGAGGCCTGATGGGACATGAGGACAAAAATTCGCTTTCAAGCTTGGCCATGAAAAGATTTGCATACTGTGGAGCCATTTTACTTCCCATCGCTGTGCCAGTCTCCTGAAGATAGATCTTGTTGTCAAATTCAAAGTAATTGTGGGTGAGGATGAATTTTGTGAGTTTCACCACAGAATCAGCATCATTCCCGGTGTCTCCCATGTAGACTTTGCAGGCATTTAATCCATCCTGGTGTGGGATATTAGAGTACAAAGATTCCACATCCATGGTGGCCAGGATGGTTCCTTCTGGTAGGTGTCATGGGTGTATCGCCACGAGGATCGTCGCGATTACACACTCTGACTTCTCACAGCTGAGTTGCTGTTTCTTTGTGTTTGGTAATGAGGGAGTTAATTTTACCTAGCTCTTTGCTAAGACTAGGTCCAGCCTCGCCCGGCTGCTTTTGATTATGTTCTAATTAGCTTCCTTTATATAGCTGCCAGTCTGGGTGTTAGATGCCGGTGAAAGTATTCATGTAGTCTTGCAGACTGGATCGGTTCTGAGAATACTTAAGCTAAGAGCTCCTTAGTTGTTTTTACTCTTACAGCTTATAGTTTATCTCTGAGACCTTAGGTGTTCCTACTGTGTGTGAGTGTTGTATGTAAGACTTTATTTACTTTATTTCTTGTCTTTCTTGTATGTCTTTCTGTTCATTAACCGTTACCTGTTCATTCCCTTTGGTGGTAATCAGGGTCCTTCTTAGGACTAGATTACAGTTGGCAGGGATTGATAGGAGACAGGGTTTACGCTGGTGGCCTGGACCTCTGTACCTTTAACAGTACCTCCAGGTAGAGGGATTAGTTAGGACCCCAGTTTAGGGTCAGCATAGACCCCGGTCACCCTCTAGCCGGAGACAGTGTATAACGGATTCCGTATTGACCCACTGGACATTGTCAGGTAATTCTATGTTATCATATATCTATGCGCATGTTATATAGGATGTTGCCCTTTTGATATAGATTACTGACATCACATATATATATATCTGCTACACAGCGTGACATTTTCACCGGCCATACTAAAGATTCTCCCAGCTGTCATGGATCCAGTAGCCCAGCTGGCCCGGCAGTTGCAGGGGTTATCCATGGAGTTTGCAGACATTAAGTCCAAGGTTTTGTCCCCCCGGAGCAAACCAGATCTGAACCTAAGGTTGCTCTCCCGGACAGGTTCACTGGTGGGCGGGACAAATTTTTTACTTTCCGGGAGGCATGTAAATTGTACTTTCGGCTGCGGCCTCGGTCATCTGGGAGTGAAGAGCAGAGGGTGGGAATTGTTATCTCGCTCTTACAAGGGGACCCTCAATCTTGGGCGTTCTCTATTCCTCCAGGCTCCCCAGATCTCCAGTCAGTGGATCGATTTTTTACTGCCCTGGGTCTGGTATATGATGATCCGGATCGAGTTTCCCTTGCTGAAACAAAGTTACGTAAAATGCGGCAAGGAAATCGTCCAGCGGAGGAATATTCTTCTGAGTTCCGTAGATGGGCAACAGATACTCAGTGGAATGACCCAGCTCTTAGGAGCCAGTTTTGTCAAGGGTTGTCTGACAAATTAAAAGATGTGTTGGCTCAGTATGATTCTCCTCCATCACTGGAGGCTGCTATGGCCCTCGCTATTCGCATTGATAGACGAATTCGGGGAAGACGTGAGGTAACTCCGCCTCCCGTGATGACTCCGCCTACTACTAAAGTCCCTTATACTGAGGTTCCCTGGTCTGTTCTGAGGAACCCATGCAGTTGGGAGGGACATCTTTTTGTAGGAGAGAATCGGCGGTGCGCCGCAAGACTAGAAGGTGTTTCTTTTGCGGGAGAGAGGGACATTTTGTTGGGGGGTGTCCATCCCGGGCCTCTTTGAGCAAAGGAGTTAACCTGGGAGTGTGTATTTCGTCCCCAAATCCCTCTCAGTTTCTCGTGCCTGCGGAGGTGGTGATTGGTACGAGAGTTGAAGGATTTCTGTTTTTCTTGATAGTGGGTCTGGGGCTAATCTGGTGGACGCTCGGTTTGCCCAGGTGCATGGTATGCAACTGAGTGTATTGGCCAAACCGGTCCCTATAGTCTCTATTGATTCTAGACCTCTCGGTCAAGGTAGCTTGGTACAAGCTGTTCATAACATAGATCTTCGAGTAGGGGCAATACATAAAGAGCAATTGTCTTGTTATGTGTTGGAGGGTCTACCTACTCCTATTGTGTTGGGACTTCCTTGGTTGGCTAAACATAACCCAGTGATTGATTGGCAATCCAGAAAGATAAGCCAGTGGGGTGAATTTTGCAGGAATAACTGCATGAGCATGGTCATCGGTGCGGTTGTGCCTAGGACTTTGTCTCCTTTTCTGGAGGACTTTGGGGAGATGTTCTCAGAGGAGGGGTGTAAAGAGTTACCTCCTCATCGCGCATATGACGGCTCAATAAAGTTGCTTCCTGATGCCTTATCTCGTACTTTCCCAGGGGCCGGGAAGACGGATGATCCGGTTTCTATTCCTCAGGAGGGAGTTGTAGTGTCAGCTGTATGCTCTGAGCTTGAGGGGGAGGTATTGGGGGCTCAGGGGGACGCCCCTGTGGGACTTCCAGGGAGACTGATAGTTCCAGATCGGTTAAGACTGAAGGTTACGGGGAACCGTTACAAACGGATGGCTGATAGGGGGAGAGTTTTTGGTCTAGATCTGAAGGTGAACGATCTGGTTTGGTTGTCTACCAGGAATATAAAACTTAAAGTTTCCTCCTGGAGGTTGGGTCCCAGATTCATCGGGCCGTACAGGATCAGTTCCATAATTAATCCGGTGGCATTTCGTCTGGACCTCCCTCCTACGTTTAAAATTCATAATGTGTTTCACAAGTCATTACTTAAAAAGTATGTGGCACCAGTCATACCGTCACCTCTACCTCCTCCTTCAGTGGTGGTCAATGATAACGTGGAATTTCATGGGTCGAAAATCATTGACTCACGTCTCAGTCGCCGATCCCTTCAGTACTTGGTTCATTGGAGGGGGTATGGTCCTGAGGAGAGGACGTGGGTCCCTGCGTCTGATGTTAACGCAGATCGATTGGTTCGGACCTTTCACACAACTCACCCGGGCAGACCTGGCCCTGAGGGTCCGGAGTCCCCTCGTAGAGGGGGGGGTACTGTCATGGGTGTATCGCCACGAGGATCGTCGCGATTACACACTCTGACTTCTCACAGCTGAGTTGCTGTTTCTTTGTGTTTGGTAATGAGGGAGTTAATTTTACCTAGCTCTTTGCTAAGACTAGGTCCAGCCTCGCCCGGCTGCTTTTGATTATGTTCTAATTAGCTTCCTTTATATAGCTGCCAGTCTGGGTGTTAGATGCCGGTGAAAGTATTCATGCAGTCTAGCAGACTGGATCGGTTCTGAGAATACTTAAGCTAAGAGCTCCTTAGTTGTTTTTACTCTTACAGCTTATAGTTTATCTCTGAGACCTTAGGTGTTCCTACTGTGTGTGAGTGTTGTATGTAAGACTTTATTTACTTTATTTCTTGTCTTTCTTGTATGTCTTTCTGTTCATTAACCGTTACCTGTTCATTCCCTTTGGTGGTAATCAGGGTCCTTCTTAGGACTAGATTACAGTTGGCAGGGATTGATAGGAGACAGGGTTTACGCTGGTGGCCTGGACCTCTGTACCTTTAACAGTACCTCCAGGTAGAGGGATTAGTTAGGACCCCAGTTTAGGGTCAGCATAGACCCCGGTCACCCTCTAGCCGGAGACAGTGTATAACGGATTCCGTATTGACCCACTGGACATTGTCAGGTAATTCTATGTTATCATATATCTATGCGCATGTTATATAGGATGTTGCCCTTTTGATATAGATTACTGACATCACATTATATATATATATCTGCTACACAGCATGACAGTAGGGGACCTATTGCCGCTAGTTTATTCAGTAGGTCAGTTGTGTCCTGAATGTAGCTGGGTGTATCCTTTACCAGGGGTTTAAGAATACCCTCTACCCATCCAGATACCTGCTCAGTATGGGTGTCCACACATGAAATAATCGGCCTCCCTGGATTCCAGGCTTTGTGGATTTTGGGAAGCATGTAAAACGTCCCTGTTCTTGGACTTTCTGGTATCAGGTCATCAGCTCTTATGGATTTGTCAGACAGACAAGATACCAACTTGCTTAGTTCCTTGTAATAGTCCTGTGTAGGGTCCGACTCCAGTTTTCTGTAGTAGCGTGTGTCCGTAAGTTGTCTGTTTGCTTCCTTCATATAGTCTGATGTGTTCATCATGACTATTGCACCTCCCTTGTCAGCAGGTTTAATGATGATTTCTTTGTTGGTTTTCAGAGACTGTATGGCCTTTCTCTCCTGGGCACTGATGTTGGAGGCTTGTCTCTTGTTGGTGGCTATGATGGTGGATTTTATCAAATGTCTGAATGAGTCTATATATTTATCCAAATGAGGGTTACGTCCAGGTGGAGGTGTCCAGTCTGACCTCTTCTTGGTTGTTGGGATCCCTTTTCCTTCAGTCCGAGTGTTTTCTGAATCTTCTGTTTCATTGAAGTATTCCTCAGGCGCAGTCTCTGGATAAAGATGAACACCTTATTCGCCTTAGAAAGACCTTTTTGAACCAGGGCTACCATCCAAGAACAATTGAAAACCAAATTACAAGAGCCACCAGAATATCAAGGAATCACCTGCTACATTACAAAGCTAAAGAAGAAAATAACCGGGTGCCTCTAGTGGTCACCTACAATCCAAATCTGGAGATGATAAGGGGAGCTGCACGGAAACTACAAGCTTTACTACAAAAAGATGCCCGATTACAATCCATATTTCCAGACACCCCACTACTATGTTTTAGGCAGCCCCCAAATCTAAGAAGCATCATTGTCAGAAGCTCCCTGTCCTCCCCAACAGCTGCAGGAACCTTTCCTTGCAACAAGAAGAAATGCAAAACCTGTGCATCTATAATGACCACGGACAAGATAAAGATCCCCAACTCCCATCAGGACTACAAGATCCCAGGTACTTTCAGCTGCATCACATCTAATGTGGTGTACCTAATTATTTGTACGAAATGTCCAACTGGGGGTCTGTATGTGGGGGAGACCGGGCAAAAACTGAGAACAAGGATGAATTCTCATCGCCACACAATAAGAGAAAAAAGAATGGATTTACCTGTGGCAAAACACTTTTGTATGCCCGGTCATAGCATGATGGATATGGAAATACTTGTATTAAAATCTAACTTCAAATCTGAGAAAGATAGAAAGGTTTGGGAATATAAACTTATGATGACCTTTGACACTCTTAGTGCTGGAATGAATATATCACACGGATTCATGTCTGTGTATAATCAATTAAGGAATCTGCTTCTCTGACCTTCTAGGGGCATCAAAACACAATAGCAGACCCCAATCAGAGGGTAATAAAACTTTCACTCCTTATCTATGAACTGTTCCAATATTTATGTTCATCCTCTGCCATAATGACAGTTCTGCTTCACGTCACTTGTCTTACCTATTGCATTATTCCTGTGTCCTCTTGTGTATAAATATGTGATTCTTCAGATGTTGTATTAGTCTTTGCCTGATGAAGAGACCTGAGTAGTCTCGAAAGCTTGCAATTTGTTACCATCTTTTCAGTTAGCCATTAAAAGGTATCAACCACTGAGGACTCTCAAGTCTAAATATTTTTCTATCTATTGGCTAACACGGTACGAAGATACACATCTTTCCGATATAAGATCTGATCAAACATCTATAGCATGTGCTGGAAAACTAACAATATATGTGAGTCTATGAATCAATAAGTCATCAGTGCAGTAAAATGGTGAAAAAAATGCAATACTACCATTGTTTTTTTAGCTATATTTATAAAATTGTCCTCAAAACATGATTGTCATACTTTGAACCGTGTCTGCATATTGGGATTCTGGTTTGGCTTTTATCCTAAGTCATGTGGCAAGGCTTGTTAAAGGGTCGATATTGATTTTTAGGATTGCTGCTTCCAATAGGCAGCACTTGAGTTCTAATCCTCTCCCTCTCAGAAGAAGCAGTTTGCATATTTAACTTCCCAGAGAAGCAATGGCATGCCAGGCTTGATACATTACTCTTCACAAGGAGAAACTTTGCCCCTTGGATCCCGGTCAGACACTTCTCACCTAGCCAAACCAGATCTCACATTTTACACTAATGAAGGGCTATACCACAAAACACAGTGTCTGCAAATTGAGATTCTGGTTTGGCTTTTTTCCTAAGACATGTGGCAATGCTCGCTAAAGGGTCAATATTGACTTTTACGATTGCTACTTCCAATTGGTGACAGTAGAGTTGTAGTCCTCTTCTTCTCTGAAGAGGCAATTTACAGACTTAAAAGTCTACTCACTTTGGCATGCCAGGATAGGCATATCTCTCTCTATAAGGAGAAACGTTACCTCTTAGATTTATATCATCATCAATGGAGCTGTGTTTATTGTGTAATGAGCGTTTTTCATTTAGACAATTTTAGGGTACATATCATCATTTAATTACTTCTTATTGCATTTTTAGCATTATTGTGGTGACCAAAAATGCAATTGGGGTGTTTTGATTTTTTTTCTAGTTAAGGCATTTACTGATCAGTTTAATTAATTTTATATTCTGATGGATCAAACTTTGATGGATGCATTGATACCAAATATGTGGGTTTTTTTTTACAATTCTTTATTGCTAATGGGGAAAAGAGCAGTGATTCAAATTCTTATATTTTTGAAAACTTTTTTTAGTGATTCAAATTGTTATACTTTTACTGGTTTATATATTTTTGATTTTTTTTCTATAGTTTGTTAGTCCTCTTAGGGTATTTGAACCTGCGATTATCTGAACTACAGTATTACTACAGTATTGCTGTATATAATGACATAGAACCACAAGCTAGACATCACAAGAGAGTTCACATGACAGGCATGGGGGCATTCAGCAACTTATTGGCTCTTACTTAAAGGAGCAGTGGGAATGAAAGAAGATCGAAAGTTGGCCACATTTGACCTGTTGACAGAACCTCTATAAAGATCTAAAATGTTTTGTTTTTATTCGACATTTTTATTATAAAATTATTTTAACCCCACTAAAAGAATGGGTTATTTAATAGTTTTTTTTAATTTTTAAAGTGTATGTCTCTATCTTTATATTACAAGCATTTCTTTCTGTTAGAATTTAACAGTCAAGCTGCCTATTACCTAAATATGTTATACCATGAAGGAAAATAGCTTTCTTTCTATTTTCTATTTTAAGACAAGTAGAGCAAGAAGTAACACGAATGTAGTGCTGAGACTTTAATAAAATGGCACCATATTCTCTATATACTGCACTATTCTAGCTACCAGCAACATATATGCTTTGCTGGCTTTCCATAACATATTGGATTATTTAGAAATAATCCAATACATAGTGTAAATACTTTAGCCACTTGAAAAATGTTGAAGGGACCCATCAGAACTTTTCAGCAATCCAACTAAAGAGATTTGGTCCAGCAAAAAAACACATATTCTATTATATGTTTGCTACCATCACAAAAAAGACATATCTGTCCTACACATGGTGTAGACTATTTATGTAGAAATTGATGTATGTGTTGAGACAAACAAATTGCAAACTTTTTGATCTTTTAATATCTATTTCATTTTAATACTCAGCATATACGCAAATTGAATTTCAGATGTCAAGGAGAAATCGGCACCATTAGATCAAGACCTTGGAAAATCGATCTCTCAAGGAAAATAGTGAAAAACTCTATTATTAATTTTCATACTTCTCTTGGTCAATTAGGAAATAATGGAAATGGTAGAAAGTATAACAGATACTGAAAATGCATTTAACTTGCCTTATATAGCATACTAGAGCTGAATTTTCATTCTCAAGGGAGTCTTGGTTCTAGAAGGCTTAGCATCCTATGATTTTACAAAGGCTATTGTGCTTCAGTACTATGTGTGGCTTATTGTACAACTTAAAGTGGTATTGTGCGCATCAAATAATGTAATTGCTTTCTATTTTAAATTTAAAAAAGTGATAAACTTTTTTAAAAATACTATAACTCTTTCATACAAACTAAGCATATTCAGAAAAAATAATTTCCATCCCAATTGAACTAATCGTTAAAGATGAGGGCTCATACAGATGACTGTAGAGTCTATCATTCGAGAGAATACAGCCATTTATGCAACTGACACTCTGATCAAACTAGGATCAGAGTTTAATCAAATGTGAGCATAATGTGATCCACTTCTCTAAGATGAGAGAATCAGAGCACACTGTGAGGACAAGATGAAGTTTATGGAAATTAGATGTTATCTAAGTGCAGTTCAATGTTTTTGTGATGCAGGCATCCCTGCATGCTGCCCCTCTCTCTCAGCAAGGACGCTGACTAACTCACCACTGTGGGTCATATCCAGCTCCTACTTCTCTTTCCTGCTCTGCTGCTGTGTGGGGTATGCGCATCCCTGGGCATTGTGCTAAGGGTGCATGCATGCTCCCTCCCTCTTAAAGGAGTGGCTCACACACCATTCTAAAGTTTCCCAGCTAATGGCTGGGAAACACTTAGTATTTAGGGCATCTCCACTTGCATGTACGTGCTTGTGCAACGTCATTAGCTTATTTCTTAAACATCCTTGCTAGTTCTCAGGTCCCAGAGCTCATATCCCAGTATACCCGCCTATCTGTCAGCTATGCTAACACTCCTGCCTATCTATCAGCTGTGCCTATTTGCCTCCCTATCAGCCATGCCATCGGCCTGCCTGTTAAAATACTTAATGTGAGGATGAGACTTTAGTTTTCTCATTCACTTGGCTATCACCATGTTTTGCTTCAGATTTTGTCACCAATCTGAGCAGAAAAACGTGACAATGATGCACCCAATATGCGATGTGTGCACACAGTCTGAAATTTTTAACAAATTTTTTTGAGGCTTCTACAGCAATTAAATCTACCCAAGAATATGTTAAACTCTATGGATGAGCAATATAATACCGATAACTTTTTTAACAAGTTTTTTGAGACTTGTATAGCAATGAACTGAACCCAAAAAGATGTTATCTAATATATAAAGCTAAATGTATGTATGTGTGTATGTATGTGGGTATGTTTGTCCGGGATTGGAATCCGCACCGTCGCACTTACGGGCATGAAATTTTGCACGCCCGCACGTCTCGACCCCGAAAGCGTCCTAGGCTATGTTTTGAATCAAAATTTTAACCCCGCGCGTTCCAAATTGCCAAACAATTTTGGCCCTATCTACATAATGGGGAGAAAGCTGAATGCTTGTGTGTATGTCCGGCATAGGAATCTGCATTTACGGGCATGAAATTTTGCACACCCGCACGTCTCGACCCCGGGAGCGTCATAGGCTAGGTTTTGAGTCGAAATTTTAACCCGCGCATTCCAAATCGGCAAATAATTTTGGCCCGGGATAGGAATCTGCACCGTTGTACTTACGGGCATGAAATTTTGCATGCCCGCACATCTCAACCCCAGGAGCATCATAGGCTATGTGTTGAATGGAAATTTTAACCCCGCACGTTCCAAATCGCCAAACAATTTTGGTCCTATCTACATAATGGGGAGAAAGCTGAATGCTTGTGTGTATGTCCGGCATAGGAATCTGCATTTACGGGCATGAAATTTTGCACACCCGCACGTCTCGACCCCGGGAGCGTCATAGGCTAGGTTTTGAGTCGAAATTTTAACCCCGCGCATTCCAAATCGGCAAATAATTTTGGCCCGGGATAGGAATCTGCACCGTTGTACTTACGGGCATGAAATTTTGCATGCCCGCACATCTCAACCCCAGGAGCATCATAGGCTATGTGTTGAATGGAAATTTTAACCGCCGCACGTTTTGGTGTGTGATTTTTATGTGCAGAATAAATTTTTGTTAACATAGTCTATTTTGTTACAGCTAACAGCAGTTATTAATTAACCCGGTCGAAGCCGGGTACTACAGCTAGTACTCTATAGATGAACAATGTAACATCGATAAGTTTTTGAAAAAGTTTTTTGAGGGTTATATACCAGCAAAATGTACACTAGACCATGGAATAGTATATGGGTGAGCACTAGAATACTGATGAGGGTACAGTGGGTTCAGAAAGTATTCAGACCCCTCTAAAATGTTTCACTCTTTGTTTCATTGCAGCCATTGGGTAAATGCAAAAAAGTTCATTTTTTTTTCTCATTAATGTACACTCTGCAACCCATCTTTACTAAAAAACAGAATGTAGAAATTTTTGCCAATTTATTAAAAAAACTGAAATATCACTTGGTCATAAGTATTCAGACCCTTTGCTCAGCATTGAGTAGAAGCACTCTTTTGCGCTAGTACAGCCATGAGTCTTCTTGGGAATTCATCTGAAGTTCCATCAGGTTGGATGGTGAACGTTGGTGAACAGCCATTTTCAGGTCTCTCTAGAGAGGCTCAATTGGGCTTAGGTCAGTGCTTTGGCTGGGCCAGTCAAGAATGGTCACAGAATTGTTCTGAAGCCACTCCTT
This sequence comes from Oophaga sylvatica, assembly GCA_033576555.1. Lineage (NCBI taxonomy): Eukaryota > Metazoa > Chordata > Amphibia > Anura > Dendrobatidae > Oophaga > Oophaga sylvatica. The sequence continues at coordinate 469,040,253 of JARQOD010000003.1, forward strand.
TATTATTTTAGCTGTGTGCTTGGGGTCATTGTCTTGTTGAAAGGTGAACCTTTGGCCAAGTCTGAGGTCCAGAGCACTCTGTAAGAGATTTTCATCCAAAATGTCTCTGTACTTGGCCGTATTTATGTTTACTTCAGTTGCAACCAGTCATTCTGTCCCTGTATCTGAAAAACACCCCCATAGCATGATGCTGACACCGGCATGTTTCACTGGTGGGACTGAATTGGGCAGGTGATGAGCAGTGCCTGATTTTCTCCACACATACCGCTTAGAATTATCACCAAAAAGTTCTATCTTTGTCTCATCTGACCAGAGAATCTTATTTCTCATAGCCTGGGAGTCCTTCATGTGTGTTTTTTTTAGCAAACTCTATGCGGGCTTTCATATGTCTTGCACTGAGAAGAGGCTTCCGTCAGGCCACTCCTCCATAAAGGCCTGACTGGTGGAGGGCTGCAGTGATAGTTGACTTTGTTCTTCTTTTTCTCTCTCACCAAGGGTCTTCTCCCATGATTGCTCAGATTGGCTGGATGGCCAGGTCTAGGAAGACTTCTGGTGGTCCCAAACTTCTTCCATTTAAGGATTATGGAAGCTACTGTGCTCTTAGGAATATTGAGTACTGCAGAAATTATTTTGTAACCTTGACCTGATGTGTGCCTTGCCACAATTCTGCCTCTGAGCTCCTTGGCCAGTTCCTTTGACCTCATGATTCTCATTTGATCTGACATGCACTGTGAGCTGTGAGGTCTTATATAGCCAGGTGTGTGCCTTTACAAATCAAGTCCTATCAGTTGAATTAAACACAGATGGAATCCAATGAAGGAGCAGAACCATCTCAAGGAGGATCACAAGGAAATAGCATGTGACGTAAATATTAGTGTCTGAGCAAAGGGCCTAAATACTTATGAGCATGTGATATTTCAGTTTTTCTTTTTAAATAAATTTGCAAAAATTTCTACATTTCTGGTTCTTATCAGTCAAGATGGGGTGCAGAGTGTGTATTAATGAGAAAAAAATGAACTTTTTTGCAGTTTCTAAATGGCTGCAATGAAACAAAGAGTGAAAAATTTAAAAGGGGTCTGAATACTTTCCGAACCCACTGTATGTGCACACTTTGAATAAAATTTCGGCACCATTTCTGCATCTCTTGGCAGGAAAAAACACTGCTGCAAAGGAGCGTGTTTTTGTTGTGTTTTTGCCATGTTTTAGATTGCTTTGAGAGTCAATGGTGAAAAACGCAGGGCACAAATGCACAGAGAACTGACATGCTGCAGATCATTTTCAGCACCAAATCTGCAAGTCAAAAATACTTATCTCGTGAATGACACTTTAGGTTTCTCATTCACTTTGTTGGCATCAGGTTTTGTGACATCTCCACGGCGAAAAAAATGCAACAAAAAAATCACCAAATCTGCAACATGTGCACTCAGCGTAAAATTTTGAACAAGTTTTTTGTGGGTTATATATCAATGAAATGTACTCCAAACCGCAGAATAGTCGATAGGTGAACAATATAATACCAATAAATTTTTTAACAATTTTTTCTTAGCTTTTATAGCAACAAAATCTACCCAAGAATATGTAAAAATCTATGGATGAGCAATATATTATACCGATCAATTTTTTAACAAGTTATTTGAGGCATACAGTACAGACCAAAAGTTTGGACACACCTTCAAAGATTTTTCTGTATTTTCATGACTATGAAAATTGTAGAATCATACTGAAGGCATCAAAACTATGAATTAACACATGTGGAATTATACATTACACTTTACAAAAAAGTGTGAAACAACTGAAAATATGTCTTATATTATAGGTTCTTCAAAGTAGCCACCTTTTTCTTTGATTACTGCTTTGCACACAGAAAAGGTGATGAACTCTACATGCCTAGTTCCCACCGTGAAGCATGGAGGAGGTGGTGTGATGGTGTGGGAGTGCTTTGCTGGTTACACTGTTGGGGATTATTCAAAATTGAAGCGGTGAGCGGTCCAGCTCACCCCAAACCATCTCGATTGGGTTCAGGTCTGGTGACTGTGGAGGCCAGGTCATCTGGCATAGCACCCCAACACTCTCCTTCTTGGTCAAATAGCCCTTATACAGTCTGGAGGTGTGTTTAGGGTCATTGCCCTGTTGAAAAATAAATGATGGTCCAACTAAACGCAAACCAAATGGAATAGCATGCTGCTGCAAGATGCTATGGTAGCCATGCTGGTTCAGTATGCCTTCAATTTTGAATAAATCCCCAACAGTGTCACCAGCAATGCACCCCCACATCATCACACCACCTCCTCCATGCTTCACGGTGGGAACCAGGCATGTAGAGTCCATCCGCTCACCTTTTCTGAATGCAAAGCAGGAATCAAAGCAAAAGGTGGCTACTTTGAAGAACATAGAATATAAGACATATTTTCAGTAGTTTCACACTTTTTTGTAAACTGTAATGTATAATTCCACATGTGTTAATTCATAGTTTTGATGCCTTCAGTGTGATTCTACAATTTTCACAGCCATGAAAATACAGAAAAATTGTTGAATGAGAAGGTGTGTTCAAACTTTTGGTCTGTACTGTATATAGCCTCAAACTGTACCCAAGAAGATTTAATGCCCTATGGATGAGCAATGCAATTCAGACACATTTTTTAACAAGTTTTTTGAGGCTTATATAACAGCTAAATGAACCCAAGATGTAATGCCTTTTAGATGAACAATATAATATCAATAAATATTTTAACAAGTTTCTTGAGGATTATATACCAACAAAGTTTACTCCAGACCACGGATTAGTCTATGGATTACCAATATAATACCAACAAAATTTTGAACACGCTTTTTGAGGCTTTTATAACAACGAAATGGACTCCAGACCATGGAATAGTGTATGGGTGAGCAATATAATACCGATAAATTTTGGAACAAGTTTTTAAGTTAACAGAGCAACTAGCTGAAGAGCCAGGCATTGCCCAGGCATAGTAACTAACTGTGGTTTGTTATAGAAAATTATAATCATTATCCTCCATCCCATAGTTACGTGCTCATATACCCATCATACAGATCCTCCATTCCATAGTCCCGTGCCCATTTACCCTTCATACATAACTTCCATCCCATAGTCCTGTGCCCAAATACCCATCATACACATACTCCATCCCATAGTTCCGTGCCCATATACCCATCATACACGTCCTCCATTCCATAAACCAGTGCCCATATATCCATCATACACATCCTCCATCCCATAGTCCCATGCCAATATACCCATCATACATATTCTCCATCCCATAGGCCCATGCCCATATACCCATCACACTTCCTCCATCCCATAGTCCTGTTCCCATATACCCATCATACATATCCTCCATCCCATAGACCCGTGCCCATATACCCATCATATATACCCTCCATCCCATAGTCCTGTGCCCAAATACTCATCATACACATACTCCATCCCATAGTTCCGTGCCCATATACCCATCATACACATCCTCCATCCCATAGACCAGTGCCCATATACCCATCATACACATCCTCCATCCTATAGTCCCATGCCAATATACCCATCATACATATTCTCCATACCATAGTCCCATGCCCATATACCCATCACACATCCTCCATCCCATAGTCCTGTGCCCATATACCCATCATACATATCCTCCATCCCATCATCCCGTGCCCATATTCCCATCATACATATCCTCCATTCCATAGTCTCATGCTCATACACCCATCATACATCCTCCATCCCATAGTTCCATGCCCATATACCCATTATGACATCTTCTTCGCCATGGCAACCATTCTGACATCATCATTTGCATGGCAACCTATTATGACATCATCACCATGGCAACCATTATGACATAATCGTCGATACACACACACATACACTCGTTTTTATATATATAGATGAAATGTAATCAAGAAGATATAATACCTTATGGGTGAGCAATATAATACCGTTAACATTTTGAACAATTTTTTTAGGTTTATATAGCAACTAAACGTACCCAAGAAGATGTAATAGCTTATTGGCAAGCAATATGATACCGATACATTTTGAATGAGTGTTTTAAGTGTTATATAACAATAAAATGTAATCCAGACCACTGAATGGGTGAACAATATAATAACGATAACATTTTGTCTAAGTTTTTTGAAACTTTTATACCAAGGAAATATACTCAACACCATGGATTAATCTATAACACTGATAAATATTTTGAAGCTTTTACTTAAACGAAATGTACCCAAGAAGATGTAATACCCTATGGATAAGCAATATGATACCAATAAATTTGGAACAAGTTATTGGAGGCTTATATAGCAACTAAATGCACCCAAGAAGATGGAATAACCTGCGGATGAGCAACATAACACCAATACATTTTTAACAAGCTTTTTGAGGGTTATGTACCAAGGAAATGTACTTCAGACCATGGAATAGTCAATGAGTAATCAATATAAAAATGATGATATTTTAGCCATGTGTAATACTGTATGACTAAGAAATGTAACTCAGCAAAAATCTTAAACTTTTTGTGAAGCTTATATATCACAAAAATGGACACCAGAACACAGAATAGTGTATGGGTAAGAAATGTAAACAAACAAGCAACATTTTCAAAAGCTTTTTCTACTGTTATATACCATCAAACTGTGACAGAAAGCACCTAATGCTATATGCATGTGTAATCTAATCCTGAAATATATCTAATCCTGAAATATGTTTTACATACCACAATAATGCAACAATGATCAGGTAAAACTGTATGGATGAGTCTTTGATTCCATACCAACATTTTTACCAAAAATATTTTGAAATTGTAGTGTTTTCCAGTATGTGTGGAGTCAGTTATTATATGTGCTAGAGACATTTACTCAAGTAAACCCTTTATAATCCATGGGCTAGCGCACAAGTCCGGATTACATAAAGTGGGACATCTCTGTGCCGTCTGTGTTACACGTACCAGAATAGAATGCAGATTAAAAATAACATGTTAAGGTGTTAGATGTGCAAAGATAAAAATAGATAAACTGCTATTCACAGGCCCTGGATATTGACTACATCTCTCATCAGAGCTGCGCTCTGCAAGACCCAGCAACGATGATGATTGATGTTGTCTCTACCCAGTGCCTGTGAATATCAGTCACTTTACTGCTAATCATACTCGCTGGAGCAAGATTTCAGTAATGTGGACTACGGTGAAGTTTCATGGGAATATTTTCGGTAATAAATTGGCGAATGAGGGAATGTCTATTATTTTTCTTCCTGCCTTTTAATATATTTCAGGTATTCAAGTCTGGACTACTTCAGATTAGTTGGATTGCAGCAGACCTGCATGGAATTTTGTTTAATAATTTGTTGAATAAAGGATAGGGCAGTGGAGTATTTATTCATATAAAGTGTTTTTTTCTGGGTGTGTGTTATTATTTTAACCCCTTCACTCCCGGAGCTTTTTTTTTATTTTTCTTTTTCGTTTTTCACTCCCCTTCTTTCTAGAGCCATAACTTTTATATTTTTCCGTCAGTATGGTCATGTCAGGGCTTATTTTTTGGAGGATGAGTTGTAATTTTGAACTACACCATTGGTTTTACCATGACATGTACTCGAAAACGGGAAAAATTCCAAGTGCGGTGAAATTGCAAAAAAGTGCAATCCCCCACTTTTTTTTTGTTTGGCTTTATTGCTAGGTTCACTAAATGCAAAAACTGACCTGCCACTATGATTCTCCAGGTCATTATGAGTTCATAGACACCAAATATGTCTAGGTTCTCTTTTATCTAAGCGGTGAAAAAAAATTTCGCCATTTTCCGAGACCCATAGCAAATCCATTTTTTGTGCTCTGGGTTCGAGTGAGGGCTTATTTTTTGCACACTGAGCTGACGTTTTAAAGGATACCACGTTTGGGCAAATACGTTCTTTTGATCGCCCGTTATTGTGTTTTAATGCAATGTTGCGGCTACCAAAAAAAAGTAATTCTGGAGTTTTTTAAATTTTTTTCTCGCTATGCCATGTAGCGATCTGGTTTATCCTTTTTATTACTGATAGATCGGCGATTCTGAATGCGGCGATACCTAATATGTGTATGTATGCTTTTTATTTCATTGTTTTATTTTGATTGGGGTGAAAGGGGGGTGATTTGAACTTTTATTTATTTATTTATTTATTTTAATTTTTAAACACTTCTTTTTTTACTTTTGGCATGCTTCAATAGCCTCCATGGGAAGCTAGAAGCATGCACAACTCAATCGCTTCTGCTACATATGGGCGATGAGCAGGTCGCCTATATGTAGCAGATTTACTGCATTGCTTTGAGCACCGACCACGGCGGCGTACAGCAAGTGTCGGCAACAACCAAAGAGGTCTGTATGAGAACTCTGGTTGTCAAGGCAACGTGTCGCCGACCCCCGATCAGCGATGCGCTCACTTTAGGCCCGGCGGCCGGAAGCTCTAGTTAAATGCCCCCTTTTGATTTAACTAGTTAATAGGCGCGGGCGGATCGCGATTCCGCTCGCGCCTATTGAGGGCACATGTCAGCTGTTTATAACAGCTGACATGTCGCGGCTTTGAGGTGGGCTCACCGCCAGAGCCCACCTCAAAGCAGGGGATCCTTACCGATGATGTACTATCCCTTCTTCAGTAAGGAAGGGGTTAAAGAGTTAGTATTGGAAGATGTCTGATAGATACCTCTCCATTACGAACCCCAGAAGTTGATGGCAACTGTGATTTTTGATAAATCAGAGCTGTCATCAACCCCAACTACCATTATCCTGATTGCCACTGAACCATTGGCGCATCCGATTCAAGGGCAGCTACTGAATTGTATTTTTAGGATAGGTAGGGCCAGTGGCGTAGCAACTGTTTCTGGCGCCCGGGGCGGCAAATTTTAGGCCACACCCCCTAGACACACCCATTTCACTGGTCACACCCATATCCATGCCCCGACCACACCCATTTAGCACTGCTGATCACACTGTTTCATAAGCAATAATTATACACACATATCTCCCAACCGTCCCGGTTTCAGTGGGACAGTCCCGATTTTGGGTCCCTGTCCCGCTGTCCCGGCCAGGAGGTTTACTTTCTCACATTAGAATCGTACATGTGGAAACCCCGGGGACCTCCCACACGTTCTGGCAGCCACACGTCGCGTTCCATCGGAAGTGATGTGCTGTAAGTCAGCTGACCGCTGGAAAAGACCGCTGACCTCATTTCCCCAGGATGTGGGGATCTCACCAGCTATGCAGCACTTCATTCAATACCCTGCTCTCACTGAGCAGACAGGCAGGATCTGGGGATCTCATCATCTGTTGAACAGATCCCATGATGAGATCCTCAGATCTTGCCTGTCTCGCCCAGTGAGAGCCGGGTATTGCATGCAGCACTCCATACAATACCCGGCTCTCACTCCAACAGATCCCGTGGCTCGATTCGTCGCCGTTCTAAAGACTCTCCCGAGAACGAGTTACAGTACCTGCTGCTGTAAACTGACCGCCGGAAATGACCGCTGACTTACAACACGTCACTTCCAGTGGAGAGTGACGTATGGCTGCCAGAATGTGTGGGAGGTCCCCGGGGTTTCCGCATGTATGATTCTAATGCGGGAAAGTAAACCTCCCGGCCGAGACAGCGGGACAGGGACTCAGCCCTATATAGACAACAGCATTCGCTCCATCCCCACGCAGACCCATGCACATATTGGCACCCCTCCTTCCCCCCTGCAGCCCCCAAGCACACAGCTCCCGCAAGTAACAGGACCCTTGTACATGCGCGGCTCCGCTCTTTGTGGCCCCGTACACTCACGGCTCCACTCCGTACACCTCGCACACACACATCTCCGCTCTGTACACCTCGTACACACGCGGCTCCACTCCGTACACCTCGTACACACGCGGCTCCTCTCCGTACACCTCGTACACACGCGGCTCCGCTCTGTACACCTCGTACACACGCGGCCCCGCTCCGTACACCTCGTTCACACGCAGCTCCGCTCCGTTACCTCATACACACACGACTCCACTCCGTACACCTCGTACACACGCGGCTCTGCTACATCCACACTGAAAACCCCTCCTGACCCCACACATAAACTTACCATCATCCTGCACAATGACGACCAGCACAGTAGAGTCTGCAAGAGGAGCCTGATCATGTGACACCTAACTCCTCCCCTCCTGTGACCTCATCACAGGTCCTGCTCGCACCTTTACAGGAACACAGCACAGCAAAGGTAAATGCTGGCTGTGAGAAGTTGGAGAGCTTGGTGGGCAGGAAGGGGTGCATGGGGGGCATGGTGGCTTCTCTTACTGCGGGACACAGAGTGTCCCGACCGTGACAGCGGGTGGGTGGGGTTAGAATCGGGACTGTCCAGCTCAATTCGGGATGGTTGGGAGAATAGGAGGTAATTGCTGCTGCTGCCGCGCCCCCCCCACCCACCCCACGCTACACCACTGGGTAGGGCCAAATAAGCAGGGACCTTCCCACCATGACAATATGAGCCTGCAGTCATCTGCTTTAGCCTGGCTGGTTATAGAAAATAAGGGGGACCCCATATCAGTTTGTTTTCTATCTATCTATCTATCTATCTATCTATCTATCTATCTATCATCTACACTCTACACTCTAACCTAAACATCTGTAATTTCTATTCTGCATTTTATTGTAGTATGTGTCACAGGGATGCTACATGGATTAGTCACACGTACACATGCACACTGATAGCACCGGTACTGGTTTTCCCTTAGTATGTTGGGTCCTACTTTCAATTTTGTAAAAAGTCACTCTTTGTCTAAAACAATCCAAACTTAAAAGGAATCTTTCAGCATGGTTTTGCTACCTCATCTGAAAGCAGCATAATGTAGGCACAAAGATTCTGAATCCAATGATGTATCACTTAGTTTACTGTGTGCAGCTGTTGTGATACAATCAGAGTTCTTAGATGTATCCTGCTGCAAAGCTGAGAAAGCTGACCCCTCCACAACAACAGCCATTTTTTGTACATAGTATATTAACAGTAAGCTGATTATTACAGGAAGGCCGGGATCACACATGAGACGAAGTCGTCCGACACTCCCATGTGAAATCCCAGCTCTGGCGCCGGCACTCGGGAGTGGAGCGCACGGCTGCATATAAATACATGCAGCCGCGCACTCCACTCCCTAGTGCCGGCGCCAGAGCTGGGATTTCACATGCGAGTGTCGGACGACTTCGTCGCATGTGTGATCCCGGCCGAAGGGAGAATTCAGAATAGCAAGCACATGCCAGCTGATGACACTGTCCTTCACTTTAATTAAACAAAAGATCAAAGCATATGTGACACATTGTTTAATTTAGAATGTTGCCCTCTGATTACATAGCAAGAACCTACAAACAGATTAAATTTCAATGCACTGTACAAGTACTATTAATGTTGGGTAAGTGTTAAGGGTATGTGCACCCAGGTCAGATATGCAAAAGTTTTCCCGTTTAGTTTCAAACATCTTAGAATCTGTATATGACCATCTCAGCATTATGGATGAGAATTTAAAAAATATCATGTTCACATACTCCATAGAATATCCAAATGGGTAAATGTAAAATCCGTGGCATGTGAAATTACCCTGAGTATTTCACCATTTTCAACATTAGGCAAAAAATTTGATATTTTAATGGACTATTTACAAAAATAAAGGTCTGCATTAATAGAGACATTTTGATTCATGAATGACCTAAGACCCTATATGGATGTCGTAGAGGCAATCCTCTTTTCAGTTGTATATTCTGTAAATTTTTGCAAAACTGGCTATTAAATGTTTAACAGCGCCTTTTATTGCTTAATTTCCCATGCAGTTGCCAGAAATGACATTTGTGAACAACAGCAGCAGATCTGTGGATGTTAGATAAGTCATATATATGGCAATCATACTGCTTCATAATAATATATTCATTATCTTAGATTAATATTAATTGTATAACTTAATTAAGTATACTGCATGCTGACTTCCACTTTATACAGATGGTCACACAAACAGCATACCCAATATACAATATGAGCCCGCACATAGCCCTCCTATATACAGTATGTTCCCACTTCCCACACATAGTTCCCCAATATACAGTATGATTCCACACACAGCCTCCCTATATAAAGTATGGTCACACACAATCCCTTATATGTAGAGCGATCCCAAACACAACCACCTTAGCCCCTTAACAACCTTTGACATGTATTTACGTCAAAAATTGTGTCCTCATACTCCATGCGGGCTCTGGCACTGAGCCCGCATGTTTTCCTGCACGTCAACTGATTTCATCAGCTGACATGTGCCCCTAAGAGTCGGAGGTGGAATCGCGATCCACCTGCGGCTGTTAACATGTAAAATGCCACTGACATGTAAAAATAAAAAACAGCTGGCTGAAGAGCCCAGCGTTGCCCGGGCATAGTAACTAACTGTGGTTAGTTATAACAAATTATAACGATTAGAAAGCACATACTACGTCTTGTGCAGCACCACACTTTTCTCCTTTAGAACTTGTTCACACGTTATTTCGTCAGTATTTTTACCTCAGTATTTGTAAGCTAAAACTTGGGGTAAAATAATCAGAGGAAAAGTACAGTATATTAGAAGCATGTCACCACTTCTGTATTTTTCTCCCACTCCTGGTTTGGCTTATAAATACTGATGTAAAATACTGACCAAATACTGAATGTGTGAATGTGGCCTTATACACAGCCTCCACCTCCAGCACCTCACTCTTTTCTATACACAGCCTCATACTGCAACAGAACCTCACTTCTCTCATTTTCCCATCACGCCTCTCATATTCCCCCTCATTAGAGATGAGCGACTTTGCCATTTTTAGGGTCGAGTCGGGTTTTATGAAACTCGACTTTCTCAAAAGTCTAGTTGAACGAAATCGGCCGACTATTAGAAACACGAAACCCAATGAAAGTCAATGAGGAAGCAAAGTTGCCATGGAGTGGAGGACAGTAAACACACCTACAGTGCCCATTTCAATGCCAACGACATCAATTCTTATTACTTAAGCTTGGCAACCTTAATTTACTTTATAATAATAGTTACGCATTGAAAACTGGGGGTTATTTGCCTAAAGTTGTGGGGGGTAGGACTGGCTCCTGGTTTTCGTGTGCCCCGGGCCAAAGAGTGTCAGTGGGCCCCTTTAACACATACCACAATTCATGATGCTCCGATACGGCACAGAAATATAGGTATAGTACAATGACAAATACTTCACTTCTTACATGGCATGACTGATATCTATTTTAAAATCTACAATGGCTCAAAAACCGGACAATATATTCCTCCATACAGTATTATGGCCACCACATAGTGCGCCATACAGAATAATGAGCCCCATATATTGCTCCATACATAATTGGTCCCATATAATGTTCCATACAGTATATGATGAGCTCCACATAATGCTCCAATATATGATGGTCCCCATATAGTGTGCCATACAGTATAGGACGGTCCCCATACAGTAGAATGAGCCCCACATATTGCTCCATAAAGTATAATGTGTCGCATATAAAGCTCCATACAGTATATGATGGGCCACATATATTGCTCCAGACAGAATGGGCTCCATATAATGCTCCATACAGAATAGGCCCATTTATAATGCTCCAGTGTGTAATGGGCCCCGGATATGCAGCTCCAGTATCTGATCTGCCCCATTTAGAATGCTCCAGTATATGATGGGCCCCATGGATGATGCTCCAGTGTATGATGGGCCAATATAATGCTCCATATAAAATAGGCCCCATTTAGAATGCTCCAGTGTAATGGGCCCCGTATATGCTGCTCCAGTGTCTGTTTCCCCTCTTTTAGAATGCTCCAGTATATGATGGGCCCCAAGGATGATGCTTCAGTGTATGATGGGCCAATATAATGCTCCATATATAATGGGCCC
>JARQOD010000003.1:469052269-469069708 GCA_033576555.1 Oophaga sylvatica
TAGGTGAGAGGCTCTGGACTGAGGTCTAAGGGATAACATTTTTCCTTGTTGAGAGTGATATACTGGCCCTGGCATGCCAAAACAAGCAGACTTATTCACCGTGCAAATTGAGATTCTGATTTGGCTTTAATCCTCAGTCATTTTGCAAGGCTCATTTAAGTGTCAATAGTGACTTAAAGGATCACTGTTTCCAAGAGGTGGCGCTATAAAGTTATAGTCCTCTTCCTCTCTGAAGAGGCAATTTGCATACTTTATTAATGAAATAAAAAGAGAATGCATTTTCTAGTGTGTATCTTTTTATTTATTCAATAGAATACTGCTGAATACAATGCAATAGTCAATACAATTTCCCCATCCTCAAACTTCTTTATATCCTTTCACCTGCTCAGGAAAAGGATCTGAGCAAGTGATAGGCCAATTTGACCATAGACAGGATAGTACGTCATATGCGATCGGCCATGCTGACGGGGGAGCGCGGCCGATCGGGGCCGGATGTCAGCTGATTCTCACAGCGGACACCAGGCACTAAGTGTCAGGAGAAGTTACAGACCGCTCCCAGAACTTTAACCCCCGAAACACTGCAATTAAACATGATCTCATCTTTCCGGAGCCGGAACAGGGGCTGACAGCCCCTCTGCCTTGGATCAGAGACCCCGCTGCGTGCCACGAGGTTCCGATCACTGCCATGGAGACGCAATGTTGTCCTAACGATATCCTTGTCTCCAGAGCTGTGAAACTTCCTGTCATGCGCAGAGCATGTCAGAAAGTCTCACAAGTTAGTGCACAGAAGCTGCAGCGCTGACATCTTCTGTAGCATGAAGATGCTGCTTCATCTGCATGCTATAGAAGCAATCAGCCTGCAAAAATGATTGTCCCATAGTGGTACAAAGTGTAAAAGTAAGAATTAAATAACATTTTTTTTTTTAAATAACTGTGAAACTATTTAAAAAAAATAAAAAAATCAATATTTATTATATCACTAAATAAATATTTGAATAAAAAAAATAACAATAATAGTACACATATTTGGTATCGCCATGTCCGTAACAACCCGACCTATAAAACTGTCCCACTAGTTAACCCCTTTAGTGAACACCATAAAAAAGGTAAAAAACAATGCCTTATCATCATACCGTCAAACAAAAAGTAGAATAACATGTGATCAAAAAGATGGATATAAATAAACATCATACCGCTGAAGATGTCATCTTGTCCCGCAATAAGCAAGCCACCTTACAGCATCATCAGCAAAAAAATAAAAAAGTTAGAGCTCTCAGAATAAAGTGATGCAAAAACAATTATTTTTTCTATAAAATAGTTTTTATTAAGTAAAAGCGCCAAAACATAAGAAAGATATAACTGAGATATCACTGTAATCGTACTGACCCGAAGAATAAAACAGCTTTATCAATTTTACCACTTGCGGAATTGTGTAAATGCCCCCCAAAAGAAATTCAATAACTGCTGGTTTTTGCTCATTTTGTGTTAGGGTTCAAGTTCCCACTGCTGCACAAGGGGATTCTCGAACCAGTCCCGCTGCGGTCCCCCTTCCATCTCCGTCCGCAGTAGAACCTGCTCAGCAGAGACGTCGGTCCCAGCGTCTTGCCCATTTCAAAACTGTGCAGAGACTTGCTGCTGCCCCTTCTGGATCTTCTATTATAGCCAGTGCTGGAGCAGACGTCTTTGGGACAAAGTCCTGCGTTTCCACTTCTGAGCATGCTCAGGGTAAGATCTCTCATTGGAGATCAGGGGTCACATGTTCAGGTACTGCAGCAGCTCCTTTGGTCCGCCAGGAAGGTCCTGAAACTACATGTGTTTTGGAACAGTTTCTCATTGGTCCTTTTTCTGGCAGGTCCTGTAGCTGTTACTATAAAGGGTGGCATGGCTGGGCCGCCATGCGCTAGTATCAATTGCATTATGTGCTTTGCGCCAGTGTGATCATGTATGCATGTGGTTAGGGCTTGGCTGTAATAAGCCCCTAGAATACCGGCTTCTCCGGTGAGGAGATTGCTTGATTGCGTTGCTTTCTGCATGATCACGGACTGCTATCCGCACAGCAGTTATCTGTGTATCCCTGTGAGTCTAACAGGACACAGTCTTTTTCTCAGCGGCTCTGTGACGCAACAGGGTTCGCTTTATAACGCTGGTTCAGCGCCCTAGCGTTTTACTTTGCGGCTGACTGAAGTTAAGTGAGTTCGTACTTATCGCCATATAGCGCTGTGGCATTCCTGTTAGCAACTCTGCGGGATAACAGAGTTCGCTACTTTCACCATCTTACTAGCTGCGGGCTTCGCCTGCACGGTGGACCCCGGGCTGCGAACGCACCTCTCTACAATATCTATTAGATGTATTCCGCAGACCTTAACATAATACTAGCGCCAGGGTCTGGCTAGTAAAATGGCGGACGACCAGCGTCTGCAGCAGTACATCCGCAGTCGCTGTTCAGGCTGCTAGCGTAGCTACAGCCAGTTTGTCCACCGCTACCTCTGCTCCGACATTATCCCACCTCCCACTTCCAGACAAGCTTACATTTGACAGTAAACATTGTCGGGGATTCGTGAGTCAGTGCTCTATACAGCTTGAGCTTCTGGCAACACGTTTCCCCACGAAACGGGTACAAGTGGCTTTTATTGTGTCTCTTCTGTCGGGCAGAGCATTGGAGTGGGCAACACCGCTGTGGGAGCGTGACGATCGTGTGGTGCGGAGTGCTCCTCGGTTTTTGGAGGCTCTGAAAAAGATCTTTTTAGGACCTCAGGTCACGCACGATACGGCACTCCAACTGCTGGCAATGTCACAGGGCTTGTCCATGGTCAGCCAGTTCTCAGTCCAATTTCGGACTTTGGCCTCTGAATTAGAGTAGGCCAGATAAAGTACTTATTCCAGTGTTCTGGAGAGGACTGTCAGACCATGTAAAGTAGGCTTTGGCTACCAGGGAGATTCCTGCCACACTGGAGAAACTCATTTCTATATCTACCCGCATCGACCTCCGTTTTCACGAGCGGAGGTTAGAGCGGACCCAGTGTAGGAAAAGGTTTCGGCTGGCACCCACCTTTGCCAAACCTCTTGAATTTCCCGTTCGGGCGTCCGACTCCCCAGAGACTGTGGAAACTACTCGAGTGGGATCTAAGTCTTGGATTTCGTATGTATCGTAGTCTGTAGAGTGTGTCAGAAGCCAGTAAATTATGCCAACCGATGTCCCCAGCGAATGAGTAAACGGTCATGTTCCGTGACCATGGGTGCAGGGTCATTAGACGGAGGGATTTTGCTCCGAAAGTGCTCCTTAAAGGGTTAATCTCTCTAGGTTTATCCACTCTTCCCGCCAAGCTTTGTGTGGACTCTGGGGCAGAGGGGAATTTTATGTCCTCCTCCTTTGCCTCTCGCCATTCCATACCACTGGTGAGGCTCGCTGAGCCAATATCGGTGAGGGTATTGAATGGAGCAATCCTGCCCTCACAAATCACCCACCAGACTGTCTCACTACCTCTGTCTATGTCCCCTTCTCATCAGGAGAATATATCCCTTTTTGTTCTTACCTAGGGAATAGATGAGGTTTTGTTGGGAATACCCTGGCTTCGCCACCACTCTCCCCATATTGAGTGGTCCTCTGGCGAGAATACTGGGTTGGGGTGATCATTGCAGAGACAGATGTCTCAGAGAGGACGTTCAGGTTTCCACCACGGAGATACCTATAGACCTTGCTTCTCTCCCCAAGGTTTATCGGTCATACGCGGACGTATTCTCCAAAAAGGTAGCGGAGACTCTTCCGCCTCATGCCCCTATGACTGTCCTATAGACCTCTTGCCTGGAACGGAACCCCCTCGGGGAAGAGTGTATCTCTCTTTCTTCCTGAGACGGAGGCTATGTCACAATACATCCAGGAAAATCTGGCAAGAGGGTTTATTAGGAAGTCAGTGTCACCAGCAGGGGTAGGATTTTTCTTCGTGCAGAAGAAGAATGAAGAATTACGACCGTGTATAGACTATAGGGGTCATAACGCCATTATCATTAAGAACAAATATACTCTTTGATAGACTCCGGGGAGCAAGGGTATTTACTAAGCTGGATCTTCGTGGTGCCTATAACCTGATCCGAATCCGTGAGGGGGACGAATAGAAGACAGCGTTCAATACCAGAGATGGACGTTACAATACCTTGTGATGCCGTTCGGGCTCTGTAATGCTCCAGCCGTCTTCCAAGATTTCGTAAATGACATCTTCCGGGACATGCTTGCCACCTCTGTGGTAGTCTATCTGGATGACATTCTCATCTTTTCTCCAGATATGGACACCCACCGGAGAGATGTTTGCAGGGTTTTCGACCTCTTGAGGGCAAATTCCTTATATGCGAAGTTGGAGAAGTGTGTGTTTGAGCAGAATTTTCTGCCATTCATGGGCTATATCATCTCCACTCAGGGATTGGCTATGGATCCTGCCAAACTACAGGCTGTATTGGATTGGCAAGAACCCCACTCTCTTAAAGTGGTGCAGCGCTTTATGGTGTTCATTAATTACTATCGCCAATTCATTCCCCACTTCTCTACTTTGGTTGCTCCCATGGTAGCCCTCACCAAGAAGGGAGCCAATCCTAAATTGTGGTCGGAGGAGGTCACCAAGGCCTTTACTTCAATCAAGTCCCATTATCTAGCGCTCCTATCCTACATCGTCCCGAGGTTGATAAGCCTTTTATATTGGAGGTAGATGCCTCGTCTGTTGGTGCTGAGCAGTCCTTTTCCAAATGGATGCTCAAGGTCCTAAACATCCTTGCTTCTTCTTCTCCAAGACCTTCACACCAGCAGATAGGAATTATTTTATTGGGGATAGGGAGTTGCTAGCAATGAAGTTGGCCTTTTCCGAGTGGAGACATCTCCTGGAGGGGGCTCGCTTTCCCTTTCAAGTGTTCACTGACCACAAAAATTTGGTCTATTTACAGACCGCCCAGCGGCTAAAATCCCATCAGGCCAGATGGTCCCTGTTCTTCTACCCGTTCCATTTCACCCTCCATTTTCTCTCCGGGGAGAAGAACATTCGTGCCGATGCTCTGTCTCGCTCCGTGGTGTCCTCTGAGGAGGTGGAGGTGGAGCCTCGGCTGATTGTCCCCACAGAGAGCCTAAGAACTGTGGCCCCGGTTTCGCTTGAGTCTGTGCCTCCAGGCAAGACTTTTTTGCCCATCAATTTGCAACCGGAGGTACTCTCTTGGGCACAGTCGTCCAGGTTGGGTGGACATTTTGGGGCAAAGTGGACATCTGAGTTGCTGGCTAGGACATACTGGTGGCCACATATGGTCCTTGACGTCAGGGAATACGTTCAGGCGTGCGTCTCCTGCGCCAAGAATAAGTCCCCTCGACAACGGCAGCTGGGTTGCTTTTCCCTTTACCGGTGACAGACAGGCCCTGGGAGATGGATGGGATGGATTTTTTGGTGGGCTTACCCAAGTCTCGGGCTGCACCATCATCTTGGTGATAACCGACCACTTCTCTAAAATGGTGTACTTGGTGCCGTCACCACGGTTACCGTCTGCACGGGCCTTGGCAGCATTATTCATTAGGCATATTTTCCGCCTACATGGCATGCCAGACAAAATTGTCAGTGATCGAGGTCCCCAGTTTGCGTCTCGGTTCTGGAGAGAGCTGTGTCGTTTACTCAGCATTGAGTTGAATCTCTCCTCTGCATACCATCCCGAGATGAATGGGTTGGTAGAGAGGGCCAACCAGACCTTGGTCACATACTTGCGACATTTTGTCTCTGCCAGGCAGGATGACTGGGCATCCTTGCTAACGTGGGCTGAGTTCACTCTAAATAATGCTGTGGCTGACTCCACTGGTCAGACCCCATTCCTCTTGAACTACGGTCAGCATCCGCAGGTACCAGTGCCCATGCCCGTGTCTTCCTCCGATTCCAGGGTGGCAGACTGGGCTGTAGAGGCACGGGACATTTGGGAAGGCACCCAGGATGCTATTCAGGCTTCCAAAGAGAGGATGAGGTCTTCGGCAGATGCCCATCGGCGCCCCGCTCCTACATTTGCTCCTGGTGACCTAGTGTGGCTCTCTGCCCGAAACATCAGGCTATGTGTAGAGTCCACCAAGTTGGCACCTCGCTTTTTGGGTCCCTTTAAAGTTCTTGAGCAGGTGAACCCCGTGGTTAACCGCCTAGCCCTTCCACCTCGCCTTGGTATCACCGACACCTTTCACGTGTCCCTCCTGAAACCCGTGGCCATTTCCCGGTTTTCCGAGTCATCTGCTGGGACGTTGGGTTCATCTACCGATGATCATGAGGTGAACGCCATTGTTGGGTGCAAGGTGGTACGAGGAAAAAAAATTATTTGGTGGATTGGAGGGGTTATGGGCCTGAGGATAGGTCCTGGGAGCCTGCCGAGCATGTTCACACTCCGCAGCCTTTGAGCGCAGCAAGGCCCAAAGAAGGGGGGCCATAGGAGGGGGGGTAATGTTAGGGTTCAAGTTCCCGCTGCTGCACAAGGGGAGTCTTGAACCAGTCCCGCTGCAGTCCCCCATCCATCTCCGTCCACAGTGGAACCTGCTCAGCAGAGATGTTGGTCCCAGCGTTTTGCTCATTCCAATACTGTGCAGAGACTTGCTGCTCCCCCTTCTGGATCTTCTATTATAGCCAGTGCTGGAGCAGACGTCTTTGGGATGAAGTCCTGCGTTTCCCCTTCTGAGCATGCCCAGGGTAAGATCTCTCATTGGAGATCAGGGGTCACATGTACAGGTACTGCAGCAGCTCCTATTGGTCCGCCAGAAAGGTCCTGAAACTACATGTGTTTTGGAACAGTTTCTCATTGGTCCTTTTTCTGGCAGGTCCTGTAGCTGTTACTATAGAAGGGTGGCATGGCTGGGCCGCAATGCGCTAAGTATCATTTGCATTATGTGCTTTGCGCCAGTGTGGTCATGTACGCATGTGGTTACGGCTCAGCTGAAATAAGCCCATAGAATACCGGCTTCTCCGGTGAGGAGATTTGGGTGCACGTGGTTAGGGCTTGGCTGAAATAAGCCCCTAGAATACCGGCTTCTCCGGTGAGAGAAGATTGCTTGATTGCGTTGCTTTCTGCATGATCACGGACTGCTATCCGCACAGCAGTTATCTGTGTATCCCTGTGAGTCTAACAGGACACAGTCTTTTTCTCAGCGGCTCTGTGACACAACAGGGTTCGCTTTATAACGCTGTTCAGCGCCCTAGCGTTTTACTTTGCGGCTCACTGAAGTTAAGTGAGTTCGTATTATTGCCATGTAGCGCTGTGGCATTCCCGTTAGCGGCTCTGGGGATTAACAGAGTCCGCACTAACTGCCACTGCACGCTACGGCGTTTATTTTAGCGACTCTGCGGGATAACAGAGTTCGCTACTTTCGCCATCTTACTAGCAGCGGGCTTCGCCTGCACGGTGTACCCCGGGCTGCGAACGCACCTCTCTACAATATCTATTAGGTGCGTTCCACAGACCCTAATATTCTGTCTCCCAAAAATCAGAATAGAAAGCGATCAAAACATGTTTTGTGCCCAAAAATGGTACTAATAAAAATGTCAACTCGTCCCACAAAGAACAAGACCTCACATGACTCTGTAGGCGAAAATATGGAAAAATTATAGCTCTCAAAATGTGGTGATGCGAAAACTATTTTTTGCAATAAAAAGCGTCTATTATTGAGTGACAGCCGACAAACATAAGAACCCGCTATAAAAACCCGCTATAAATAGTGAATCAAACCCCCTTTATTACACCCTTATTTACGGAAAAATAATAAAATAAAAAAAAATATTTATTTCCATTTTTACATTAGAGTTAGGATTAGGATTAGGGTTGGGGCTAGGGTTAGGGCTAGGGTTGAGGCTAAAATCAGGGTTAGGGTTGGGGCTAGAGTTGGGGTTAGGGTTTGGATTACGGTTATGGTTGGGATTAGGGTTAGGGTTGGGATTAGGGTTGGGGTGTGTTAATGTTAAGTTTGAGGTTAGGGTTTTGATTTGAGTTGGGATTGTGGCTAAGGATGTGTTGGGGTTAGAGTTGGAATTAAAATTGGGGGGTGTTCACTGTTTAGGCACATCAGGGGTATTCCAAACGCGACATGGCGTTTGATCTCAAATCCAGCCAATTCTGCATTGAAAAAGTCAAATGGTGCTACTTTCCTACTGAGCTCTGCCATGCGCCCAAACAGTGGTTTACCCCCACATATGGAGTATCAGCATACTCAGGACAAATTGCACATCAACTTTTGGAGTCCAATTTCTCCTGTTACAGTTGGAAAAATAAAAATTGGGGGCGAAAAAAATCATTTTTGTGGAAAAAATATGATTTTTTATTTTTACGGCTCTATGCTGTAAACTTCTGTGAAGCACTTGAGGGTTCAAAGTGCTCACCACATATCTAGATAAGTTCCTAAGGGGTCTACTTTCCAAAATGATGTCACTTGTTTGGGTTTTCCACTATTTAGGCACATCAGTGGCTCACCAAACGTGACATTGCTTCCGATCTCGATTCCAGCCAATTTTGCATTGAAAAGTCAAACAGTTCTTCTTCCCTTCCGAGCTCTGCATGCGCCCAAACAGTGGTTCCCCCCATAAGTAATGTATCAGACTACTCAGGACAAATTGCACAGCAATATTTGAGGTGCAATTTTCCTATTACCCTTGATAAAATAATTGGATCTGAATTAAATTTTTTGTGACAAAAAGTTAATTGTTAATTTTTTTAAGCGTTCCAAAAATTCCTGTGAAGCACCTGAAGGGTTAATAAACTTCTTGAATGTGGTTTTGAGCAGCTTCAGGGGTGCAGTTTTTAGAATGTTGTCACTTTTGGGTATTTTCTATCATATAGACCTCTCAAAGTGACTTCAAATGTGATGTGGTCCCTAAAAAAATGATGTTGTAAAAGTGAGAAATTGCTGGTCAAATTTAGCCCTTATAACTTCCTAACAAAAAATTGTTGGTTCCAAAATTGTGCTGATGTAAAGTAGACATGTGGGAAATGTTACTTATTAACTATTCTGTGCAATATAACTCTCTGATTTAAGGGCATAAAATTAAAATATTGAAAATTGTAAAATTTTCAAAATTTTTGCCAAATTTCTGTTTTTTTCACAAATAAACGCAAGTTATATCGAATAAATTTTACCACTAACGTGAAGTACAATATGTCATGAAAAAAAAAAACTTAGAATCGACAAGATGCGTTGAATGGTTACAGAGTTATAACCTCAAAAATGGACAGTGGTCAGAATTGTAAAAATGTGCCTGGTCATTAACGCGCAAACCACCCTCATTAAAATGTGTTACAAATTTTATACATACTAAGAAACATAAGACAAAGAGAAAAAGAGGAACAATCACAGAGTCTGGGTGCCAAAAGTAATAGCAAGCAATAGTTGAAAGACAACGGTAAGAGTGTAGGACATACTAAGAACTATTAGAACGTACAATAACTTGGGAAAGGACAGCACTGGGAGGGGAGCTCCACTACATGTGCATCCACTCTGACGTGCATTTCGGACCAGCCTTCATCAGGGGGCATACCAAGGGAAGTGTGCACAGATATAATAACAGGATCGAACCAATAACTCAGCGAGCCGGAGGTGACGCATGCACTGTCGTGTCAGGAACACATGACAACCATGTGACCTGACATCAGCTGCCGCATAAAGATACAGATAGCCAGCGGGGACAGCAGGAACATAGCATGCATACATGCAGGACCACAGCGTGCATTGGATAGATGTGTTAAGGTGTATATGTGCGTATTACTGGACAGGAAGATACAAAGGTTAAATAGATATAGGGAAGAAAATATGTAGCAAAAGACACATGGACAGTTCAGAAAGTATATAAGCAATACATAATTATAACATAATCATAATCTTAAAACATAATTGAGTATAATCACATGTATGTTTGGGAACTATAATAAATAGATTATAATCTATATCCTAGATAGTATTGGTGAGGACAGATGCTTGTGTGACAATGAGAAGGTATGCACATATTAAGGGATCAAAAAAAGTCTTTATATGAAATATGAGAAATATTAATGTTTATAAACAATCATGAGAACCTATATTACTAGGGATATATGCACTATATCCAAATGGCACTACATGTACTGTCATTAATGCTAGAACTATATACAAGAGTATAAAAACACATGGGTAATTGGAATAAACATAATAATTAGAACAAAATGGAGAAATAACATAGAAAAAATAACAGATAAAATGAACGGGAAAAAAGATTGACAGAAAAAAGGTATTGCTGATGGGATACATATGCAGTTGGATTCATCTGTGCTATAGCCATGAAGATGTTTCACAGACATTACAGAAGTCTCAGTCAACGCTAAACAGATGCACAGTTCCCTTGGTATTCCCCTGATGAAGGCTGGTCCGAAATGCGCGTAGGGTGGACGCACATGTGGTTGAGCTCCCCTCCTGGTGGTGTCCTTTCCCAAGGTATTGAATCGGCTAATATATTGTTCCTAGTAGGTCCTATGCTCTTACCATTGTCTCTTACCTATTGCTTGTTATTACCTTTGACACCCAGCCATTTTTTTCTAATGGACAGGATATATAAATATAAACTGGAAGCATAGAATACTATTATGCAGTTACTTATAAAGCTCTTAAACTTTAGCTATTCCTTTGTGTGCCCTATGCACTGTTGTACTGTACATATGCACTTTTCTGCTCCCCTTGCCTGTAAATAATATGTTTCTAATAAATTGATTTAATTTTTTAACTATACTTTGGACTCTGTGATCTTCTTATTTTTTCTTTGTCTTATGTCTACGTCTTATGTTTTGTCTTGTCTTATGGCTTAAGTCTTGAACTATACTTTGGACTCTGTTATGATATTCTACTGTTTTTGAGCAATCATCATTACAAACATTAATAATATAATATTTATTTGATCAAAAATAAAATGTATCTTGAAATATGTTTGGACATTTTCTAGTTTATATATTAATATTTAGTTAGTGGCACTTTATAAACCTAAGGAACGTAAGATTTCTGAAATTAAGCTGTTACACTTAGCAAGGACAAGAAACAAAGAAACATCTACAAGTAATTATAGAAGAAAACAATTTTTACACTTCTTGAGTAGTGATTAATAACTCTCTGTGATCCCTTGACTACTTTAGATTTTGTGCCATCTTTAATCAGAGCTTCCAATCTAATTATCATTATAATCCTTAATTAGATGATGTCAGTGTATAAAATCTGAAAAATCCCAGATAGAAAACAGCAAAGTGGAGAAGCAAGAGGATCAGCAGGATGCATGCTATTTTTTTTGTAGGCCTCATTTATTGACAATTCATCAGTGTGATAATGTGATTTAATTATCAACAGTTCTGGCTCCATGTGATATCAGAAGATTATCTGCATCCCATCATACTCATATTATTCACAAGAGAATTTAATCCTCTTGTTTATCTTCATGATGTCTTGCTTGTCTTGTAAAAACCTGATCAATTACATTGTCAAGGAAAATGAAAATGCCGATGAGAGGTTTGTATAATTAATCTGCAGGTATCAATTTAATTTCCGAATTTCTTTGATCAAGGATTTAATTATGTTCAGCATTTGCCATGGGCACTACCATTGTGAGTACCAATATTTTCTGTTTCCATTTGATGTTTTTTTCTATCTTTTTTTTAATATATACTTAGTACACCTTTAGGGGACATATTGAATGAAGTGAGCTTTAATTTTAGTTTTATCACAATGAGAGTTTCAAGGTAATTACAATATTTCTTGCTAACGTATTTGATGGCCAATGAATATTTTTTCAGTCTAGCTTGCAATGTACTCAAGACCATCAATACATATGGTATTTAATATGTCAGATAAAATTGAAAGGAGGGACATTTCTTTGTATAAGTTTACATTCACACACACGTGAGTGAGACCACCCCAGAGCAGCAGAATAATTTTTTTTATCTGATGTCATCCTTGTTGTATCTGCTTTTTTCCTCATCTGTTTTTTTATTCACTGAAACAGATAGGTCTGAACTTTTTTTAATGCATTTACTCTTCACATTGAGTCAGATAAAAATGCATTAAAACACGTACTGAACGTTGAAGAACAAGGTATGTCTTCCATGCTTCATTTGTTTATTATGGATGTAATGTCAGGGTCAATTGAAAATTGGCTTAACCCCTTAGTGACAGAGCCATTTTGCAGCTTAATGACCGGGCCAATTTTTACAATTCTGACCACTGTCAATTTATGAGGCTATAACTCTGGAACGCTTTAACCAATCCAGCTGATTCTGAGATTGTTTTTTGTGACATATTGTACTTCACGTTAGTGGTAAAATTTATTTGATATGACTTGTGTTTATTTATGAAAAAAATGGAAATATGGCGAAAATTTTGAAAATTTAACAATTTTCAAACTTTAAATTTTTATGCCCTAAAATCAGAGAGATATGTCACACAAATTTCTTAATAAATAACATTTCCCACATGTCTACTTTGTATCAGCACAATTTTGGGAACAAAATTTTTTTTTGATATGAAGTTATAAGGGTTAAACATTGACCAGCGATTTCTCATTTTTACAACACCATTTTTTTTTAGGGACCACATCATATTTGAAGTCACTTTGAGGGGTCTATACGATAGAAAATACCCAAAAGTGACACCATTCTAAAAACTGCACCCCTCAAGGTGCTCAAAACCACATTCAAGAAGTTTATTAACCCTTTACGTGCTTCACAGGAACTGAAGCAATGTGGAAGGAAAAAATTAACATTTAACTTTTTTTGCAAAAACTTTACTTCGGAACCAATTTATTTTATTTTCACAACTGTTAAAAGAAAAAATGAACCACAAGATTTGTTGCGCCATTTCTCCTGAATTAGCCGATACCCCATATGTGGGGGTAAACCACTTTTTGGGCGCACGGCAGAGGTCGCAAGGGAAGGAGCGACATTTGACTTTTTCAATGCAGAATTGCCTGGACGCCATGTCGCGTTTGTAGAGACCGTGATGTGTCTAAACAGTGGAAACCCATCACAAGTGACCCCATTTTGGAAACTAGACCCCTAAGGAACTTATCTAGATGTATGGTGAGCACTTTGAACCTCTAAGTGCTTCACAGAAGTTTATAACATAGAACAGTGAAAATAAAAAATCATATTTTTTCCACAAAAACGATCTGTTCACCCCAATTTTTATTTTCCCAAGGGTAACAAGACCCCAAAAGTTTTTGTGCAATTTGTCCTGAGCATGCTGATACCCCATATGTGGGGGTAAACCACTGTTTGGGTGCATGGCAGAGCTTGGAAGGGAAGGAGCGCCGTTTGACTTTTCAACGCAGAATTGGCTGGACGCCATGTCGCGTTTGTAGAGGCCCTAATATGTCTAAACAGTGGAAACCTCCCACAAGTGACCCTATTTTGGAAACTAGACCCCCTAAGGAACTTATCTAGATGTGTGGTGAGCACTTTGAACCTCCAAGTGCTTCACAGAAGTTTATAACATAGAACCGTGAAAATAAAAAATCATATTTTTTCCACAAAAACGATCTGTTCGCCCCAATTTATATTTTTCCAAGGGTAACAAGACCCCAAAAGTTTTTGTACAATTTGTCCTGAGCATGCTGATACCCCGTATGTGGGGGAAAACCTCTGTTTAGGTGCATGGCAGAGCTTGAAAAGGAAGGAGCGCCGTTTGACTTTTTCAACGCAGAATTGGCTGGACGCCATGTCGCGTTTGTAGAGGCCCTAATGTGCCTAAACAGTGGAAACCCCCCACAAGTGACACCATTTTGGAAACTAGACCCCCTAAGGAACTTATATAGATGTGTGGTGAGCACTTTGAACCCCCAAGTGCTTCACAGAAGTTTATAACTCCGGGCATGAAAATAAAAAGTCATATTTTTTCCACAAACCTGATCGTTTAGTCCCCAATTTTTTTTTTCCCAAGGGTAACAGGAGAAATTTGACCACAAAAGTTGTTGTCCAATTTGTCCTGAGTACGCTGATACTCCATATGTGGGGGGGACCACTGTTTGGGTGCACGGCAGGGCTTGGAAGGGAAGGAGCGCCGTTTGACTTTTTCAAACCAAAATTGGCTGGAATTGAAATTGGACGCCATGTCGCGTTTGGAGAGCCCCTGATATGCCTAAACAGTGGAAACCCCCCACAAATGACACCATTTTGGAAACTAGACCCCTTAAGGAACTTATCTAGATGTGTGGTGAGCACTTTGAACCCCCAAGTGCTTCATAGAAATTTATAAACGTTGAGCCGTGAAAATAAAAAATCATTTTTTTCCTCAAAAATGATTCTTAAGCCCGCTATTTTTTTTATTTTCCCAAGGGTAACAGGAGAAATTGGACCCCAAAAGTTGTTGTGCAATTTTTCCTGAGTACGCTGATACCCCATATGTGGGGTGAAACCACTGTTTGGGTGCATAGGAGTGCTTGGAAGGGAAGGAGCGCTATTTTGTAATGCAGACTTTGATGGAATGTTCTGCGGGCGTCATGTTGTGTTTGCAGAGCCCTTGATGTGCCTAAACAGTAGAAACCCCCTGCAAGTGACACCATTTTGGAAACTAGACCCCAAGGAGCTTATCTAGATGTGTTGTGAGCACTTTGAACCCCCAAGTGCTTCACAGAAATGTATTAATGCAGAGCCGTGAAAATAAAAAATAATTTTTTCCTCAAAAATGATTCTTTAGCCCGCTATTTTTTTATTTTCCCAAGGGTAACAGGAGAAATTGGACCCAAAAAGTTGTTGTGCAATTTTTCCTGAGCACGCTGATACCCCATATGTGGGGTGAAACCACTGTTTGGGCACATGGGAGTGCTTGGAAGGGAAGGAGCGCTATTTTGTAATGCAAATTATGATGAAATGTTCTGGGGGCGTCATGTTATGTTTGCAGAGCCCTTGATGTGCCTAAACAGTAGAAATCCCCTGCAAGTGACACCATTTTGGAAACTAGACCCCCCAAGGAGCTTATCTAGATGTGTGGTGAGCACTTTGAACCCCCAAGTGCTTCACAGAAATTTATAAACGCAGAGCCGTGAAAATAAAAAATCATTTTTTTCCTCAAAAATGATTTTCTTAGCCAGCTATTTTTTAATTTCCCAAGAGTAACAGGAGAAATTAGAACCCCAAAATTGGTGTGCAATTTGTCCTGAGTACGCTGATACCCAATATGTTGGGGTAAACCACTGTTTGGGCGCACGGCAGGGCTCGGAAGGGAGGGAGCGCCATTTGACTTTTTGAATGTCACGTCGTGTTTGGAGACCCCCTGATGTGTCTAAACAGTGGAAACCCCCAACAAGTGACCCCATTTTCGAAACTACACCCCTTAAGGAACTTATCTAGATGTGTGGTGAGCACTTTGAACCCCCAAGTGTTTCACAGAAACTTATAAACGCAGAGCTGTGAAAATAAAAAATCATTTTTTTCTCAAAAATGATATTTTTTAGCCAGCTATTTTTTATTTTCCCAAGGGTAACAGGAGAAATTAGAACCCCAAAATTGGTGTGCAATTTGTCCTGAGTACGCTGATACCCCATATGTTGGGGTAAACCACTGTTTGGGCATAGGGTTTGGAAGGGAGGGAGCGCCATTTGACTTTTTGAATGCCACGTCGTGTTTGGAGACCCCCTGATGTGCCTAATAGTGGAAACCCCTCAATTCTAGCTCCAACCCTAACCCAACACACCCTAACCCTAATCCCAACCCTAATCCTAACCTAAATCCCAACCCTAATTGTAACCCTAACCTTAATTGTAACCCTAACTCTAATTGTAACCCTAACCCTAATTTTAACCCTAACCCTAATTGTAACCCTAACCCTAATTATAACCCTAATTATAACCCTAACCCTAGGCTAGGTTCATTTTGCGTTTTACCAGCCCGTTCAACACATAGCGTTGACGGGCTGGTAATGGTATAGCATAATGCGATCGCGTTATGCTATACCCGAAAGCGCAGAGGAATCAGCAGATGATTCATCTGCGCTAGCGGTGACGGAGCCCAGACGCTGCAGCCCGCGTCCGAGGCTCCGTCACTGAATGATGGCACGTTGCAAACGCATGCTGCTTTACGCATGCGTCGCGATGCGCCCTCAAATGGGGGTGAATGGCAGCGTTAACGGACTGCTTTACACCGCGTTATACCGCGGTGTAACGCAGTCCGTCTAACAGACTGCCATAACGCAGTATGAACCCAGCCTAACCCTAATTATAACCCTAACCGTAATTATAACCCTAACCCTAATTATAACCCTAACCCTAACTGAAAAAGAAAATAAATATAATTTCTGTATTTTATTATATGTCCCTAACTAAGGGGGTGATAAATGGGGGGTTATGTACTGTTTTCTTTATTTTGATCACTGTGATAGTTTATCACAGTGATCAAAATGTACTTTCTGAAGAATGAATGAAAAAAATTTTGAATCTGCCGCCAAGCAGATCTGCAGGCGCACTGCGTAAAAACCGACCCGATTCATGTTCTCTGGGGTCTCGGCTACCCCCGGTAGCCGAGACCCCGGAGAAATGCACCTCTGGGGGCGCTATTCACTTTTTCCACAGCGCCGTTAATTGGCGCTGTGGTTTAATTACCCTTAATGACCGCCGTTAAAAGGCGTATCGGCGGTCTTTAAGGGTTAAACATGATCGCACATTGTGGACATCACTGGCTCCATGTGCAGCTCCGGGTGCTCAACTGCGTTGATGATGGGTGCCAGAATAGTTCTTCATTGCATGCATTATTCATGTCCATAAAACAAAACAAAGTAGTGCTTGTTGCAATTATTTTCCATGCAGACAATTGGTCAACATGGAAAAATCGGCAATGTGCACTAGCATACTGGTTATAACTGGACCTGCTTTAGGTCTCATGGACTGGAGACACTGATAATTTTTTAGACCTGATGTGTGTATGGTTTGCGAGCTGTCCGAGAAAAAAACAGACTTCACATGGACATGTCACTCTTATAGGTGAATGCAGCCTTATACCTATGAAAAATGCAAGTTTAAAGGGTTGTCCATGTCTTAGGTCTTAATAATCTATCCTTAGAAATCATCATCAATATCACAATGATGACTGTTTGAAAACACCAATCAGCTATTTTCAGCTTATTCTCCGTACAAATATACCAAGTGTATGGAGACTTAACAACAAGGCTCTATATATTATGCAAAGGATGACGAACAAAGAAAAATATAGTATTATTTAATACAATCTCCTATAAAATTTAACTTTTATTGAGTAATTCATATAAAATGTATATTTAAAAGAAATAGGCCTCAATTAGAGGTGATTGATAATCCATAAACATGGTTTAACAACCAATGCCCCACATAAATAAGACAGTAAGGTATATATTGCATCTACCTCTTCCTGTATGTCCCTAAGGGGTCACCACTACCTGACAGTGGAGGTTGGCACCCTACTGATAGAAGCAAATGCCGCCCCCAC